>JAMXBD010000409.1:600000-1026663 GCA_024138025.1 Combretum micranthum
GTGATTTCGACTTTGGTCTGGTGACAGGCTAGAATCATAAACCTCTTTACCTATATGTTGCAAGTTCTTAAAGTTTCATGCGTTCAATTCTTAACCCAGAAAGTGTAAGACTCTATACAAGTAGGTAGTTTAAGTATACGAGATTTGTGACTAGTATACAATTCGAGTGTAGGTTACATACATATAGCTAATCAAACCTGCTATGCTTTGTTCGACACCGGAGCTACACATTCCTTTATCATCGCTAGTTTGGCTAAACGAATTGGCTTACCCATAGACACCATCGCTACCAGTTTTCGGGTAAAGATCCCTACTGGAAGCATTGTGTCAGCTAAAGAGATGCTTAAGGATTGTCCCATGGAGATATAAGGATGCTACACTAAGTAGACTATAGACGAAAGGAAGTGAATTTTAAGAATCAAGACGGAAGTGAGATAGTATTCAAAGAGAATCCACAGTAAGGTTGAACTCATTTGAGTTAATAGATTATGAGGAGATGAACCTAAGTAGCATTGACATAAAGGAGAAAAAAGGAGAGAAACCTGAGTTGGAAACTATACTAATGATAAATGAATTTTCGAATGTGTTTCCTGACGGATTACCTGGATTACCACCTAAGAGGGAAATTGATTTTGAGATTGACCTAATGGTGAACACTGAGCCAACATCAAAGGCAGCTTACCGAATGGCACCGGTCGAACTAAAGGAGCTAAAAACACAGTTGCAAAACTTTCTAGACCAAGGTTTCATTCGACCAAGTGTATCACCCAGGGAAGCATCGGTTTTGTTCGTGAAAAAGAAGGATGGTTCTATGCGCCTGTGCATTGATTATCGGGAATTTAATAAGGTTACTATCAAGAATAAGTATCCACTTTCAAGGATAAATGATCTTTTGACCAACTCCAAGGACCCGGTATCTTCTCACGAATTGATCTACGATCAAGGTATCACTAGTTAAGGATCAAGCTAGAGGATGTACCCAAGACGGCTTTTTGAACCCGCTATGGACATTACGAGTTTCTGGTAATGCCCTTGGGTTTAACCAATGCACCAGCAGCTTTTATGGATCTCATGAACCGAGTGTACAAACCCTTGTTGAATAAGTGTGTGATAGTCTTTATCGACAATATTCTAATCTACTCCAAGACGCGATAACAACTTGAAGAGCACTTGAGAATGACACTACAAACTTTACGTGAACATAAGTTATATGCCAAGCTATCTAATTGTGACTTCTGGTTAGGTATAATATCTTTCTTAGGAAATGTCATATTTGGCCAAGGAATATTGATGGACCTCAAGAAAATTAAGGCAGTGATAGAATGGAGACAACCTAAGACTGTCACAGAAGTAAGAAGTTTTCTTGGATTGGCTGGATATTATAGGAAGTTTATGAAAAAATTTTCTACCATAGCCAAACCCCTAACACAGCTGACTTAGAAGGATGAAAAATTCATTTGGACAGATAAAAGAGAGCAAGGTTTTCATGAACTTAAGAAACGACTTGTCTCCACCCCAATTTTGGTGTTACTGGATCCCGAGAAACCTTATACTGTACATAGCAATGCCTCCATAAATGACCTTAGGTGTGTGTTGATGCAAGATGGAAAGGTGATTGCATATGCCTCACGACCACTCAGGCCTCATGAGCAAAATTACCCCACCCATGACCTAGAGCTAACCGCCGTTGTCTTCGCACTTAAGTTATGGAGACATTACCTATATGGACAAAGGTGCAAAATCTACACCGATCATAAAAAGTCTGAAGTATTTATTCACACAAAAGGAGTTAAACATGCAGCAACAGAGATGGTTAGAACTTATCAAGGATTATGACCTTGGAATAAACTACCGCCCAGGAAGAGTAAACGCTATTGCGGATGCCTTAAGTAGGAAGAATCACAGAGAAGTGACTACCTTACTCTCTGATAAGAAAGAGTTAGTAAGGGAACTTAAGAAAATGATTATCGAATTCATAAGGCAAAGTGTAGAAGTGGAAATCGTCAGCCTAGTCATGGAACCAACCTTAGTAGAAAGAATCAATGAGGCTCAACGATATGATGAAGGGATTCAAAAGATTGAAGGAGAAGTACAGGAGGGAAAGTAAACGGATTTCACAATAGATGACGATAATGTTGTAAGAATGAAGGGGAGATTATGTATTCTAGATGACGATGAAATGAGGAAAGAAATCATGAGAGAAGCACATCATTTGGGATATAAATGCACCCAGGAGGGACTAAGATGTATCAAGATTTGAAAAGCCACTATTGATGGAACGGTATGAAAAGAGACGTAGCTGATTTCGTGATGAAGTGTCCAACATGCCAACAAGTAAAAGTGGAACACCAAAGACCAAGAGTACTCTTAAAACCCCTGCCAATACCCAAATGAAAATGGGACCAAATTACAATGGACTTCGTATGTGGACTACCAAGAACATCTGTCGAATTTGATGCCATTTGGGTTGTGGTAGACCGATTAACTAAGACAGCTCATTTTCTTCCAATCAACATGACTTACTCCATAGATAAGTTAGCCGGAATATACGAGAGAGATAGTACACTTGCATTGAGTACCCGTGGGAATCATCTCTAATTGAGACCTAAGGTTCATATCTAAGTTTTGGATAAGCTTACAAAGATGTTTGGGAACAAAGCTATGTTTTAGCACTGCCTATCACCCCTAAACAGATGGTCAATCGGAAAGAACAATACAAACTCTGAAGGATATGTTGCGCACTTGCGTAATGGAGTTTAAGGGAAGTTGGGACACTTACCATTGGTGGAGTTTACCTACAACAACAGTTACACTCTACAATTCAAATGCCACCATATGAAGCATTGTATGGAAGACTGTGTAGGTTACCACTATTTTGGGACGATGTGGAAAAGCTAAGCATCGAACCCAACTTAGTACAAGATGTGACTGACAAGGTACGAATCATTCAACAAAGAATGAAGGAAGCACAAGATCGAAAGAAAAGCTGGGCAGATATAACAACATATTCTAGATTTTAAGATTGGAGACCATATATATCTGAAGGTGAATCCCATCAAGAGTATTCATAGAGTTCGGCACAAGGAAAATTTAAACCCACGACATAGTGGACCTTTCGAAGTGCTCAAAAGAGTAGGAGATCTTGTCTATCATCTAGCCTTACCTCCTAACTTATTTGGAATCCACAATGTATTTCATGTTTTGGTTTTAAGAAAACATGTGCCAAGTCCCAGCAGAATCACAGAGTTAGAACTGATACGGTTAAAGGAAAACCTCACCTACGAGGAGCATCCAATTCATATCCTAGATCATAAGGTACAAAAGCTTCGAAACAAAAAGATCCAGTATATGAAAGTCCTATGGAGAAATCATTCACATGAAGAGGCAACCTAGGAAGCCGAAAGCAATACACGCCAGATGTATTTAAGTGATAAAACCCTCAAAGTTTTATGATTGGTTAAACCTAAACCATTGTTAGAAGGTCAACCGAAACCTTAAAGTCAACAAAACCCTAGTTAAACGCAACAGTTTAAGTTCGACATTCCCATGTTCGTAAGCCTAAGTGAGTAAGTAAGAGATTAGCATATAGAATAGTTCGTAATAACATAAGAAAGCTTAAAAATATTATATTAGTCAAATCATAATTTATTTTGAACCCGATGGGATACAGTTTTCGAAAAATGTGTCATGGGCTCGGAATAGTAAAAATATTTCAGATATACCATTAGACATGTAGAAATATAAGGTTTCCAAAAATATCAGTATTAGAATTTTTTGATAACTAAAAATATCATATATAGCCTTTTTACGCGTATTTTATTACTACCGTTAGTTTAATTGTCTTGTTTACTATTCGTTACTATTCTCCACTATTCATTTACCTCTACTTTTTCTTATAACCTATTCTTACTACCTATGCACCTATTTTCTTATAATTATCATTTCCAATATAACTTCACATCTTACTTTTCATTAACAAAAATACAAAAAAATAAAATAAATCTCTCTCTCTCTCTTTCTCTCTAATAGGCACGGCCCTTCCCTCTTCCACTCATAAATATTTTAATTTTTACTTATTTAATCAACACAAATTATCCTTCACTTTTTCCTATAAATGCCACTCCTTTCTTCCATTTCTTTCACACCTTTCTTACACTACCAAAACTCTCACAAATTCTCTCCAAAAGTTCTTTCTATTTTTCTTTTCTTCAATAGGTAATAATCTTAGCTTTCTATATGTTCATTTGCTTAGTATGAACCTAGTGTGTGTTTTTTAAACCCATGGAGATTAGGAAAGCAACAATATGTTCATTATTTGTTCTTATTCATGAATCTATTTTCCATTATGTTTTTCATATTTATATCTAACTAAATATATCTATGTAGTTATATAAATCTATTAGAGCATATAGCTCACTTGTTGTTGCAATTTATTTAGTTATTTTTATTGCAATTTTTTATTTATTTTTATTGCAATTTATTTACTTTCATGTTATTTTAAGACTAGTCTTTTAGTCTTAGACTTGTCCTTATCAAGTCAAAATAATTTTCTTCTTTTTTCTTTCGGGACTAGTCTATTCTTAGTCCCGGGAAGCCTTAAAAAAGCTAAGGCTCTCAATACTTGACAATTAGTATTATTATGCTTATTTGTTTCTTATATTCTTTATTATCTTATCTTGTGATATTCTTATCATTTTATAAACTACATAATCATATTCATACATGGCTAATGAGTTGTTGTCCAAATAAAAGAGATCTTTTTAATGAAAGACTAAACTCTTAAAACTTTATCACTTAATAGATGTTTTTCACCAAGACTTAGAATGATGTTTTCAAATGAATTCCTTTTTAAAAGTTTATATAAGCTCATAATAAAATTTCAAACTATTGATAAAGAAGTTTTTTCAAAGTCTAAAGATACTTTCTTTTCAAATGACAACATAGGAAATCTTGATACATAGATGATAACTTGATACTGACAAAATTTTTACCAACTTTCTAAACTAAGAGCTAAACAAGTTTTCAAGATAATTAACTTAAGGTCTTAAGAAACCCACTTAGAAAAATGAAATTTGTCAACAATCTAAAAATATAAATTTTGAAAGAATAAACTGATTTAGTACTACTAAAGAAAACTTTTGAAACTCTATTTTTCAATTCCTATAAATAAAATTGGTAGATAACTTAAAAAAGACCAAACTTTATTCTAAATCACTTTTGATAAACTAAAGAATGAAAATATAGAACACTAAATTATGATCACCCAAGAATTTATAAGTTATTTCAACAACATAAAGAAAAGTTCAATAAAACCAAATTTTCAAAACTTAGGAAATGTTGTTTTATGGAAATTAATTAAATGAGACAACACCTATAGCATCATGCATAAATTACGAGTCTATTTATATTCCAAAGGAATTCTTTTCAAGTATATACCTATTTGAGTTTTTCTTAATAAGCTTTGGTGAAGGAAGGATTAGAAAATGTTGTTTTTAAAAGAGAGAATTTTCGTGGTAAATCTGTACCCCTCTGATCCGTGACCCAAAATACTTTTTAAATTAAAAATAACCTTAGAAATGGATAGATCTTTTTGAATAGGTAGAAAACAACATATAATATGCGAAATTTCGAGTTAAAACGAGCAAGTTATAGCCATTTTAAGTTGAAATTTCCACCAATCCGATTTTTACCACAATTAGAAGATAGGCTTAGAGTCTTTTAAGTAGAAATTCTATGAAAGACTCATTTTTGGGTATTTCATCTTGTTTAGGTGAAAGTAGGAGCCGGTAAATCTGCAAATATTAATGGTCATATGGGCCAATAACCACCCAACCCTCTATATTGAGGGCGTAAAATCCATGTTGCACATGGTTTCTAGTTAATCGTGTGTATTTTGATTGCTCACTTGATTGTTGCATACACATATGATTGTCTAAAATACTTGTATGTTATATGGAAATTTTTAAAGAGGGGAGTTATCTCACTAAGCTAGTTTGCTTATACCCCTATAGCTTTTTGTTTTAGTTTAATTATTTATGGTTGGCACCAAGGAGCCTTTTTTGTTAGGCACGAGCTAAAGTTACTAGGAGTTTTTGGAAGAAGTATGCATATTTAGTTTTTGGGTGTAGACTTCTAAGAAAAATTTCTATAGTAGGCTTTTGATATATTTATATATGTTTTTAAGTTGACTTAGAATAGCAAGACTTTGAGTACGGGGAAATTCCCCTAAGAAGTTGTAAGAATTTTGAACTTAATGATTATTACATGTTTATCTTTATAAATTCTTGCATGCTTTTATTATCTACTTAAGCGTAATACCACTTTGAGTCTCTTATTATCTTGGAAGCATGCCTTGCACGTAATATCAAAGTTCTTGCGTGACTAAGATTGTCATTCTTCAACTTTAATATTATGAATGGCAGACTGCCACATTCAGGGTACCCTTCGGGGTTTGACAGATTAATTATAAGATACAAATGGTCAAGCCTTTAAATTTGTTGTACATTAGTATCAAAATTGTGCTTTAGCATCAAAATACTAAGTAAATTTGTGTGATCTTATTCGTGTCATTACTTTAAAATTGTTAGATTAAGTATATGGGGTACACTATCTTGACAGGAAATAGTTATTTGAAAACTATTTTTGAAACACCATAATTAGCTAAGTGCATCATACTTAATTGCATTTTATATTAAATATATGGACAAATGAAATGCTTTAAATAACCAAGTGATGTGATTCTAAGTCTTTGATCGAGGGATCATATTATATACAAGAAAACTAGAACAAAGAAAGATAATATAGGGTGGAATGAAAAGACAATTCAAGGATTATGGCTAAAGAAAGATCGACCAACGTGCCAAAAGTTTATCACCATAGATTGAAGACTTGTGCAAGTTTATGACCCCACTTTAAGTATTAACCTACACAGGTCAATCATCTTAGGTTGATTACTTTAGGTTGAAGCTGTCACACCCCACATGATACCCTAAAAGTATCGATGTGTTATGTTAAACTGGAGTCACAAATATTGGTATTAAACCATCTGGGGCTTTCTAAGAGGCAAATGAACATCGAACTTGTAGAGTACTCCATGGCATTGACAGTTAGACATGACAAAAGGTTGCTTTGAATAAGAAAAATTGCATATATATAAGATATAAACAAGAATTACATTTCATAGAACTTACATTAAGTTCATAGCTATTACATCATAATTTTCTCTACTACTAAACTCAAAAGCTTCTCTACATAAACTTTAAGGCTCTCTCTCACCAATATCTGCTCTTCATATTCCTTTCTTTCTAGCTTCTATCTCTGATTTTCAAACAGTCCCTTTGAATCCTCAAATTAAACAATCTATAAAAGTGTGAACACAATTAGCTCACTAAATAACTTGATTTTAACACAATTCAAACAAATTCAAGCAAGTTCAATTATCAAATATTTGCAATGCAACACTCAACCATATGTAAATGCACCGTTTGGATGATCGGAATTGAAACCAATGGAGATATATGCCTTCTCTTGAGGGTTAAAGGACCAGGTTTAGTAATTCATACACATGAAAGACAAAGAGCTAAGGAAGGAAAATTCCTTTTCAAATTCATTTATTATTTATATATACATATAAGAAACATAATCTCAACTTCACATTAGAACTTAAAAACTCCATTAAGTATTAGCCACCTCACATTAACTCTCATTAGGCAACATCTTTTAGTGTCTACTTAGTTCCTGTAAGGTTAACACTTAAGGGTAACCTTAACTAGATTCATTGTATATAACTCAACATTATCATAGGGTTGAGGTGCTAATATGTGACATAAATACTATGTAAATATAACCTATGTTGCTGTGTAATGCATGCCTAATTTATTTAAGGGTCAATTAAGGTTTATATCATATTATTAGGTGACCAATCAACTTCCAAACAATCAACAATACACATTTCACAATCAATACCAATCAAACAATTCTCACTTCTACTATTAAAGCCTGTCAATCGTCCAATCACCATACAACATGCGTTGTACCCATCCTTACACACAATCAATTACTATTATAGTTAAAACTTGTTCCACTACTTTATAAACACAAACATTGTAATAGGATCAGAGTTATTCACTTGTTATCCGGGCTAAGTTGTAGTAGTCTTTTAGTAAATCTAAAGATCACTTTATTTGTTTCTCCTATGAAACGAAATAACAATTAGTCATTACCTTTCTTAATGTATACTTTGTTAATTTTTAGTGTTCAAACTCACTTTTAGTTTGTTCTTTTACATTACGTAGACTTATATTTATTTTCATTGTGCTTCTCTTGATTTTATTTTAAATATATATCTTTAGTCAATATGATTATATTATTCATAATTTCTATGTTCTATTCTAATCTACACTTTACATCTTTGTTATCTTTTATATGCCAAAATTCATGTTTATAGTTTCTATAGAGTTTCTTGAATTTAATCTTTTAATTATTATGAATATCATCATATTGTTCACTTCCAATACACTCATTTTTCTTAGCAAGCATACATTTGAAACAACACTATAACTACATCTAAGTCATTTACAAATTAACTCTATATTAACTTAACTTAATCAAGTTGATTAGACTTAACCACTTAATCCAATTATTAAACCATACTCAATTATGTCACTAGATCATTATCATGTATCTATAAAGACCTTAGTTAATTTAAGTATTCAAATTTAGATCAAATTCATTTTAGTTTCGTATAGTCTATTAAGACAAGTTGGACTTAGATTTATTAACTAAGTAAATTTTATATCTAGGAGTTTATTATGTGACTAATCATTTAATTCAAGTCACTTATAGCTATTAAGTCTATTCTATTAGTTTAATCCTATTTGCTAATTACAACTTGGTTTCCCAAAGCATATATTTTAACATATATGGTTGATGCTATATACATGATACACACACACACACACACAAAATACACGTGTACATGTTCATCAAAAGACATTTAATAACATATTATGTCATATCCACATGCTTATATACATATTATACATCAATATTTATCCACTATATTTCATTAACATATCATATGCGTATACATTTATTCAACTAAAACTTTATGTTTAATACATTATAATTTTCTAATTATTTCTATAAACGACAATATCTAATACACACACACACACACATATATATTACTTATTATTTATCTCATTCATTTATTTGATTTTATTTTTCTTTATATTTTTATGGGTGGGGCTAATCACACCCTTCATCACGCCTGTGATGGAGGGAGTGATAGTCATTGCACCTATTACAACGCTCGTGATCGGAGAAAAATTATTGATCAATGGTGATCATGGGTTGCATCATGCTCGTGATGGCCTAAAATTTTCAATACAGTGTTTATAATGGGATTAATAATGCATGTGATCAAGTTTGCTTCAAAAATTATAAGTAATAAAGAGCATCATGAGTTTGATCACGCCCGTAATAAGTGCCCTGCACCAGTTTTTCAAGTTTTTCCTTGTTTATTTCTTCAAAATTTAACTCCTCAATCATTACATACTTTAACAAAACATTATAAAAGCAACATACAATTTTGTATCAAGTTTAAACAACACTCTTAAACATATTTCTACTATCACACATCAACAAATCATTCCATCAAATCTCTGGCCTATTCATTTATAAACATATACCTAAGTTTTGATATACATATTTATATATCACATGTTTATTAATTCTATAACAAACCCTATAAATTTGTAGTTCTAATGCAACATTCTTATATATAATCAATAATCGAAATAAAGAAACAACTTAACCTACTTGTTTGGCAACTCAACTAACTTGATCTTTTCTATTACTCCTCTTTTCTAGTTGATAAAGCTACTCTAAGCGTGATACACAACTTCCATCTTGCTTACTAACTTTAATTTCTCCTATAATCTCCTTGAAACTGAGTTTTTTATTTTATTTTCAAGCTAAAAAAGAAGAGCAATGAAGAAGAAGTAAAGAAACATAAAGACGAAAGAAGAAAAAGAGAGGAGGAAAAGAGGAAAAAGAAAGGAAGATATAGCAGCAAAAGGGAAAAGGAAAAGGAAATAAAAAGGACAATGGTAAAATAATTAAAGATATTTATAGGTAAGGGATTCAGTTTGAACCTTTGAAATGATTATATTAAGTATAAAAAATAATTTGAGAATCTATACAATAGAAATTAATATCTTGGATTACGAATCTAGTTTAGGAATTCAATTTGTAAGAAATTAATATTTAGTTTGAGTCTAGATATAAGATCTAATATTTTTAAAGAAGCAGATGGATTCAAAACTTATGGAGGTTTAGAAAATGGAAGATAAGTTAAAGTTTAATGGTTTAGAAATTTACAAAATGCTTAAATTACATGTTTAAGGGTTTAGGAAATTAAAATAGAAGAAAGAAGTTAAAATGAATTATTGGGAAGAATTTAATTACTTTGGTTCATTTGATAATTGAAAGAAAATGGGTTATAATTAAAAATTGATTGAGATAATAATCAAATTTGATTTGTTAGAAAAAATAATTCAAGTGAACAGACAAATTGAAAAGAATAAAATTCAAATTTGATGGTTAAAAGAAAGGAATTTGATTCATAAAATAGATAATTGAAATAAGTAGATAAACGAAAAAGAATATTCAAAATCTCAATTTCGATTAAATCCATTTATTAGTTTGATCATGTTAATCCATCTAATTATACCTTATAGTTTAATTTACTTGATTCAATTTAACTATCTAAGTTCAAATTCTAAATTAAGTTTGAATTTAAATTCAAAATTTAATCGCCCATTATTCTATGTTAATTATATCAACTCTTATTTAGATTAGCATAAACTTAGGGTATTTCAGAAGCACACATGGGTCAAACGTAGATTTATTATTGCTGACCTGTTGAAGACTTTTAAAATCATTGATTTTGTTTCTTACTTTGTTTTATTATCAGTTTCTATATTTTGGCGTAGATAGTAAGTTAATTTTAATATTTTTATTTTATATTGTAGAAACTAACGTAACACCTAAAGAATATTGATTATGCACTAAAATCAATTTCCTTTTCAAGCTCAATGACTAATTCATGCACAATAATAAATATAATCAACAATAATAAATAGAGAGATAGAGATAGGAAAGTTTGCACCGCAATTTTAACATGGAGTTTGATCCACACCTTAATCTTCACAATCCACAAGAATTGTCTCTCTCAATGGAAGACTTCACTACTTTATTCACAACAATAATTTGCCTCAATAAAGGACTTCAGCACCTTAACAACATACTTAGTATATTGCTTGACAAAGGATAGCAAAGCAACTTGCACTACACTTGGCTCTCACTTACAAAGTATCATAATTTACAATTAATTTATGTAGAGAGTGTTTACTAGGATATGTATTCAATAAACAAGCTCTAGACTCTTCTTCAAGTCTCCAAACACTTGTATTTATAACATCTTGAAACCTCCTAGCCATTGTCAACAAAACACACTCCAACAGTCAAGTAAAAGAGGTTCCAATGACTATTTTTTTCGTTAACTAGTGCCCAAATGCTGTAGGCCTACCGTCCGAACACTATCTACAAAACAGAGTAGCAAACCATTTACTGTCCAAACACTATACCCTACCGTTCAAACGGTATACCACTAGAACAAAACAAAATGTTTCTGATCAAACTATCATCCGAATGCCATATATTACTGTCTCGACGCCATATGCTACCGTCTAGACACTATATATTACCATCCAAATGGTATGTTCCAATGCCCGAATCTAACCTCGACATTGTTTCGTATCTTGATCATAATTTTCTCATTCGGACTCCGATTGACGTGATTCAAGATACTACGGCAAGAATAAAGAGAGATGTAAAACTTTTATGTTTTAAGCTTTAACAAATTCTAAAAAAAAAAAAATAAATAAAAACATAGCAGAACAAGTTCAAACATATCTAAAACAAATTGAACACTTGTTTTACTAATTAAGTGTAACTCAAATATGATTAAGTGATTAATTGTGCATTTTATCTCCTCATCAAAGCATACATTGAACACCACATGTTCAACAGATATCTTATTATTTTATTAGTTACCATTTTCTCCTAAGTCAATGTGGGGTAGTTATATGAGCTTATAAATAAGCTAAGTCATGTAATTAGTTAGAAGTTTTTAAGTCTTTTTTATTATATTGTATTCTTTATTGTACTATATTTATTGAATCATTTTGGCTTTTTTGTTATCAAATGTAGAGTGTTTGTTTCAATTTTTTCATTTTGTTTTTATCAATTTATAATTTAGACTGTGGTGAGCAAAATTGATTAAAACATATCAATTCTTTAAACATTAGTGATTGTCTTCACATCCTTTTACTTTTTTTATTCATTATAAAAAAAAACCTAGAATCTACAAAAAAAATTAATTTATTTTAAAAGAGCTAAAATTCAAGAGAATTTAGAGTACATCTTAAACATGCACCCACGTTCACACATCATTTGGTATCAAAGTAAGGCTTCTAATTATGCCAAATTGGGGGCAATAAAAAAAAACTAACAAAAAAAAGGTTTTTTTTTATAATTTAGTTTAAAAAATTCTAAATCTAAACTAATCAGTAAATTAATGGTTGGTTTAGAGAGGTACATCAAGCCAATCTATTTACCTCTCCAAATTGTTTGAAAAATATATAATAATATTCTACTTATAAGTATAAATTTTATTAGATGAATAATTAAATGTTGTATATTTTCATATGGATTCACTATGATATTTCTTATTTGGTGAATATTAATTTATACTAATTTGGTCACTTTCTTATTGTTTTCAAGTTTAAGATATTTTTTTTTTGGTAACTTAGTGTTTTTTTTAACCATTTTAATTATGTGAGATATGAACTTTGTTTATTTAGTTATATCTCTTATTATGTATTAATTGTTTAATCTAATTTATTAGTGGATTAATTTTGATTCATCGGTGAATTTTTTTTACAGATTATTTTTTTTCTTTAGCCAAATTTGTGTGTAGATAATTGAATGGATGTTTTTGTGGAGGGTTATAGATTATGAGTTATTATATATTATTTGCAATGTTTAAATTTAAACAAAAATATAAATGCACATATGTAAAGAGAGAGGGAAGAGAAAAGGTTGAACACAATGCCCTATAGTGATTCGACCTTATGCCTACGTCCACTCTTTTGACTCAAAGTTGGGGATCTCATATTTTACATGGTATGTTCCTCTAAATCTAATAAACGTGAGGTTACAAATAGTTTGCCAACAACTTAGAGTTAATAACCATAATTCAACCTAGCTAGCTTATTCTTAAGTTATCACTAACTATAGGGCTATTTGTTATTTTTAAGACTAACACAAATACATCTAAAATCCAAAGGACGTAGGTTGCTCCTCTCAATATCAGCAAAAGATGATAAAAAAAATTGTAGGAAGATTTGAAAGCAAATTAGCAGTTCTTGAGTAATAAAGCTTTTGATCAGTCATATATACTGAATTTTGAACTTTCTTCTATATATAATTATATTCCTATCTCCAATGGCTAAGATTAGATAGAATTCTTGAACATTAGATAATATCTTCAATCATGATATTTAGCTCGATATCTTCTTCTTATCTTAATGATAATTTGAAATTTGAAAATACCGTTGAAAATATATCTTCATGCCACGTGTATTTGCTGTCATCATTTATCTTGTAAATATCTTATGCAATCTAATCAAGATATTTAAACAATCAGTGCTTATCTAAGTAAATCAATCCGCCTTATAATATGCTTGATGCCCTTAAAAATATGAAACTTTGCAACAATCGAGATCTTAAATTCGAACCTTCATCTAATCAAATTTTCAAAGTGAACTTTGGCATACCTTAGGCCTTATCTTCCATTCTTCATGAGGAAATTACAGATAGTATCATGATAAGCTTAGATTCCTCAAATATGATGACATCTTTGGCTTCTGCATGTAATATATAAATAATTTGATAAATATGCTAAAATTTGATTTAAATCCATGTGAATTTCAATCCTATTTGGTGAAACATATGAATGCATTACCCAAATGTATTCATTCTTTAGAGCTAGGCCTTGAAATAATATTTAATTCATATTTAAAACACATTCCAAACATTTTGTGGATGATCTATAACTTTTCATTCCACTTATAGACTTACTCTTTAGGTAATGCCATGGATAAAAACTTGCTTCTTTGGTTTAATCAGTATATGCTTTAGGTAATACTGGACAACTTTTGATGTTTAACTTTAACAAGGTCTATTCTTTGGATAACCCTTAGATAGACTTATTAATTAAAACAACCAACCTTGTATGATCTGGTTAATGCTCTAGAAACCTGACACTATTCATTGTCCACTAATTTATTAAATGTAATTTGCACACTTAATCAAATCATTAGTAATAATTTCATTCTTTTCTTATCATCAAAATTTATTTAGAAAGAATCTAATATAGAGTAATTTAAATATTTATATATTTGCATAAATGTAAAAAAATTAAATTAAAGCAAAGCAATTCTTTACACAATCCAAACCAAATCAAATCATTACTTAATGTTTTAGAATTTTTTTAATTCAAACCAAACAATTAATTAAAGTTTGGTTTGAAATGAATAAGAAATACAAATGTTTAGTTTGGTTGTAGTAAAAACCACTCCAAAACGATTTGTTCCAACCTTAATGCCATATATGCATTCGTAGAAACTAATCTGGGAGCTAGATGCACCCCAAGTTGGAATGAGTGATTTGAACCATTAAACTAGCCAAAGATCGATTAACCTAGAGCGGTTGATCAATACTCATATTTGAGTTTCCATTATAGTATTTCGTATTTAATCTTGTTATCTTAAGAATATTTACTTTTCTTATGTTAGTGTAGGATTGGAGCCTATAAATAGGTCTAATATTGTCTTTGTAAAACAAATTATTACTCAAAACCTTTGAGAGATTAAAATATTCTTTTTGGTTCTCTTGAGAACTTTAAACTCATCAAAAAATCTATTCTTATTGTGTTTTATGCTATAACACTATTCTCGATTAGTATAATTCTTAGAGTCATAATCTTTATATTAAGGTTCTAGAATTTACTATTGATTAAGGTTCACTGCTTTATTGTATCACAGTCAAGTTCTCTAGTTCAAATGTCTATTTATTGATTTTTAGAGTCCAGAAATTCCCTATTAACATGTTAAGTTCTTATATTTTTCATATAGTTATATTCATATCCAAAATGGATATGCCTCTATATATTGCATTTTGATTTGAGCTTTACCAATGACTAATTTATATTTGAAAAACTAAACTATATTGCTTGAAAGCAAATGAGATTTTTCTCTAAAAAATTATAAGAATTATGTATACATTGTAATAGTATATTTTAAGTAGTTTTTGTATAAGATATAACCCTCTCATCGTCACTTAGATTTATTTTATTGAGTTAGGTGAATATTATGGAAAGTGTTCTTAAAATTATTTAAAAAGCAAAAGCTTCGATAACATCTATTATTATCAAGCTACAATTAGTTTATTGGACTCCACTTTATAAATTATAGCTTTAACTCCCTATTTAACACATTTTGAAACTTCTTTCTTTTTTTTTTCCCCAAACACTCCCTCCTAAACAGATTTTAAAACTTTTAACTATCATTAGTACACATTCCCATTTTCACACTTTGATCCACGGTTTCTTTTAGATGTCGTCACGATCGGTTCAAGTCCAGAACCAGACCAAGACTACCAGTTCTCGATTCCAAAATTGGTGGAATCAGAACCAGACCCGTAGGAGTTGGTCTGGTTCCTACGGTTACATTTCGGTTCCTCTAGAATCGAGAATAATGAAATAAAAAAATCAATTAAATTACTTTACTTTTTTTTCTGTTAAATTACATTATTTAATTAAAGTAAGAAAAAAATTCAAAACAAAATTTAAACTTGAAATAACATCAAAACTAACAATAGTTGTTTACAGCCCATCAATTAAAAGAAATTTTATAGTTATACATTTATTTATATACAGTTACTTGTACTTTTTTAGTTGCTATGTAAGTAAGATAGAATATAAAATAAATATACAAATAAGTCCAAGAGCACAAAAACAAGTCTACACTTTGATTAAAAGTATGTATAAACTCAACAACACATGATTTCAAATATACTTATTGCTTATATTATCAATAACAACACATTAAATATCGCAAGTAGGAAATAAAATTTTACTATTCACGTGAAAATAATTTAAATACTTCTTTTTAAAAGATTTTTTTATAATTTTCTTTCTTCTTTTTCCTTTCCTTTTTTTTTATTTTTATGGTGTGGAACCACATGAACCGCCAAAACCGGCTATTTTGAAACCATTGAGTCAGGCTATTTTGAAATCATTGGGTTATGTAGTTTTGAGGGGTGGAACTGGCTAGACTAGCTAAAGCCAACTAATCCTTAACAAGTTTGAACCTACCATTCATGGGTTGGTTTTTGGTTCCTGAACCACTGATGATAGGTCAGGTCGGTTCTCAGTTCATAACCTACCCATGATAATGTTTGGTTTTTTCTTTGTTCTCATTTTCCTAAGAATTAGTACTAAGAAAAACATTGTCTAACTTCTCATTCTGAACAAAAGTACTCATCTCTCTCCGTAGCTAAACAAATGACCGAACTAGAGAGTGGTTAGTATAATGAAAATATCCTTCGGTGATTTTTTTATAGAAAGAAAGTATTGTACACTATTTCTTATAATTGATGATTTAATTTTTTTAGATTGCTAGATATTTAGTACAATAGATGATCTAACTTTAATGTGAGTCACTCTTAATTATAATCATCATATTGTTTTATTTATTTTTATATCTACAACAAATTTTTTTCTATTTCGTGATTTGTCCCTTTTTTTTTCTCTCTTTAAGCATTGATAATGATGAAAAAGAAATAATAAGGAGTAAGTTCTTATATATTGTTTCATTTCATAGAAATAGCATCTTCATAATGTTTTCAATTGTTAAGATTATCCAATGCTATGTGTCTACTGAATTTTAAGAAAACATCTGTCACACCCCGAAAGGTATCCTAAACGTGGCAGTCCATCGTACACAATATTAAAGCCTAGGAATGACCACCTTAGTCATGCGAAGGCTTCCATACTATGTACGAGGCGTTTAACACATGAAGGAGACTCATTGGAGTAATGCATTTTATGTTGATACAACTTGAGAACAATGTAAAGGAAATTCAATTTGCTATTCTTCAAAATACAACTCATTAAACTTCAATTACAATTCATCAAAAGATTCTACTACATAAAACTATTACAAGGCAAATAATAAAACCTAGCTAATAACTTCAAACATATTTATTCTTTGCCGAAATCCCGAAGTTATTCTCGGCTCCAACCATCACGGTCCCCATTTAGCATTCTTGAGATAACCTGTTCATTTAAACAACTATTGGGGTATAAGCTATACTAGCCTAGTGAGAATTCCCTTAATTCCGCACCATAACAAGCAAGTTATAATCAATCATATGCTATACATGAACAAACACGTGAGCAAGCAATTATGCATGGGTATCTGGAACCTACACACAGAACAGATTTACGCCCTCCATATCTTGGGTTAGGAATGGTATTGAAGTCTACACGATCGCATCTAGTCCCCAAGCCCTCGGCTCTTAGCACTCGACTCGGCTAGGCTCATCCAAGGAATGCATCCACATACGTTTTAGTACCCCTGAATGAGCTCTGGCACTGGGCTCATTATCTAAACGAGGCATCAATGGACCATACCGATCGACCTGCGTAGGAGTAGTAGCTACCAAATGCAATATGTTCGATGCGATGCATTACCAATTTAATTTTTGCTTAGGTCAAAATATTCATACATTCTTTAGAGTGACCAACCAATATCATACATATAAGAGAAATAATGTAAGTAGTGCATTTATCCAATCGAATCGTGGTTTCGATATGCTTTAGTATTCTTTGGCATACATCCATCACAGTCTCATCATATATCCCATCCCCATTCATATCGATTTTTATTTTGTTCCTATAGTTCTAGTGCAACTAGCTATAAGCACAAACAAGGTAACAAAATAAGGAGAAAACTCACTCAGCCATTGGATCACCGGTCTTTTAGTAATAGTAATTCAGTGGTAGGGAATTGTCGAATTCAAGATCACCTAAAAAGGAAAAAATACTCTAATAAGTATTTCTACTCAAACTAATCCAAACGATTTTATACGAACTATCAAATTCGTAATTCTCGTCCTAAGTGAGAATTCCAACTTAAAACGGTCATAACTTGGTCATTTTAACTCAGAATCTCGCAATTTATATATCGATTTCTATCTACTTCGAAAGATCTATCTATTTCTAATATTATATTTAAGTTTTGAAAACTTTGAAGCTTTGAAAAGGCCGGATCAGATTAGGGCAGTAACAAATTTTAATTCCGAAGAATAGTTTTGCAAATGTTTGTAATGTTCCTACTATATAAATTAGCCATACATACAATATGAATGATTTCCTAGCATGAGTGACATGAGATGAGCTTAATGTACGCATGATCTTAATGATTTTTGATAAAAGGGAAATTTTATAACTCTTTATTTTGCAAGACTTCAAGGATGACTACTTTTAAGAATACTAATTTCCTAACTTTGATAATTCACTTGTGTTTTGGGATTAATTCTTAAGAATTTCTAGTTATCTAAGTTAGAATTGTATTTTCATTATATCTATTACTTAAGTCCTTCATTTCTACATAAAAATTTCCATTTTACACTTTGTAAACATGTTTTTAAAATTGGCTCATCCCAAAATCCGAATTTCGCAAAACTTGTTTTTGTAGTGATTCCTTTAAGTAAAAGTCATTTGATACTTAGAAAATTAAGGCTCAATCATGCCTTACTACTAAGGACTTCATTTCTTTAATAAAACTTTCATTTTGAGTTTGGAAAGTATGTGTTTTCATGACCTCACTCCAAAATTACGAATTTCCTAAGTTGACTACAACTCAAATTTTTCCTACTACATTTACACTCCTTGTTCCACATATTTTTCTTAGTAAATCCCATTTTAATTTATCAAAATCATCACTTGATGATACCTATGACCTAAACTCCTCATTGTTCATATAAAACACAAGTTTTGGAGTTGATAAATGAGTTTTTAAGGCATGGCTTTGAAATCATCCGAGGATAAACTCAATTTTCATACTCTATTTCCACAATGCATCATACACATGTGTATTTCCTACAAGCTATTGTCATGATGGTTATGAGGGATCTACCTATATGTATACATATAATACCAATAATTTTTTTTTTGGAAAATCTTTACTTTGCAAAAATTTGAATTTTACTATAAGAAAAATAGTTTTTCTTATTGTAAAATCATATTTGTTTTTAGCAAAATTCAACCTTGATAACCTATATAACCATCACCTTCATTATTTCAACAAAACTTTATTTTGAGGTTAGAAAGTAGGTGTTTAAATAAGATGGTTTGCTTAAGTACGAATTTTACAAGATTTTAAAGAATGAAAACATTGTTTATCCTACTTGAGAAACCATTTGTTATCCTAGGATTATATTTTGATAAACTTCTCTTATTTATCAAAACTTGGTCTTTATTACCTATATTCTCTAGGACTTCCATCTTCCTATCAAAATTATCATTTTGGCATTTGGAAATAGGTTTTTTAAATTGTGGCTATTTTCAAATCCGAATTTTGCTAAATTCATTTCAGCTTGTTTTCTTTGTAAAACTCATTTACTCCTTCAAAAACCATTTCAATCTCCTATCCCTTAAGGCTTCCATTTTCTTTAATAAAAGTCTTGTTTTGAGTTGAAAAATAGGTTTTCAAAATTGATCTTGATTGGATCGAATTTACAAAATTTATTTTTGGACATATCTTTGATAAAATCTATCTAAACTTATGAAAATTCATTTCTTATATATCCTATCCTAAGAGCCTTTATTTTCTTAAGTAAAAATTACATTTTGACACTTGGAAAGTGGTTTTCAAATAGGGGTTTTGCCAAAATACGAATTTCACAATTTTTGTTTAAGTTCAAATCTAAGATCTACACATAATATGACATACATCTAAATGAAACCCATGATAATAAACTTTAAACTCATAGATCTAAACTTTATTCATCAAAATCACTCATTTGTGTTATTTATACCCTAAGCCCTTCATTTTAAATGAAAAATACACATTTTGAAGTTGAAAAACAACTTTTCCAAATATGGTTCCATTTTCATCCGAATTTTCAAAAATGACTTTTGTTGAAAATAAAATAAATCTTGAGTTTTCTACAATTTTCCTACTATCATCATGCTATTACAAGTTGTTCATGAACATAAAACAAAGTCTAATGCATGTATGAACCTAAAAACAACTAGATCTAGTTGTAAATGCATGAATCACTATAATATTTATGTGAATGATGGATCTATGTATAAATCATAAGAAACAACAAAAATAACAACTTAAATAACAAGATCTATGGCATAAACGAAAATCTAAGCTATAAAATATAATAACTTTAAATAAGAAAATAATTATGATACAAGATAATAATAATGGAGAAGAGGAGTGTTTCATTTTTGGCATCATCATCCTAAGCTTTTAAGCTTATGGAAGGTCATTTGATGCACGAAACCTTCATTACACTTTACTTATATCACCTATGGAGGCTTTGAGAAGAAGATTTGCTCAAAAATCTTCAAGAAATATGTATGGATGCTCAAGAATGGAATGGGGGCAGTTTGTTCCTTGAAGAAATAAGAACAAAAAAAAAAGAAAGAGAGGAAAATGGAGAGAAAAGGCTAAGAATGAAAAAGGAAAATGAGTAAATGAAGGAGAGAGAGAAAATGAGTGTATAATTGAATAAAAGGGAGAAAAAATAAAACAAGGGCAGCCAAAGAAGAGCCATATTGCACGTGAAAATGGGGGAGGAGAGAGAGAGGAAATTGTTGAAATTTGACTTAAATTTGAATTGTGTAATAAATGTGTAATGTAGCTTTCTTAAGAAGGAGTAGAATATAATTAATTTAGTCAAAATGGAGTAAATAAAGGACAATGACAGCCATAAAGAAGGGGAAAAAAATCTACCATGAAGTGTGGGATAGAGTGTAGAAAGATTGAAGTGAAAAGGAAGTGATATGTGTAAAATGTACTTGAAGGTATGAGTTGTAAAAGTACTTTCTTAATAAAATAAACTAAAATAAAATAAAATTAGAAAGTTTATTCCAAATATTTGTAGCATATTTTTCATAATTAAAATTAAATAATTATTTGAATTATTTTAGTATTTTAACAAATATGTTACCGGTATGATAAAAAATACCGAATATGGGCTATAAATGATATTTTTATAACCCAAAAAATCCTAAAAATTTATTTTATGAAAATAAAAATATTTTTAAAATATTTCTAATTGTTAAATTAATTTATTTTATTTTTAGTATCCGGTCTTAAACAGAATCTAATCCTGTAAAAGCCCAAACTAACTAAATTTTAGAAAAACGAAATTTTTCTATAATATATTAATATTTATCTAAAAATATAAAGCTTTATAAGAATAATAAAATTGTGTAATGAAATAAAAGTGAATAGTGTAAAAGAATAATTAATTACCGGTAGCAATGAAATTACGATAAAAAGGTTTATAACTGAAACTTTTATAACTCAAAAAATTATATAACTGATATATTTGGAAATCTTATGAAATTACGAGTCTAATGATACTAATGGTATATTTTGATATCTCGAGCCCCGGGACACGCTTTTCAAAGCCTGTATCCGAATGGGTTCGAAATAGGTAAAAAATTTACCAATATGATATTTCTAAACAAACTTATATTATTACAAGCTATTCTATACTTTTAAACTACGCCTTGGCCTTTAAGGTTAAGGGCGCTAGATTGTCGGAATTAAGCTATTGTATTCCGGTTAGGGTTTCCGGGTGATTTTCTGGTTTAGATCCTTGCCAATTTAGAAACTGAAATTTTACGCTTATACAACATATTTAATTTGAGAAAATTATTTTGCATTTCATTTTTGTAAGTATTTAATATCTTTTAATGTTTTCGGAATTTTTGGAATTAGGTTTCATATCCGAAGATCAATCATTATTTACTTTTTAATAATTTATTTTTGAGCTTTATATTACCCGATTTTATAAGTCGGAGTTAAATATGGAATTTTTCCTACGTCGTGGTTTTGAATTTGAAGACCATTGAGTTATTATTTTATTTTTAAGGATTTTCATTTTCTCAAGATTAAGAAATTTCTGGATTCGTTCGTGATTTAGGACTTGTCGAAATTCGGTTTTTATTTGGAGTGATTTTAGGGTTTATTTTCGAAGTTCATCTTAGAATTATTTACTGAAATTTTCTGAGACTTACAACATCATTCTTTCTTATTTGAAACCAAAATATTATAGGGATGGAGATTGGTAGGGTTAATTTCACTCACGGTACCTAAGCTTTTTTAATTGTAATAGAAATACACCTATACAAATTTTCTTACAGGAAAATACCTAAACTTTTTAAATCTTTCACTCACAGTACCTCTAGAAGGATTCCGTCTATTTTGTCGTCCAACTACTAATGTGTCAAGCAGACCTAATTAAAATATTATTCTTTTGATCTAACTTGGCATTTTTATTATTTTTTTAATGTTTTCATTTTTTTGTCAAACTACTGATGTGTCAAGCAAACCTGATTAAAATATTATTGTTTCTATCTAACTTGGCATTTTTATTAGTTTTTTAAAGTTTTCTTTTTTACTTCTCTCTCTCTCTCTCATATATATATATATCTTCATCTTCTACCTTCATCTTCCTCTAAGATTCTCTCTCTAACATGGATACCCACTTTCTCTTTCAAGCCTTCTCCCTCTACTGCCTCTCGCTCCCAAATAACCACCAAAAACCATTATCGTAATCCCCATTGACTAACCTCACTCACGCCACGAATCAAAATCATAATAAGACAAAATGAAGAAATAAACAAACCAAACCAAACAAAACAAAACAAAACAAAATAATAATAAAAGGAAAAAGAAAACTAAAATTGATAAGGGAAAAGAAAAGGAACATTAATGATGGGCTTATAGATGGACAAGGGCAACGTGGATTCGAATCGAGTAAAGGTCATGAACAAGTCTTCTCTCTCTCTTTCTCTACCTCTCTCCATCCCTCTCTCTCTCAGTTTTAGTCAGGCTTGGTAAGGAGCTCTAATGGCCATGGTTGGTGATTTGTAGATGCTATAAGACATGGTTCGCATGGCTATCATGGTGGTGATGTGGCTATGATGAAGGGTTCTATTCAATGCAGTTTGTGATGGTGGACATGGTGGTTAGGTCTGTCACGCCCTAAAGGGTACCTTAGACATGGCAATCCGCCACATACGGTATTAAAACTTAAGAATAACTTCCCGAAGTCATGCGAAAGCTTCAACACCATATGTAAGGCATCTATCACAACAATAGGAGATACTGATGGGATGTGTAGTTCGAGATAGTAAATATAGCATACAAGAAATCTAGATAAATATCTAACTTCAACATTAAAAGAATGTAGTCCTTACATCATCTTAGAGGCATTCACCCAATAAATCTCCAAACAACATAATATCAACTTAGTCTCTCGCATAAATAAACATTATTAGAACCAAAAGATATTAAATGAAATATATTATAAGATCTTCAAAAGGATTTCCAAAAGCTTCTCAGAACATAATCCCACTCGGGTATATGAAGTCCTCGGGCATAAGAGATATTGGTCATGTTTCAACAAAAGTCTATTGGAGTATAAGCATAATTAGTTTAGTGAGAATATTCCTAAATTAACATAGTCATAATGATAAATTCAAACAAGTTATTAAACAAGCATATGATTGCATCAAGCAAATGAACAAGCAATACATATGATCTACCGGAACTCATATGTTTTAAATAGATTTACCTCTCCATTCGATGGTTAGGTGTTTCTGGCTCTTTAAAACCCATCTTAGAAAGCTAACTTACGTAGTTTATTTCTGGCCCTTACTTGTCTCTCCTAAAATAGTTCTTTTTGGCTTCTATTCACCCATCTCGCAGACTTGTGGCTCCTACAAACCCTAATACTATACTCTTGTCCCATCGAGTATAGTAGCTACTGAAATGGAACCAACTACATGGTATGCATGAATTAATTAATACATATAACTTGAAATATGTAATTAAGGTACTTTAAGACGATCACAAAATTGCAGACACTCCAGCATGATAATAATAAAACACAATTTGATTAACAACAATTCATGTCCCGCTATGCTTAGTATTCTTTCAACCAATGTTATCATGCATAATTTATTTTCATCTTTTCCTACTTCTATTGCCTCTAGCTACAAGCACAAACAAGTATGTAAAAGGTAGGAGATAAACTCACTCAGCCATCCTTACTACAATTCTTTATTGGTAATGGTCCTTCGAAATGGATCCTCCAAACTTCGTTACCTAAACGAAAGAAATACTCGGAATGAGTATTTCGTAGAATCTCTACTTGAACTTTCTAACTCTATTATAATATTTGTGTCAAAATTCGGATAAAAGGAAATTGCAACTTAAAATGGCAATAACTAGCTCATTTTAATTCGGAATTTCGCATATTATATACCGTTTTCTACCCACTCGAAAAGATCTTCCATTTCTAAGGTTATCTTTATTATAAAAAGCCATTTGAGTTGCAAATTACCACGGTACAGAATAGTTACGAATTTCAAAATCCTCAAAATATGATTTTCTAAACTTTTCTTTATCCAAAAATCCTTAAACAAAATATATGGATATTTGTATAGTTGAAAAAATCCTTTGAACATATATTTATACTCATATTGTATGCATGATTTTATTAGTGTTATCTCAACATCGATTTTTTTTTTCCACAAAACAATTTGTCTTTAAGAGTTTTAAAAGATGAAAATTTTGAGAATTTCTCCTTTTCAAATTGTTAGAAGGAAAACTAAATATACTTGGGTTGTTATATGTGAGTGTTTTCCTATTATAGTTTCCTTTCCTAACTTTTCAAAAGTAATTTAATTTCCAAAAAATTTAGTTCTTTAAGTTATCTACCAACTTTGTTACTAATGATTGAAAAATAAGCTTTTTAAAATTTTTCTTAAGTTATTGGTGTGGTCCAATATTTGGAGTTGTGTTAAATGTATGTTTTTCTATCATTTTTATATTCTTTTCTTCTTTAGAAAATAATTTTACTTCTTAAAACTTTACTTTCTTGGCAAATTTTATTTTTCTAAGTTGGTTTCTAAAATAGTGAGTTGATTTCATCTTAATTTGAAAAACTTGCTTTATTCCTAATATTTATCAAGTGTGGAATAATCCTTTTAGATTATTCGTAAGTGATTTTCAAAATCTATGATGAATCTATTTAAGTTTTATAAAAGATATGTTGGGTTAAAATCTCAAGTTTAATGCTAAAAATGGTATTTTTATGGAGTATTTAGTTTCTACTTATAAAAGAGATGATTTTCCTTTATTATTTGAAGAAATCTTTATTACTAATACTTGAAGAAATCTTTATTACTAATACTTTGAAATTTATGATTAGTTTGGGTAAACTTTTGAAAAGAATTCATTAAAAACAAAACTTAGATCTTTTGTTGAAAAATCCTTTGTTTAAGTAATAAGAAATTTAGTTTACTTTTCTTTATTACCAAAAGAACCTTTTTTTTTTTTAATTAAGACAACAACATTTTAATCATGCATGAATATGATTATGTAGCAATGAAAGTAAGAATAACACATAATAGTAAGAAATATACATAAGCAAATAATCATAATAATATGATCAAGTATTAGGAACATTAGCTTCATTAAGGTATCCCGGTAAAGCATTGAGAGCCTTAGCTTCATCAAAGCATCCGAGACTAAGAATGGTAAGTGGTTTATGTGTAGTGAAGAATTATGGGAGGGATTGAATGGAAGAGAGTTTTTGTAGAGAGAACTTGTGGAGAAATTTTGGAAGAGTTTTGTTATGTAAAATGAAGGTGTGAAAGAAGTTGAGAGAAATGGGGTATTTATAGAATTTTAGAGTGAAAATTAGATGTAACAAAATAAACTGAAAAAGAAATAAATTGAGAAAAGAGAGAGGGAGGGCCGGTGGCATTGTAGGAGAGGAGAGAGAGTGTTTTGATTAAATTTTATATTTTTGTAATGAAAAAAAGTAATGTGTAAGGTATGATGTGAATAAAGTTGTGTTGGAAATGAAAAACTGTAAGAAATAGGTGTATAGGTAGTAAGAAAAAATAGAGATAGTAAAATAGTAACGAATAGTAGAAATAGTACTATAAATAGTAGACTAGATAAATAAAATACCAGTAGTAATAAAAGTATGCGTAAATGAGCTATATCTGATATTTTTAGTTACCAAAAAATTATGAAACTGATATTTTTGGATTTCCTATATTATTACGAGTCTAACGGTATAAACATAATATTTTTACTGTCGATGTTTTCGTGTATGGTTTTCGAAAACTGATCTCGTTCGGATTCAAAAGATACTAGAAATAAGTGGATATGATATTTTTATACTTCCCTATATTATTACGAACTATTATAAGCCATTTAATCAATTCTGTTGTCTAAGATTTGAGAGCACGGGATTGTTGGAGTTGAAACTGCTAGATTGTCTTGATCTTTATTGACTTTTAAAACTCCGGTTTGACTAGGGTTGGAATTTAATCTAACTTTGCCCTAGAAATTGAGGGGTTTACATTAAGGATCGATAGATGGATTGTCTCATGTTCAAGTTTTGTGTCGAATGATTATAGAATCTTCTATTTTCGTTCTTGAAGAATCTCTTACGAAATCCCGTTATTAATATTGTTTAGGGTTTAGTTTCAACTTGGGTCAGCTTTTAGGATTTCGATTCGGTATTTCAAAACCATTCTCTAAGAATTACGAAAAATTCGAGGGTTTACAAGGTCGGTCTTGATTGGTGTGATGTTCGTTAAGGTGTTGTAGTGATGATTGAATAGAGGTTGGTTGAGACTTCAATAATGGTGGGTTTGGATTTAGATGGCTTCAGTGACTTGGCTTTGGGTTCAGTTGTGGCGACAGACGTAGGCTTCTGATGGGTTGCAAGTGTGGGTTTAGTTTTTAGGATCGATGGAGTGTAGTTGTTGGTGTTAGACTAGAGGTTGCAGTTATAATGGCTGTTGACCTTAGATGGCTGTTCTAGGTTTTGTGTGGTGTGGGAGTTTGATGTGGCTTAAGTTAGTGGGTTTAGGTTACCAACAATGCTTAGATGGCAGTTGGGGATGGTTTGGGCATGTAAATAGGTTATCTATGTGTTTGGGTAATGGCAGTTTTTGTGTTAAAGGTGGTGGGTGCATGGTGGCTTATGTGGTTGCTAGCTTTATTCGTGAAGGAGGTGGGTGCAAAATGGCTGGTCGAGAGATAAATGGTGATGCGGTTATGTAATGGTTGGCGGTTAGATGACGATGGTCGGGTTGTAGGGCATGAGTGACCATGAAAGTGGAGAATGAAAGAAAGGAAAGTACAAAAAAAAAGAAAAACAATATAGTTTGAATCTTTATAATTTAATTTTTTTATATTTAAATTATGTTGTTTTGAAATTAATTTCATGTGAATTAATGGGTTGATGGAGTTTGGTTTGAATCTCCATTAATAGCGTTTGAAGAAGAAGGAGAAGAAGGAAGGGAGGGAGGAGAGAGGATGAAACAAGTAAACAAATATTAAAAAACTAAAAAATTACCTATATGGACCCAAAAATAATATTTTAATCGGATTAACTTAACATGTCAGCACTAAAATGGAAAAATAGACGGAATCCATCCATAGATACCATGGGTGAAAGGTCTAAAAAGTTTAGATATTTTCTTATAATAAAATTTTGTTTAGGTATATTTCTATTATAACGAAAAATTTTAGGTACTACGAGTGAAATTAACCTAATTTAGTATAGATAACATTTTTTTCCTTTATTTATGTAGCTTTTTAACTCAACGGTCTTTAATTATTTCTTATTCAAACTTTTTGTATTAAGCATGTAGGTTGTTGAAGCCCTGCATATAGCCATCATTCCTTTCCTTTTTTTTTGGCCGAAATACAGCCACCATTTCAATTCCATTAAAAGTAAGCACTTACATTTTTTATTCATTCATGCTTAACATATTAAATCATCATTGGATATGTCTATAATTCATTCTTCTTGTTGTTGATATTTAACTTCTTTTATGATGAATAATGTCATTATTGTATCATTAATATTGATAAGAAGATTTTTTGATACTTTTAAGTATAATTTTATATAAATTTAGCTATAGAAATTGTCTTATAATTTTAACAGTAGCTAGTGTCTTTGAACATAGACTTTTTTACACTAACTTCTAATAATCTTCTAGTTACTATTATGAAAATATCCTTCAAAGATTCGTTTTGTGGAAAGAAAGTATCGTGCACTATTCCTTATAATTGATGGTGTTTTTTTTTTATAATATTGGTAGATATTTAGTACAATAGACGATCTAACTTTAATATGAGTCATCTTAATTATAACCATCGTATTGTTTTAGTTTTCCTTTTTCAATATCTAAACAATTCTTTTTTTTTTTTTTTTCTATTCCGTGGTTTATCCCTTTTTTTAAAGAATTTTGAGAATGATGAAAAAGGAATAGCAAGGACTAAGGATCTTATATATTGTTTCATTTCATAGAAATAGCATCTTCATAATGTTTCGATTGTGAAGATTATGAGTATAATTTTAAGAAAACATCCTCTTTCTTATTAGAAACCAAAATAATTAATAAATAAAAATAAAAATCAGACATTGTAAATGAAGGCAAAGACAATTCACTGCACTTTTTTGGGGATGGAGTTTAGTGTGGATACTTTTTTTTTTTTCCCCTCAATTCATGTAGCTTTTTGACTCAATGGTCTTTTATTATTTCTTATTCAAACTTTTTGTGCTAAGCATGGGGATTGTTGAAGTCTGCATACAGCCATCATTTCAATCCCATTAAAAGTAAGCTTTTACATTCTTTTTCTTTCATTCATGCTTAACATATTAAATCATCATTGGATATGTCTATAATTTATTCTTCTTTTTGTTGATATTTAGCTTCTTTTATGATCAATAATGTTATTATTGTATCATTAATATTGACAAGAAGATTTTTTGGATGCTTTTGACTATAATTTCATATAAATTTAGCTATAGAAATTGTCTTATGGTTTTAACAATAGCTAGTGTCTTTAAACACAAACTTTTTATGCTAACTTCTAATAATCTTCTACAATGGATTTATGTGCATCAAGTAATTTATTCTTTTCCATATTTGGTTCATTTCCAAATAATGCTTAGGAGTTATCTCTCATTCCCCCTTTTTTCCCTCCTTTTAAATATATACACATTATGGGTAACTTTAGTTATAAAATGTAGAATGTGGCTTAAATATTAAAGAGACTCTAAAGCAATTCAAGTACAATAAACATATAGCTTTGTATTATGTCATTCTATGAAATTTCATTTGTGTGTATGAAGGGAATGATGTCATTGAGTTCAAGTGACTTAACATTACACCTTTAACATTTGCATTACCTTTTGGTGCTAAATTTATTTATACCGAGTTTTGAATGAACAAATTACAATATATTTCGATATCAAATTAATGACTTACTTTTGTTTATTTATTTTATATTTGCAATAGAATAGGATTAATCATTAGTCATCTGAAAATTAGATCATTTCAAAAAGACCTATTGAAGAAGTCATAATCGAGGTGGAAGGCATGTTATGCTTATACCAATCTATCAATCAATCAATATTGTTTGCATAAGTCATTGTAATGTGTTGTTTTCACTCTTCTTTTATAATTTCTTTTTTCTTCATTTTCAGACCATTTATGCATTATTAATTTCCCCCTTGTTCATCTATTAATATATGTATTGTTTGCTTAAGATTCTGAAAAATCATTTTTATATGATTTTATTTATTTTTTGCGCACCACTGCTAGTTTATATATTCGTATGATTGCAAACAATAAAGTTATTAAAAAAAAGGAACAACGAATGTTACTTTGGAAAATTATATTACACCTGAATAAAAATTATTTTTCTTTGGCCGAGAATAAAAATTATTTTATTTGTTATTAGATAATTGGTTAACAATTTTGATCATAGCAATGAATTAAACAAAAAATTATTGGATTTATGTAATCATGCAGCAAATAATCTTATTACATGTTCATATTTCATTTCAACTAAGTACACTTATGCAAAGTGAACAGAGCAGTTCCATGCCTTTCAACTGACATCGATATAACATCTACATTATCATAGTTTTGGTTTCTCCATATGTCTTTAACATAGCATTTTGTGTACCTCATCCCGGGATACGCCTTCTCGATGTCTGATACTCGTGCAGATATGTCTGTCCTTTGGTCATTCAGATTAAAAAAGGCCATGAAAATTTCTCCTACGCAAAAATAAATGTAGTAATTAAGCATGTAAGCTAAACATTAGAATGTAAAAGAAAAGAAATTAAGGTCCACCCTGCATTATTTGGATTTTACTAGTATCGCTGGCTTTGATTCTAGCAAACTTGCTTGAATTTGATATTTCTAAATATTATACAGAAGCAAACTTTTACTTAACGAATTTCACACTTTGGAAGTTTTAAGGTACTAAATATCGTATACCTAGTCGAATGTTTACTTGTCAATCATAGAATAACATGACAAATTCTCATTTGTAAAAAGTTTGATAGATCACATTTAACAACTTATTTTCCATATATACTTCCATTTGGATTGTTTATTTTTCATCTGAAACTATATTTATTTAAATTTTATATGTAAAGTTATATTTTATCTATTTGATCTATTTGATATTTTTATTAGAATTGTCATATATTTCATATATATATATATATTTTTAATAGATAATTTGATAGAAAAAGTTTTAAAAAAGTGTCTGTTATCTACTAGACCTGATGCCAAACGGACTATACATTTGATGAAAGTACACCCAAAGTTCAAATAGTAATTTTAATAGTTCCCTTTTTAAATTTCAGTCAGTTTTAGAAGCAAACCATCATTTCCAAGGGCAATCCAAGCACGAATATCTCCGGTAGCAGCAGATGCAAATGGAAACTGCAATTTATGTTAAACCGAACAAGAATTTTAGAATGTAATCTGGCACTACAAAAATGTTGTTTGAGGAAAAGATTTATATGAAAACATACTTCTTTGTTGTTTCCGCTGAATGCATTAATATTGAGCACATCTTGGTTAGCAATAATATTGTATGTTGTATCGTCGAGCCTCCGCATATCTCCCCCAAACATAACTGGGGACCTGGCCATCGCCCACAAAGTCATCTTCCAGTTCCAGAGAAAAAGGGTGCGAAAGTCAGTAACAGAAGGTAATTAAAGAAACAATTGGACGAGCAAAAACACATTTACCTGGGTTTTTTGTTCATCTATGGTAAGATTACACCACCTGTGAGGACCCTCGTTGGTTTCTAAACAAAATGAATAATCCATATCAGTAAAAATTCTTTGTCATGGAAAGCGAAGCGAAAACATTTTTCCACTTTTAGATTAGTGGGAGGTGATCATTAACGATATCTAAACACATCTAGTTGTGGTAATTAACGTTTGAGAAAAAGTATCATTTATACGTACCTATTCATGAACAGTGTTAGTTCGACTGGAAAATGCATTTGCCCTTATTATATCTACAAACTTTTAGCGTGTGCAATCATGGGATAATAATTTCATCACCTGGATCTGTAAGCCATCCAAATGGTAACATATCAAGGTCTGGCCATGAGCTTCCAAAGACACTTCCAGCACCTATCAAATTAGCGGCAGCAAAGTCCCTGATAATTAACAAAATGCACCGGGGTCAAGCCTATGTTAATTACTAGTTCAGAAGTGAAAATAGCATATAACCTAATTACCTGGCGATACCAAAATGTGCTACAAGGTCTGACCATTTATCCCAAGTATCACCAGCAATCCTGTACATGTTAACTAGCCCACTCACACTTTTAGCCAATTGTGGCGTTGCATTAGCTCCAGGTGATAAAGACAATACAATTGGACGACTAAGTTGTTGTAGGACCTGTTCAAGGAATCAGAGATTTGATATGTGATTTAGTTCTAGTTCTCTATTGTAATTATGTTATGGTGGAGATACAGTTAGAAGATAAGATAGAGCATTGAGATGTACCTGTGAGACGACGGTTATTTCATCCAACTTCAATCATCACCAAATACGCAATCAAGTTTTACTGCCATAAAACAATATGATTCAAGAATCCAGGAGAAAGAGTAAGGACAACAGAATCCAGGAGAAAGATTAAGGACAACAGATGGATCAAAGGTTTAAGCTCCAACAGGTAACCAAACATTATCAGAAAAAACTACTAGAGTTGATAATGTCAGTTGAAGGATCCAAATTAACATGCACTGCACCATAAAGCTACAAAACCGTCCGAAATAAAAGGCTTTTGAACGAACATTTTTTTTAATGGTCAATAATGTATATAGCAGGATAACTATGAAGTAATAGCTAATATACCAAAGTCAACACCCCAATCAGCATATTGTCGATACAGTGATGTTAAGAATGCTTTTCCTGCACCCAATGATGCGTTTATAGCCATGAAACCTTGGGGCATCCACTTGCAAGGCCTATCCGGGAGGGCAATATCTCTTGCATTCCAAACGCGGCCTCCCTCTTCATAAGCACCTTGCTAGAAACACAACAAAACAACTTAAGTTTCTAATTATAAGATAAAATACTCTTTCGGGCTTTACTAATATTCTGTCTGGTCATGATGAAAAACAGCAAACCTTAGCAGCGTCCCATATTTGGGTGTTCCTATTGTAGGCTGCTACACTTAATCCAGCCATGACATGTATCCCAAATCTTAAACCCATGCCATGCACTTTAGTGGATACATCCTTAAAACCATTCCCATTTGCAGACGAAGGCCACCTAGCGGGGTCAGGCTGCAACCTCCCCCAGTTGTCGGTTATGTCAGGCCCAGATCTAGTACTAGCACCTGGAACCAATTTCCTGTACCAAAGGTAATCGACAACGGCATACTGCAGCAAAACCAATGGGAAGAAGAAATAAATGATATGGGGGGGGAAAGAAGATACAATCAAGAAACTCAAAACAAAGAGGGAAAAAGGAAAACACATCCAAGATGAGCTAATGCGATGTGTTCATCACATGCTGTGTGCCAGTTAAGAACATCTCTATTACTAGCATCAAACCTCAATTTTGACCAAAATCTCAATATGCTTTAAGACTTAACTTTTATGCTAAATCATCTATTTCAGGATTAAGTTATGACATAATGCGGGAAGAAAAAAATTCAGCTCCCTTCAAAAGCAGAATCAAATTCTTTTCTAAAGTATTATCGATTCCAAAAAATAGCAATTCTAGGTTAAAATCACTTCTGAACATATTATACAAAATGGAACTCGAATGATGATTCTATTACAGATCATTCCTATGTATAAAACACACGAAAAAGACCATCTTATATAACACGCAACATTTTATATTAAGAAAGATCATCAACATACAACCTCAGATCGGATGAAGCATGTCTCAAGTGGAAAAAAAATATTGAATATGATATGGTAACCTGATAACCAGAAATAAGCAGCTTGTCCTTAACAAGTTGAGCATTATCTAAGAAATCTTTTTCAGAAACAGTCCAGCAAAAGGAATCATACGAATTCCAACCTTTAGGCGGGATACCGGCACGTTGATCACTCGATGCCCTGAAATAAAATAAGAGTTAACAGGAATCATCAACAATGTCAAGCTCCTACCAAAAAGCTGAAAAAGCCTATAAGGGACCAAAAGAAAAAAAAAACATATAGTACCTTTGAATAAAGACTTATAAAATAGGGACAAAATTATTATTTTCACAAAAGCATACCTTGTGGTATATTCCAACTTAACATATATAAGAACAACGACTAAGTTCTCAATGGCTTCTTATAGGTTTCACACACCTTAAATGATATTGGTCTGGTTTTTAGACAAATTTTCATTTTAGGGTGCGCTTAGATTTTGGTGTGTGGCTGACCCAAACTCGATCTAAATGTTAAGGCAGTTCAATAAACCAATACATGATACAAACCAAACTAAAGTAAATCACAAAATACCGTTTCTTTATGATACCGTTTCTTCAGTCAAGGTAGAATCAAATCATTAATTAATCATGGACAGCACTACTTTCATGTGGCACTGTAAAACGAGCCAACTTGATTTGTGGAAGTCCCCGGCTTCACTTGTTTTAAAATTATTGAGTTTGAGTTCGAGATAGACTTTTTATTAAGTCTGAAATTGAGATTGAACTTAGCTCGTTTAGTTAAATTAGTTTTATTTTGAGTTCAATCTCAACTTGTTTACAAATTAAGCTCAAACTGAATTTTTTATCAACTTTAAAATTTTGGCTTAAAGTCAGCTCATTCATGTAAACGATTAAGCTTCATTAATAGCTTAAGCAAAGCTGAGTATGTTTAAAGAAAGTTAAATTCGAGTAGCTCAAGAGCATCTTGACTTGAGAAAAAAAAAAAAACCTTAAAATATGAGATAAAGGTAATCTAAAATTGTAAATATGCAAAATGAACAAGTACATAAATAAATTTATTTATAAGAGCTTGTTAGTGAGCTTGTCCACGAGTTTAACAACAAGCCTAATAACAAGTTTGCTAGGGGACTTTCACGATTCTAAATAAGCTAACCCATGAGCTTAAAAGAGCGTGGCCATGAGTTTTAATGGAAACTCAAGTTCAATTTGTTTAGATAAATGAGTTCTACTTTAAGTTTGAGCTTAGTTTGTTGGCTAATCAAACTTGAGCAACCTTGAGTGGACCATGAGTATTTCAACTCATTTACAACCCTATCTTCATAATTAAAAATAATAGATTTAGCACATGTTACTTTTGTAGAGAGCTTAAATAAATTTTGAGTATTCAACTCAATAAGGAATCAACTTAACTATTGGGGCTGGATGACAAGGCTTGGGAAATTTAAGTGCATGAGTGTGATAACAAATCTCGTATGGTAGGGTTGGAATAGGCTATTCAACCAGTCCATCTCCTCTCAACTTCTCTCAAAAGTTGCTCATATATTTACAGAGGCTCTCCGTAGGCTTGAATTTAAAAGGAGCTCATAGAAGCATTTATCAATAGAAGGATTCATGTCAACCATCGAGTATCAGCGTGATTTGACGGACTTGTCCACTATCTAGCTTTATAAACATATGGAGCTACTCCACATTTAAAAATGGTGAAGTTTATAGAATGAACATTGTACTGTCAGATTCATATCGGGGAAAATAGTATAGATCTCAAAATGAAGAACATATGATCTCTTCCTAAAAATAGTAGAATTGATGCTCTATATCTCTTAAACGTGCGTTCAAGCTCTTAAGATTACCAGCTTCTCTTCTCTGCTTACAACTTTTAGTGATTAGTCACGAATCACTTCAGTTAAAACCTCTAATTTCATTTGTAATATAAGACATACGCTAACAAACGTTGCTGCTCCTCCACTCCACCCACCCAACCCCCTTGACGTGACAGCTGTGACAAATCCCCCACTACAACTTCTTTTCAACAGCCCACCTGAAAATACCTTAACTCCTTTATCCTTCCTAACCTAACAAGCTCACAACTCCACTTCATTGTAACATTACCATCTCCATAACCAACGCTAGTAGCCAACCAATCCATGATGCCCCCAATCTCATGCAAACTCATCTTACGCCACTTTTCCTTAATTAGTTTTCAATAGCAAAAGATGAAGCATCGACATGAACAGTTAGGTTGACGGCCCCAAAAAAAAAATAAAATAAAATAAAAGATGAAAACTTATATTAGATTGTCCATTTTTAATTTTCGTACAACTTTATGTTATCTTTATTTTGGCAACTTTATTTTTTGTACAAATATCTAGTCATATTGTATACAACTTTATTTTTTTTCTTCCCTAATGTTTACAATTATTATATTTCCAGTTGTAATGGATCTCTTATTGCTAATGTGCTAGACCTTTTTTTTTTGGGCAACAGTCGGACATATTTTGGTTCTTCAGATTTTTAATTATAATGATAAACTATTCAACAAATTTTTATTGGAAAAAAAGAAGAAGTAAAACATAAATTAACAAGTTATACGATATAAATGAAATATGCACAGATCGCCCATGATACGTGAACAGAAAGCAACGATCATATATTTGAGTATTCAATGTATAAGATCTATGTGGAAGCTTTGTCACTTGTATGAAATTGGTTTTGGTGATAATGTTCTTTTTATTAAGAAAAAGAAGAAGAACAAAGCATTTCTTCCAAAAAGAAGCTGTTACTCTTTCTTTTTTTTTTCTCCCCCTTGAAGCATTATATCTAATGGATTCCACTCCAACCACAAGTTGATCATAAAACTTGAGAAATAAAATAAACATCCAAGTATATTGTAGCAATGAAACCAATACAAACTCCATAATTCACAAATTAATATAAATACTTTAAATTCATAAATAGTAATGAAACATTAAAAAAAAACAAGAAGATAGAATACAAACATAAAATGGCAAGCAGCAGAAGATGATGCACGAAAACAAAAATGTATTAACATTAACGTTTTATCTACGAAGAGAAAAAACATAAGCATGCATTTACCTGAGAACAAGGATGAAGAACAATATGATAGAACTAAAGGTGGCGCAGATTTTAGTGGTATTATTGTCTAATTTCATGGCTCTGGGTTATGGTATGGTGTGTGTAATGTGTTTCAGGTGCTGAGTTGTGTCACTACAAAGTTGGTGTTAATATATTTTTGGGTCAGCTTTAGGGAGTCGTCTATTCTATTCTGTTGGACATTGACAGACCAGACCAGACCAGAGTCACAATGCTAAATCTTTGCATTAATTATTTTCATCCCTTTCCAATTATTCCGCTCATCCGTTACAAGTTTTATTTAAACAAAAACGAGATATACATGATTAAATTTAAAGTACACACTAAAATTATCATTAATGTCTTGTCTTTTACGGATATTTAGCCTTTTTTTACCTCATTCTTACTGTGTCTACACATAGAGCAAATAAACGGAAATGGAATTAATTTCCTTTTTAATACTACTTATGGCATCAGATTATTCCTTATATATTATCCGAAATCCACATAATCATCGATTTCCTTTCATGATTATTTGCCTTATATATTATGTTTATTTTAACTAGAAAGAGAGAAATAAATAAATACCATACGTCTTTATTGAATCATATTTTATATTTATTGTATTTAAAAAAAATTATAAATTCATAATTCAATTTATTATGCGTGGATTGCACAGGCTTATACTTTAGTAGTTTCGTTGGTCGAAATAGGCTTTATTTGCTTAAATATTTATTTTATAATTATGATAAAGACATATTTTTTATTTTTTTTCCTAGTTACAGAATTGCACATCTTTAATTTAATAGGATAATGCAAAATGACAATTTTCTTTGGTAATAAATCTCGGTCGCAATATATTTATAATATTTGCTGTCTCAAAAATGTCGTTTCCACCTTTATTTTAATTAATAGATACTTGACACATGTTAAATAAATTTAAAAAATAAAAAATATTTTCAAAATAAAAGAGTTTGTCAAATCCAGCGTTTTCGGAGCAAATCATGCAAGCACTCCAGCTCGTTTAGAAGCACATCCAAACGTTCGAAAAGCTGACGCTGGGAGAAGGGAAAAAGGATTTAAAAAAAATAAAAGGAAAAAAAGAACATAAGTTCCCAATTAAAGTTTAACTAACAGAACCATACACCAGCAATTCTTACTTGGAAAATTAAAATATGAATAATATGATAAGAAATAAACATGATGCTAGCACATTACAAAAGATAAATAATATGAGTAGGATGACAAATTATTAGGGTAGAAGAGACTCTTAATTAGCTTCTTATCCATAGAAATGATGACAACTATAGATAGTAAAATGTAAAATACATAAGCACTGAGAGTTAATAAAGTTTGATTTTATGCAATTTAGATAATTAAAGGGATGTAAAGTTTAAAAGGGAACACATTTATTTAATATATACTAGCAAACACACACCTATTATATATGTGCAAATAAAATTTGTGTCAACTGATACTAGTAGATGCTTTTGTTACAACTGGAAGTACAGCAAAATATATCATGGAGCAACATTAATAGATAAAATTACTTAGTGAATGTTACGGTCAGTGAACAGAAATAACTAATTGTCCAATAGATTAGCTCTTGCAACTAGAATAGAGTTGAATTCATGTAACTAAATATTGCATATAACATATCCATATAAAGGAAAAAGTAACAAAAAAAGGGAGCAAAAAAAGCATTATGGCCTGAGACTTTGAGGAGTTGGCAACTCCAACAATCAAAGTGTTCATTTCTTAGTTTACTTACATCATACAGATACTCAAAATTAGAGCTCATACACATAAACACGTGAGGAGAGGAAGAAGAGAGATTAGGGTTTGAAAACTTAGCTACTGCGATGTCTGAGAGAGAGAAAGTTAGTGTGTAGGGATGCAATCGAGTTGATTATTATAAGGTACCCAACCCATCTTACCTGCTAAAAACCCTACAGGATTTGACCTTATAGGGTTATGGGATGATTTTGGTAAAAAATTTGTGACCCTATAGGGTCGCGGGCTAAGTTCAAGTCATCGTTTTGATCCTATAGAGTCGATATAACCCGCTAAAATTACTATAAAAAATAAATTTTAAATTTTAAAATAAAAAAAAAAAAAAAAAACTTAACACATTAATGTTTGTTATAACTCAAATATTATCAAGTTGCTATAGGTAAGTGGATTTTTTTTTAACTTATATATAGTGGCAGAGGGCAAGTAATTTGTCGTTACCAACTTATTATTTGTGTTGACCATTAGATATTAAAACTATTTTTTAATTGATATAGTTTATTACTTAATATAATATATAGTGTGTATTTTATTAACTAAAAATATTATTAAGCGCATATTCTCTATTGTTTTCAATATTTTGACATTAATGTCCTTTCTTTTAACTAGACAAGTTAAAATAAAATACCACCTACAACTCGAAAAGATAGAAGGTTAGCTTCATAAATTTTGTATTACAAAATTTAGAATAAAATTTTTCCGATTTGAAATGTTGTTTCCATTAGTGCTACACTTAATCACATATTTTGATATAGGAACACAATGCAAAAGAATCTCATCTTATCTCCTACCAAAATGAAATAAAAAGTATATATATAAAATAAAAAAAATTGCAAAAGTAGAAATATGCATCACACATATACAAGTTCTTCTGATATTACACTTTGTTGTTACACTTTTTCAAAGGTATTGATATAGAATATGCAATGTGGAGTTGATATTGCATTGTCTTGTTTGTCCACTTTGCAAGAACCTCTTTACAATAAGAATGAAAAAGGGAAAAAAAAAGGAGTAAAAAAGAAATTGGGTCGGTCAGGCGAGATGGGTCGGGACTATGACCCTATAAGGATGGGTTTAGGTATTGCATAAAAAACCTTATAGAGTCGTAGATTGGGTTTGAGCGACCTTATAAGGAACCTGATCCGGTCCGGGTCTTATATGACCTGCCCTAAAACCCTCGGGCTGCATCCCTATGAGTGGTGGTTTACCCTTATATTCGGTGAGCTTGGGCTTATTAATAGAAAGTCCTTAATGATTTAAAGCTCTCGCCATGGCTCCTACTACTAGAAATAATCAAGATTCACTAGCTCAAACGGCTAATCTGGAATTTTTTAAGGATACAATGTTGGTTATACAATAGAGTGTAGATCAATTCAATACTAGATTGAGTAGACTTGAAGAGAGTCAAAATCAAAATTTTGTCCATGATACAAAAGAAAGCATACGTGATTCGTCATCTTCTAAATCTGTAGTGGCTCAAGAAGAATTACTTAAAGGAATCAAACTTGAGATTCCTAAATTCACAAGTTCATATGTGCTTGGATGGATATTTAAAGTAGAGCAGTATTTTGAATTCCATCATATTGATGGTGATCATCGAATAACCATTGCATCTTTTACAATGGAGAAAGAAGCCTAAAATGGTACAGGTGGATGTACCTCAACAAGCAACTATTTTCTTGGAACAAATTTGTTCAAGACTTAACTATCTGGTTTAAACCATCGCATATGAAGATGTCTAAAGTATGTTGTCTAAACTAATTCAAACTCAATTAATGGTTCATTATCAGTCCCGATTCCATGCTTTGTCCAATAATTATTGGTTTTAGTAAATCTTTTATGATTAGTTACTTTGTGTTGGGTCTTAAGCCTGCAATAAGAAGATATGTGCAAATTAGTAGACCTAAATCAATAATGGATGCTACTTGGTTGGCTAGAATGTTTAAAGGTAAAATGAATGATATGAATAATTCTTTTAAACCATCTTTTACACCATCTATTGCAGGTAAATCTACTATTCAATTTAGTAAACCTACCTCAACAGCAGGAACTAGTTCATCTAAAGTGAGCAATACTTTACCCATTAAGAAGTTATTCCCTGAAGCAATGCAAAGTAGATGTGAAAAGGGACTATGTTTCAACTGTGACGAGAATTTAGTAAGGGGCATTAGACATAAGTGCGGGTCCAAGTTCTTATGGTTGTTAAATGAAGAAGTAGATGAGGTGGAGAATCAGATGGTAGAACAACCACAAGAAATAAAGATTTTGATACATCTTGTACTATTAGTTACCATACGATGAATAGTACATTGATTTCACACACTTTGCATTTTTTGGGAGCTATAAGAAATTCACCTATCTCTATTCCATTAGACATAGGTAGTACTCATAATTTCATACAATTTAGAGTTGCGAAACATCTGTGTTTATTGGCATCTCCATCACCATCATTTCGGGTGATGATTGGGAATGATCAAAAACTTCAAAGTGAAGGAATTTGTAATGACATCAGTTTGGAAATCCAAGGCTTTACATTCTTGAGTTCATTTGATGAGTTACCAATACAAGGTACTGACTTAGTATTGGGAGTTCAATGGTTGCAAGACATGGGACTAGTCACTATTGATTACAATGAGTTGACTATGAAGTTCAGACATTTAAATCAAATAATGTGTTTGTAGGGTGATTCGTCTACTAGTGGTAGCCATATTTCTCATCTATAATTGCGTAGATTGTTTAAATTAAATGCTATTGTGACTTGTTTTCATTTGGTAGTTTAGGGAGGTGTTGTTTTAACATCGACTACCATCAAAATAGCCTCGTTGAGGACGTATTGGGCAGATACCCTTCAATTTTTGAGCCACTTTCATCATTGCCACCATTTAGAGAAATTTAACATTGGATGCACTTAAACAATGGAGTCATAGCTATAAATGTAAAGCCTTATAGATATCTACACATTTAGAAGGCAGAAATTGAGAAATAGGTCAAAGAGATGATGGACCAAGGTTTGATTCAAAACAATACTAGTCATTATTCATCACCTGTTATTTTGGTTAAGGGAAAAAATGGGCCATAGAGATTGATAAATGTCATTAGACACATATTCTTGGTGCTTATTTGGATATATTTGTTATGTAATTTTTGTGATTTCTTGGAGAAAAGGATAATTTTTTGTAAAAATTTCATTTCAGGGCTTAAAGAGCTCATTTGGAAGATTTCATGATGATCCAAGAGAGATCAAAGCAAATTAAACAAACTTGGATCAAGTTTGGCAAGAGGAATAATGTTATTCTATCATCCCCACATTTAGCACGGCCATGCTAAACACCAGGGATGAGATCAAAAGCATTATAAGTGATTAATTTTTCAGCCTCACCTCCAATACTACCAAGGAAGACGCCAAGGATGAAAACAACAAGCATTAGAGGCGAACTTTGAAGGTTTTGACTTCATCCCCACCCCAATCCTAGCCATGTTGATGCCCATGCTAACCTAGGTTTATGAGAAAACTATAAATATCACTTTGTTTTCTTTCTTTATGAGTTTTTAAAAGTTTTATATCATTTTTCTAAGCCCTAAGAGAGAAAATATAAAGGAAAACATGAAGAACTTACTGGAGCATTATTTGAAGATCACAAGATATCAATTAGGGTTTATTATTTCTATCATGATTCTTTCTACTTCATCTAAATCTATTGTTCTTATTGTAAATTCTATCGATGAATAGATTCTTATACTCTTCCTCTTGTGAAGCCCTAACCATGCGAATTTAATTGATTTTTTATTAATAATGTTCATGTCTTTGTATCTATTCATGTGATTTAATTATCTTGTGATTGGTTTGTGTACAAATTAATTGCATGCTTGATTCTTATTGGATTGAAAGAGGTTTATTCAATTAGATAGATTATTATGAATAGAGAAATTGTTTATTTCACCTAGAGGTAGGGAAACTAAGATTTTTTGCTACAAGGATTTAATTCTTGTTATAAGGATCATGTTCTTTCATGCAATCTTATACGATATTAGTAAGGAAGAGTTTCACTATCTCATGTAAGGTTAGGAATTGATTAATTCAAGGGAGTAATTGATTCAATTTTGAGATCTTGCAGTGCAAAGAATGAATGATTTATTTATCAATCCATTATTATAAGAATTTTAAACTTTAAGGTGGATGAAGGTGGAGAGTATGTCTTGTGATTGATTTTATCTTTGAAAGCATACTTATTTATCTTAGGGCCTGCTTTATCTTTTGTTTATAGTATAAGATTCCACTTCAAAAACTTAGGCTGAATAGTAGAGAACTGGTAATACTAGTACTTGTTTACAAAATCCCTGAGGATGACACCTTAAAATCTATGCTACATTGAATAGGTACACTTGCCTAGCTAAGATCGTAGATTTCATTGAGTTTATAAATTTTAGAAATTGGTACGATCGGTAAACACGTATAAGAGGTTTTGTGTGAATTATAGAGCTCTTAACCAAGGAACCATTAAGGATGAGTTTCCTATACCAACAATAGACAAATTATTAGATAAATTGCATGGTGCAATGATATTTTTCGAAATTGGATCTCAGCCAAAGTACCATCAAATTAGGATAGTGCTCGAGGATGAGGAGAAGACAGCATTTAGGACCTATAAGGGTCACTATGAGTTTCTAGTGATGCCATTCGGCCTCAGCAATGCACCAGCCACATTTCAATCCATGATGAACAGAATTTTGAAGGCTTTCTCAAGGAAGCTAATCATTTTTCTTTTTTCTTTTTTTTTTTATGACATCCTCATATATAGTAAGACTTCAAAGTCACATGTAGCACATTAGACCAAGTATTGAAAGTACTAGCTGACAATACTCTTTTTCTTAAAAAGTCCTAGTGTACATTTGGCCAATATACAATTGAGTACTTAGGTCGGGTTATTTTAGCAAAAGAAGTGCAACATAAACCTTCTAAGGTCAAAGCAATTAACTCTTGGCTACTGCCTTCTAATACCAAGCAATTACATGCTTTTTTTGAGTTGTCAGCCTATTACAAACGTTTTATTAAAAATTATGCTTCTATTGCAAGTCCACTGACAGACTTATTGAAGCATGATGCATTTCAATGGTCAGACGACTCAAACTTTCTTAAGCTTAAAGACTGCTTATTACAAGCAGCTATATTGGTTTTGCCATATTTTAGTAAACAATTTATGCTAGAAACAAATGCATCAGGATCTAAGATTGGAACTATGATATTACAAGAGGATTGAGCATTCTTTAGCAAGAAGATGCCATCTCACCTTACAAAAGTTTTTGCCTATGTAAGGGAGTTACATTCATTGGTGGCAATGATTAGGAAATGGAGACAATATTTGTTCGGGTCACTTTTTATTGTCTAAACCGATCATAAGAGCTTGAAAGAGTTGTTAACTCAGGCAATTCAAATTCTTGAACAACATAAGTACTTCACTAAGTTTTTGGCATTTGATTACTCTATTGTGTACAAAGCAAGACATGACAATGTGATGATTGATTCTTTATCAAGATATCATGATGGCTTATTCCAATATATGGCATTTTTAATGCCTCATTTTGGGCTTATAGATGATTTGAAAGCATAGTATTATACTCATGCAGCTTTCAAAGATTTTATCAATAAATTGACTCAAGGTAAACAATTGAAGTGGCCAATTGAGTGGAGAAATGGGTTGCTTTATTTTAGCTAGAAGTTATTTTTGGTTCTCGCCTCTACATTAATTCTAGTTCTATTGAATGAATTTCATTCAATTCCATCAATTGGACATTTTAGAATAACTAAAACTTATAAGAAATTGGCCGCTTAATTTTATTGGGTTAATATGAAGCATGATGTGGAACTTTTCATCAAAGGATATCTAGTTTGTCAGCAAGCAAAGTCTAGTATGAAGAGTGCAACTAGTTTATTGGCACCATTGCTAAGTCCAAAACAAGTATGGGAGGAGATATCCATAGACCTTATTACTTGTTTGCTGAAATCTCTAGGATATACTATGATTTTACTTATGGTGGATCAAGTATCTAAATATTGACATTTAGAAGCATTAAAGTCAAACTTTAATGCTACCAAAGTGGTTCGTTTGTTCATGGATATAGTGATCAAGCATCATGGATTTACAAGAACTATAGTGTTAGATGGAGGTACTATCTTTGTCAATAGATTTTGGAAGGAATTACTTGAATTGAGTGGTACCAAACTTTGCATGAGTTCAACCTAGCACCTTTAAAGTGATGGTTAAACAGAGGTTTTAAATTAGGTGTTGCAGTACTACCTACATTGTTTTGTCATGGAGGTACCTCATGAGTGGTTTAAATTTCAGTCGTGGGCTGAGTTTGCTTATAATACCTCTTTTCAAGAGAGTATTCAGCCATTTGAGGTGATATATGGAAGGAAACCAGCTATTCCCATGTATATTTGGGGTCAATCTAAGCTAGAAGTTGTGAATATTGAGTTAGTTTCTAGAGATGAGGTTTTGTAGTTACTTAAAACAAATTTGTTTAAAACACAACAAATAATGAAAGTTTATGTGGATAGGCACCACACTGATGTTGAATTTCAAGAAGGAGAGATGGTTTTTGTGAAGCTCCAACCATATAGATAATTATCTATTTCTGGGAGCTATCACAAATTGTCCAAGAGATTTTATGGTCTCAATAAGATTCTCAAGCGTGAAGGATAATGTGCTTATGCAATTGATTTACCTCGTAGCTCAAAAATTCATAATTTTTTCACGTCCATGTTTGAAGGCTGGTTATGAGAATATCATACCTTCACTTGATTGACCTCCTAACTCACATCACAATAACTCATTATTGGAACCTTTGGGTATTGTGGGGTTTCGTGAGATTATGAGGAATGGATTTAAGGTGGCTCAAGTTTTGGTCTAATGATTTGGACTTCCTATTGAAGATGTTACATGAGAGGATACGACTATATTTCAAACTATTTACCTACAATTCAACCTTAAGGACAAGGTTGCATTTTAACAGGGAGGACAAATGTTACAAATGCAAGTATAATAGAAGATAGCATGGAGCAACATCAAAAGATAAAATTACTTAGTGAATGTTATAATCAGTCAATAGAAATAACTAATTGTACAATAGATTAGCTCTTGTAACTAGAATACAGTTAAATTCATGTAACAAATCCATATAAAGGAAAAAGTAATAAAGAAAGAGGGCAGGAAAAAAAAAAGCATTACAGCCCAAAGGGTTCGAGGAGTTGGTAACTCGAACAGCCAAAGTGTTCGTTTCTTAGTTTTTATGCATCATACAAACACTCAAAATCAAAGCTCATACACATAAACACGAGAGGAGAGGAAGATAGAGACTAAGGTTTGAGAACATAACTCATGCAGTGTCTAAGAGAGAAAGTGAGTAGGGGTCTATCCTTATATTTGGTGGGCTTAGGCTTATCAATAGAAAGCACTTAACATGCTTGCACACATTGCATGGGTAATAAAGTAAATAAATTAAATTATTTAATTTTTTATTTTATAAATATATATACCATTTATAAAATTTCCTAAACATACTTTTATGTACTTATATATATATATATATATATATCTATATATCTAGTAGTGGAATTTTTTTTTCTCTCTCAATTAGTAACTTCCATATCCATACAATTTAACCCCTTATATTGCTAATATCCAATAAAATTTTTTCCATGTCACCTAATGAAATATCCTAAATTTTATCAATTTAAATTAGGAATGTAATAATTAAATACTATCAATTTACATGTAGTTTTGAATCTTATTTTAAATTTAACTTAATAATTGAATTTAAGTAGTTTAGTTAAATTGAATTTTTGTAAATTATAGAAAATAATTAGATAATTTAATATAAATGGACTAGTAAATGGATTTAATTGAAAAATAGAGATTCTAATATTGCAAATACCCATTTCAAGCTGTCAAACTACTTCAATTGCCTATTTCAACAAATCAAATTACTGAATTCCTTTCAATTATGAAATTGAACTTAATTCCTCAAGTTCAATTACCTAAATTCCTAATCCATTAAAATTGAACCTAATTAAACTTTCATTGTTCAAGAAGTGAATTGACAACAATTTTCTCTTAGAAGAATCTAGCAAAAACCATCAACAAATCTTCACTAATTCATATCATTTTCAAGATTTATTATACAAATTGAATTCCTCATCTTCTTATGTCATTTTCAAAGTTTTTATGCAAGTTGAATTCTCCTTCTTGTAGGTCATTTTTGACATTACTTATACAAATTGAATTTTTTTTCTTTAATCTCTAAATTGCCCCTTATCCTTATCTATACCAAAAAGACTAAATTTCCCTCGCTTCTGCAAAATATCCAAGGTATATTAGTCCATCTAATTTGTTTCTACTAGCTAAACTTCACAAGTTCAATCACCTAAACCCTTTAATATCCAATTTAGATATTTTAGCATAAATCCCATCTCCTTAAATCCTAGAAATTTAAAACTAAATATTTGCTTTCAAATACAACTCCTATGCCCCTAAAATCCTAAATTCAAGTGAGATTTCCTAGATCTAATTTCTAATGTAATTAGAAAACTTTCTTTTCTTACTTCTTATATCAATTTCTAATTCCCAATAGCCCATAACCTAAAAGCCTAATTCATGACATTTAAGTCCAAGCTCATTAACCCGAGTTCAAGCCTATATTCAAGAAGCCCACAATTGAAGGCCAAAGCCCATAAGACCATATTAGCTATGATGCACCATCATACACTTTATAATTCCCTAAATTCTAGAGGATTCCAACATGTGAAAAGACCAAAATAGCCTTAGTCAATTCTATAGAAATTCTACACTTGTGAAAAGACCAAAATGCCTCTAAAACCCAGAGAATTCTACAGAATCTGTAAGTCCCAGAAAAATTTCAGTAAATAATTCCGAGATGAACTTCGAAAATAAACCCTAAAAATTACTCCAAATTAAAACCGAATTTCGACAAGTCTTAAATCACGAACGAATCCAGAAATTTCTTAATCTTGAGAAAATGAAAATCCTTAAAAATAAAATAAGAACTCAATAGTCTTTAAATTCAAAACCATGACGTACAAAAAATTCCATATTTAACTCCGACTTATAAAATCGGGTAATATAAAGCCCAAAAACAAATTATTAAAAAGTAAATAATGATTAACCTTCGGAAATAAAACTCAATTCAAAAAATTTTGAAAACGTTAAAAGATATTAAATACTTACAAAAAATAAAATTTAAGATAAATTTCTCAAATCAAACATGTTGTATAAACATAAAATATCAGTTTCCGAATTTGCAAAGACCTAAACCGAAAATCACCCGAAAACCCTAAGAGGAATACAATAGTTTAAGTCCAGTAATCTAGCACCCCTAACCCTAGAGGCCGAGATGTAGTTTAAATATGTAGAATAGCTCGTAGTAATATAAGTTTGTTTAAAAATATTAGATTGGTAAATTTTTTATCTATTTCGAACCCGTTCGGATACAGACTTCGAAAAGTGTGTCCTGGAGCTCGAAATGTAAAAAATATACCATTAGAACCATTAGACTCGTAATTTCATAAGATTTCAAAATATATCAGTTATGTAATTTTTCGGGTTATAAAAGTTACAGTTATAACCTTTTTATCGTATTTTCATTACTACCGGTAATTAATTAGTCTTTTGCACTATTCACTTTTATTTCATTACACAATTTTATTATTCTTATAAAGCCTTATATTTTTAGATAAATATTTTATATATTATAGAAAATTTTGTTTTTCTAAAATTTAGTTAGTTCGGGCTTTTATGGGATCAGATTCTGTTTAAGACCCCATACTAAAAATAAAATAAATTAATTTAATAATTGAACAATATTTTTTTTCATAAAATAATTTTTTATAATTTTTCGGGTTATAAAAATATCATTTATAGCTCATATTTGTGTATTTTATCATACCGGTAACTTATTTGATAATTCACTAAAATAAATTAATTAATTATGTTATTTTTATTATGAAAAATCTGCTACAAATATTTGGAATGAATTTCCTATTTTTATTTCATTTTATTTTATTTTATTAAGAAAGTACTCTTACAACTCATACTTTCAAGTACACATTTCACAGATCATTTCCTTTTCACTTCAATCTTTCTATACTTTGTCCCACACTTCATGGCAGATTTTTCCTTCTTTATGGCTACCATGGTCCTTTAATTACTCCTATTTTGACTAAAATAAATATATTCTACTCCTTCTTAAAGAAGCTACATTACACATTAATTACACAATTCAATTTCAAGTCAAATTTCAAACATTTTCCTCTCTCTCTCTCTCTTCTCTCTTTCATGTGAACTTCCAACCCCCACCCACCCCCCCCCTAAAATCTGCCTTGTTTTATTTTTTTCTTCTTCTTTCATTCATTAATACACTCATTTTCTCTCTCTCTTTCATTTACTCCTTCTTCCATTTTTCATTCCTTAACTTTTTCTCTCTCTTTTCTTCTTCATTTTGTTCTTGTTCCTTCAAGAACACAAGCTGCCCCCATTCCATTCTTGAGCTCCCACACATATTTCTTCAAGATTTTTGAACAAAACTCTTGTCCAAAACTTCCATAGGTGATATAGGTAAAGTATAGTGAGAGTTTCATGCATCAAATGACATTCCATTAGCTTAAAAGCTAAGAATGATGATACCAAAGTGAAACACTCCATTTCTCTATGATTTTTCTCTTGTATCATTCTTATTTTCTTGTTTAAAGTAGTTATATTTTGTAGATCTAACTTTTTATAACTTTGATTTTTGTTTATGCCTTAGATCTTGTTATTGAAGTTATTATTTTTGTTATTGCTTATGATTTATGCATATATTCATCATTCATATAACTATCTTAGTGTTCATGCATTTAAAACTAGTATAGTAAACTAGATCTAGTGTTTTGAGTTCATAAAATGCATTAGACTTTTGTTTTATGTTCATGAACAACTTGTAGTGGCATGATGATTGTAGGAATGTTTTGGAAAATTCAAGATCTATTTTATTTTCAACAAAAATCATTTTTCAAAATTCGGATGGAAAATGAACCATATTTAAAAAAGTTATTTTTCAACATCAAAATGTGTATTTTTCATTTAAAATGAAGGGCTTAGGGTATAGATAACATAAATGAAAGATTTTGATGAGTAAAGTTTAGATCTATGAGTTTATAATGCACTACCATTGGTTTCATCTAGATGTATGTTCATATTAAGTGAAGATCTTAGTTTTGAGCTCAAACAAAAATTATGAAATTCGTATTTTGGCAAGACCCATATTTAAAAACCACTTTCCAAATGTCAAAATGAAGTTTTTACTTAAGAAAATGAAGGCTTAATGTATGTATATTATCAATACTTTTTCTTACAAGAATCAAATGTGATTTTCAAAGATTAATTTTCAAAACAAAGTTCTATTTTCGGATTTTGGCCAAGGCCTAATTTAAAAACATGTTTTCCAACTCAAAAATGAAGTTTTTATTCAAAATATGAAAGGCTCTTAAGATATGATATGTAAGGAATGGATTTTCATAAGTTTAGGTAGATTTTATCAAAAGATATGTCTAAAAATAAATTTGGTAAATTTGGATCTTAACCAAGACCATTTTTGAAAACCTATTTATCAACTTCAAAACTTATGTTTTATATGAAAAATGAAGAGTTTAGGTAATAGATATCATTAAGTAGTGATTTTTATAAGTTGAAATGAGTTTTGATGAGATTAATGTATAACACAAGAAATAGAATCAAGATGGGAAATTTTGAGTTAGTAATCAATTTGTGAAATTTGTAATTTTGAATGAAGGCCATAAGAACACCTATTATCCAAGCTCAAAATGAAAGTTTTATGTAATGAATACAGTCCTTAAGTAATAGGTACCATAAAGTCTTAAATTTTAATGCATTAAACAAGTTTTTCCCAAAGGAATCATTCAAAAAGTGGATATTCGAAAATTCAGATTTATGAGTAAATTTGCAAAGTGTAAAATGCAAATCTTTATGTACAAATGAAGTCCTTATTGGCTAGGCATGGTTGGGCTTTAATTTTCTAAGTGTCAAATGATTTTTACTTAAAGGAATCACTCAAAAACTAATTTTACAAAAATTCGGATTTTAGAATCAACTCTACTTGAAGACATGTTTACAAAGTGTAAAATGGAAATTTTTATGTAGAAATGAAGGTCATAAGTAATAGATATAATGAAGACTCAATTTTAACAAAAATAATTATATTTTCTTAAGTAATAAATCCAAAACAAATGGAAATGATCAAAGTTAGAAAACTAGATTTTTCATAAGTACTTGTTATTATGGTCTTGCAAAATAAAAAGTTATAAAATTTTCTTTTAGAAAAAATCATCAAGATCATGCATACATTAAACTCATCTCATGTCATTCATGTTAGGAAATCATCAATATTGCATGTATAGCTAATCTATATAGTAGGAACATTGCAAACATTTACAAAATTATTTTTCGGAATCGAAATTGCTACTTCCTAATCTAATCTGACCTTTTCGAAGATTCAAAATTTTCAAAACTTAAATATAATATTAGAAATAGACAGATCTTTCGAAGTAGATAGAAATCGATATATAATTTGCAAAATTCCGAGTTAAAATGACTAAGTTATGGCCGTTTTAAGTTGGAATTTCCACTTAGGACGAGAATTACAAATTTGATAGTTTGTATAAGCTCGTTTGGATTAGTTTGAGTTGAAATACTTATTAGAGTATTTCTTACTTTTTAGGTAACCTCGAATTCGACGATTTCCTACCACCGAATTACTTTTACTAAAAGACCGGTGATCCAGTAGCCGAGTAAGTTTTCTTCTTATTTTGTTACCTTGTTTATGCTTGTAGCTAGTCGCATTAGAATTATAGGAACAAGATAAAAATCAATATGAATGGGGATGGGATATATGATGAGATTGTGATGAATGTATGCCAAACAATACTAAAGCATATCAAACCACGATTCGATTAAATAACTGCACTGTTCATATTATTTCTGTTATGTGTATGATATTGGTTGATCACTCTAAAGAATGTATAAATATTTTGACCTAAGCAAAAATTAAATTGGTCATGCATCGCATCGGACATATTGCATTTGGTAGCGTGCTACTCCTACGCAGGTCGATCGGTATGGTCCGATGATGACTCGTTTGGATAACGAGACTGGTGCCAGAGCTCAATCATGGGAACTAAGGTGCATGGGGATGCATTTCATGGGTGAGCCTAGCCGAGTCGATTACTATTAGCCGAGGGCTTGGGAACTAGCAGCGATCTTATAGACTTCAATACCATTCCTAACTCAAGATACGGAAGCGTAAATCCGTTCTGTGTGTGGGTTCCGGATACCCATACATAATTGTTTGCTCATGTGTTTGTTCATGCATAGCATATGGTTGATTATAACTTGCTTGTTATGGTACGGAATTAAGGGAATTCTCACGAAGCTAGTGTAGCTTATACCCCAATAGTTATTTAAATGAACAGGTTATCTCAAGAATTCAAAGTGGGGACCAAAATGGTTGGAGCCGAGAATGACTTCGAGATTTTGGCAAAGAATAAGAGCGGTTAAAGTTATCAGCTAGGTTTTATGATTTGCTTTGTAATAGTTAATGTAGAGAAGTCTTTGGATGAATGTAATTGAAGTTTAATGATTTGTATTTTGAAGTATAGTGATTCGTATATGAAGTATAGTGTTTGTATCTGAAGTATAGTGAATTGTATTCCCTTTACATTGTTACTCAAGTGTATCAATATAAAATGTGTCTCTCCAATGTGTCTCCTCGATGTGTCAGACACCTTATACATAGTATGGAAGTCTTCGTATGACTGAAGCAGTCATTCCTAGGCTTTAATATTGTGTACAGCGGACTGCCACGTTTAGGATATCCTTTGGGACGTGACAGAATATAAACACAAGAAAATATCTTTTGAATCTATAGATTTCTATCAAAGTCAAATGACCAAAATACCCCTAAACTATTTAAATAAAAAGACTAAATTGCCCTTAACCTTAGAGTTAATTACAAAGCTTTCATTATATAAATACTACCCTAAGCAAACTCTAATTCTTCTCTATTTTCAGGATCCCCTTCTTCTCCAAAACATCTTTAAAATACACCAAAAATCCTCACATGTTCATCATTAATCCCTCTTTAAATCTAGCATCCAATAGGTAAGGCAATTCATGATATCTCCATTATCTAATCACTCAATTTCTTCCATAAATCTAATCTATATTTCAATTAATTACTAGGTGATTTTGAAAGAAACACATAGACGTTTGGATAGACATTGTGAATATCATCTTTTATATATTTCTTTATAGATTTCGAGCTTAAATTTAGATATCATATATTTTCTATTGCTACGAATTTATCTCTTTCTTTTTGAAGTGAAGATTAGCATAGAAGTTAGATTATAAAAGTCTTGTAGTATATACATAGCCAAGTGGTAAGCTAGAAAAACAAAGCAAGAGCTATTGGTGTTTTTAATTCTTCTTTGCTATTAGATTAGTGGAACGACCAATGTGGAAGACCGGATCCCCTGTAGTAGAGTTGGAAAAAAGGACTGACTCATAAGGAAAGCCTCTATAAATCGTTGTCTCATTTACTTTATTGCAATTTAATTTATGTTATATCATTTATTTCTCATCATGTTCATTCATCATAAAAAGAAACATAAAAGATTATATATTATTCTTTTCAATTGATTTTTCAGGAAAAAATTTTAACCAACAATTCACCCCCTCTCTCATTAGCCTTTTTCGAGACCTACAAATATAATAGAAGTTTAACATCATTTCATCACACCACAATATTTAATCACACATGTTTTAGGGGAAATTACAAATTACCCTCCAAAACTTTAACCTAGGTGTATATTCACCCTCTAAACTTTTAAAGTGAGCTCTTGGACCACTTAAACTTTTAAAAATTAACATAATTAAGGGCAATTGACATTTTCCATTAAATCAAAATAGGGAGAGTTAGAAAGTACCCCTCAAACTTTCACTAATGTACGGATTCAACCCCTCATCCCCTCCGCGCACCCCTATCCCCCACCCACGCCCCCCACCCCACCCCCCCTAAACACCAAAGAACTTCTAACCATGTGCAGATTCATACCTCCCACCTCCCCTCTCCCCCCAATCCATGGCTAAATTCATGAAAAATTTTAACTGACTATAACTATGTCAATTTTTGAAAGCTTAAGGAGTGAAAAAACTTACTTTAAAAGTTAAAAAGGGTGTGTTCACACCTTAGTAAAAGTTCAAGGAAGTAATTTGCAAATTCTCCTATGCTTTATGAAGTATAGGAAGGTGCCAATGACCTTATAACTTAATGGTATTAACACTAGTCTTTCAAGTGAATGGATTTGGTTGAAATCTCCTTTTCCATTTTAATGGAGAAAAAAGTATATGAAGGCTGTTGATAAGAAATTTTGGTCAGCAACTCTCCAGGCCTAAGTAGATCATTTTGGGACATAAGTCGATCTTTTAGGACTTAAACTAAGTTGTGGGATTATAGGTTGATCTATTGGGACCTATAGTTGACTTTGAAAAGATTTTGGACATGTCTTACAAAGTTATACTGAGTTGCTCTACTTAGCTACAACTCAATCACCTCCTATCGATCTTTCACTTGTCTCCCATGGTCGCCCCTTTTACTTTAGGAAAGTAAACTGACTATCAACCATTTGTAACTGGTATATCAGTTTCAAGAAGTTTCCTCATCTAAAAGATATGCAAGATATATTTACCTTAGATTTAGGTTTCTAAATTATTATAGCTTCTTTCCAAATTTGACTTGATTCACTTACCAAATCTATCATGGACCTACTTTGTAAACCCCGGAAATTTTCCACATTAGTATACGACTCTAAAGTAGAATATATGAACTAGTTAATAAACTTAGATTTCAATAAAAGCCTAAGAATAGATCAATATATTGAATTTGGTTAGATAAGGATTTAGAAACCGAATAAAGAACTTCTTTAACCTTAATTGATACAAAAAATGAGATTTCATATCTTGAACGGATAATTCAAGATATGATTAAAAGAAAATCTAAAATTCAAAACCAAAACTTGTTATACAAATAGATTTAAATAAAAAAAATACAAATATAGGGATTATATGATTTCTTTTGAACTCAACAATGATTTGAGATTAGAACAATGTGTAGTAATGAGCATATGCTTAGATTTAAACCCTAAATCTAAGATTCCTAGATGGTATTAAACATTACTAATAAGATTTCATGATAGGTATCAAAAACTAAAGATATATATATATAGATTAGCCCTATATCAAATGCGATATCAAGTAATTAATCAACTACGCTTATAGATAAGAAACGATAACCTAAAAATAAACCGTTATGATTATAAATACACAATGAAAACATAAATTGATGTATAACTCAAGATCTAAACTAGAAATAAATAATTGAATCACACTATTGTTCTAATTATGGTTTTCTTAAGCTATTGGAGCCTAAAACAAAAATTGACCTAATGAGTTTAGGAAACCTTAATCGCGGGAGATAAAATTCTACAAACAATTGATCACGTAAATTTAAAACTTCAAATTGTATTGTTTGATAATCTAAATATTTTGTAGAATCCTATAAACATATTTTTGTACAAAAACTCTCAAATATTAGCTAATTTATACCCGTATACTTAGTAAATTATCCTAAAACTAAGTTAATAAACTAACTAATATATATATATATATATTTATTATTGTGAAAGTTTCGGCTGCAAGTTGCTTGGATTGCATTGAAGAAGAGAGAGTCGAAATTTGATCAATAATGCACCCATTTGTCAACAAAAATCAACCTTGTAACCAATCAATGTTTGCCAAGTAAGCTTCTCATTAATGACCATGAAAACAACAGATCAAACGTAGCTAAATGCAGGATAAATTCGAAGGAAAATGGCAGTCGCAAGTTTCTCCTTCTTCTCTCTATATATACACATTTAAAGCTCGTAATGAAGAAACCAACAAGAATTAAATGCTCTTGAAAATTCCAGACTAAAACTACTTCTAAGTAGCAGCTAGAATAACCTAAAAACAGAAATCAAACGGCTCGAATCATCCAAGTTCGAATCAGAAGAAAAACAATACGAAAAACGCTTGAAACGAGTTCAAAGGTGAGTTGATGTAATTCGAATGGTTTTCTTTTAAATATAAGGATTAGAACTGACTTTTGATAATCATAAGAACATAACCAACACAAACACAAGCTTCGAATTCCATCGGATCGGCTCAACCAAGGTAAAAATCCGAAACCCTAGTTGTACTCTATTAAGATCGAAATCTAAGATTATATGTATGTAGAAGTGTTAGAAGTGGTTGTATGTCTATATATGAGATATAGAAACACTTAGGAATGGTTTAGGAATGTTTTTAACGTGGAAAATTTAAAAATATGAATTGGATCATCGAGAAAGATGATGAACAGTGCTAACACCGTCCATAAGCCGGCAGTGTAAACGTCCAACGCCGCGCTTACAAGGATAGGCCGACGGTGTAGAGACGGCTTACAGTGAACGGAAGCTACGTAAAAACTATTTTCACGTAAAAATGAACGAAAGCAGGACATCTGAGATTCTACGCCGGCGGCATGGAGTCCTGCGTACATTGAAAACCGACAGTTTTCAAGCTAGTGTAAACGATAAGAAGTAATTTGCAAAACAAAATGAACGCCGGTACCTGGCTTCAAAGCCGACGGCGTTAAGCCGGCGTACACCCATATTTTCTTTTACAAAAACTTGTTTTGATAGGAACAGAATATATATATATATATATATATATATACAATAAGCCTACTAAACATATATTACATATATATATGATAATATAGAACTTATTAAGAAGATAACTAGATACAAACATTTAGAATAAATTTATGTATTATTTAATAATTCTTAAAACCCTAGAATTAGAGAAAAATATTAAGTATTAATAAAAATTAGAAATAATCAAATATTTGTTTTAGATAGATAAAATAAGTAAGAATGGAAATTGAAATAAGCTAAATTTTCAAATAATGTGACTTCTAAAAATAACAAAATAATTATACGAAATAAATTAGGAGAAACACGACGATACTAAGTAATAATAAATAAATATGATTTACTATATTGAGTCCAGTATAGAATAACATAAAATGAGTATTAGTCACTATAAAACTTGATAAATATCAAGTTTAGGACACTAGCCACATATAGGAATTTAGCTATATAATTTATATTATATTGATGAATACTTTATTCATCTTAATAGGTGACTTTGATACCCTAGAAGATCTTCCAGCCGATTATTACGATTAAGTCAGTATGAGCAGGTGAGTAATTCAGTCATATTTACTGTTTGTGCTTGTAAATAGTTGAACATATAATACAAAACAATCAAATGGTTGTTTTGTTGTGATCTGATTGTATGATTGTTAATCTATTATTACACAAGTGATAATACAATGATTTGATGTTGTAAAGTAATATGATGATGATTGTGTGTAATGTATGATTACCATGAAATTGAATAAGAACTATTGACTTGATAAAATAATCTGGTCATGCATTGCACGTACTGCATTATTGCATATAAAAATGGGTGACAATCTGCTACGTATGAATATTTCGGTTCTCTATTAACGCTTGGTTTTTCTAAAGTGTTAATTCTTCCAAGGTTTTCTTTATTCCGTTGGTTCTACGAGAACTAAGTGGTAATAAAAAACGCCACCCGTAGTATCACTTTGAAATGATTAATACTTAGGGAGTTTCTAAGGTGGATACAGGAAATGGTCAGTTAAATTTATTATATTTAAAGTAATAACCCTAAAACGAGAAATCATTGATTTTCCTGTAAACTTAGTCTCTCCTGGGCAGGTGGGTCATGAGGTAATTGTTCTTCAACCCTGAAAAAGAGGGCGTAAATCTTTTTTCTTGTTTGGATTCTAGATCATCCAAGTTTGTATCTGTGGATATGATTGAGTGCTTGCATTACATATGATTTGCTAATAACTTGTGTGATGTATAATATGTTGGTTATTCACTGAGCCGTAGTTTCGCTCATACTCCAACGGTCTTTTCAGGTTTACTCTACGACCTTGGTTAGTCACTTCCAGGAATATGGCTCCGGTAAGAGCTTAGGAGCTGGAAGTCTATGGTTATACTTAGGAATAATGGTTATGTTTTCTTAAGAATAGATTAGTTAGTGCTAATGTATCAGTTGTGAACTACAAGAAGATTATCTGGTTTGTAATAGTTCTGTAATACTTTATGATTAAGATAACCGTTATTTACCAATTTATTTCTTACATGTATTTATCATTTCTTATCAAGCAACTAAAAGATCCTGTTGTTTTGAAAACTTGTCACTCTGAAGGTAATCTAGTGATAGTATTCAAGTGTGACTTGTCTGCTTCTACTAGGGTACCCTCGGGTGTGACATACTCATATAAATACACACAAACTCATTTGGGTAAAACTATTGACATTCTCTTTTACTCCTTTTAGTCATCTTGATATCTTTTTATTCTTACATTCAGTCACCAACCAAAGCATCAAAGTAGTTGCATCCAACAACCCTTAGGCACCTACTAAACCAATCTGTTTAAGGCTACAAGTGAGCCGAGCTACCTCGATGCAAGCTCAATTACTAAACGAGCCAAACTAGAGCTCGAAATGAAGCTTATTTAGTTAAATAAATCGAGCTCAAGCTTTAGTTCAAGCTTATGAGTCAGCTCAGAAACAGGCTCGTTAAGAGCTCGATAGTAAGCTCACGAGCCAAGCTTGATAACGAGCTTACGAGCTCGATATATATTTATAATGTTATTATATATATTGTGTTATATCTTATGTAATATATTATATTAGATTACATTTTTGTATATTACAAAATAATATATTTCAATGAAATGAAAAGTGAATTCAAACAGTCGATTGTTCAAAAGAATGAAAATTTTTTACATAAGCTCTTGAGCCAAAAAAAAATAAAGAAAAGAAAAACTGATTCTGGTTCAGCTAATCAGCTTTTGTATAATTTGAAAAAGAAAAATAAAGGAAAAAAAGGGAAAGGATAATAATACCATGTTAAAGGCTTTCACGGCCTTAATTAATATGTTTATCCAAAATAGTCTAGTCTAATGCAAGCTCCATTGCTTACTCAGCAAATTCAAAATACATTGTACAACATAACACATAAATTACAAGCACAAACCCTACTTAGTTAAAAGTTGTATTACAATACTATTGTTAAAGCATTCACAGATCAGGTACTCTTCTCTCTCTTTTGCTTTGTCTTAGGTTCTATTACAAAAATTAGGGTTTAGCTTTACTAATTATTTTCTTGCTCGAATCAACTAAGAAATTTTTTAATCTTTATCTAATCGTTTTGATCTATATTTTTATAATAGCATTGTGCAGTATTATCAATGGTACTAATTATGGGTTTTACCGTATTACAAGATACTGAATGAATGAAAGGGAAGGAGGAAGACATATTGGTAATTCTATCTACGAGAAAAGCTTCAAGAGGGAGAAGAAAAGAAACTTAGTTCATTTGGATATTGGATGAGCCTCCCATCTTTTCACTTCATGCTATTTATATGTGATGTTCAAAATCTGTTAACCTAGTTTGATGTATAGCATAAATGATGTTATTGATTTGGTAATGCAGCATTTGCAAAAAAAAATTTCTTTCAACAGTATGGAACACCGCCTTGGTGCTTAGAGTCTTCTAGGATCTTTGAGTTTTCTACCCTCGGAATAAAAGTATCTCTTAAGTAGATCAGGAATAACAAGCAGGCCCAAGAAATGCGATTTTCTTAGTCTTAGGATTTTCAATGCTCCTTTTAAGTGGTTCTTTTTTATTATTATGTTTTTTTTCTTTTTTTTCTATATTATTGTTATTGTCCTTTAATTAATTGCAAGACGAACCAAAACTATTATTGAAGATCATTTACTATATGTAATTGTTTTACTCGTGTTATTAATCCTTATTGCATTACTCCTTCCAAAAATTAATGATTTATGGGATATGGACATATGGACTTATATGCCCAGATAAAAAGAAACATGAACACAGAAGCTGAAATTCTTATTTTCTATAAATTAAAATAGGTGAAAAAAAACTAGAATTATTATTTTCTTAAATTAAATTCGGTGGAAAAAATTGGGAAACTTAGAATTTCCCACTACAAATGAGTTTTAAACCAGCCTAACAAGTCGAACTCAAGCTTTAAATTGTTAAACAAATCAAGTCATAAGCTTTAAAAGCTCGAATCAGTTCGTTCGCAGCAATAATTCTATCTTGCAAGTCAAGTTATTAGAGAACCTAGGCTTTTTAAGACCTAAAGTTCAACATATTAATCATTTTACTAACAAAAATCTATTTGAAACAATCGAGGGAATCGAACACACAACTACATAGTTAAAAGCCACTATTAAAAGTTAATACCATATGTTTTTATTTTATTTAAATCATTCATTTTATGATCTCTAAGTATCATGTCAATTTCTTACTAATATTTTTTTCTTAAAGGACTATTTTATTTATCCAGAGTCCTTCATTTTTGAATCCCTAGGCACAAATTAAAATCTTCAATATTATCTAGTTATTTTTGTATTATTTTATTTTGACATTTGTCAATTAAATTTAATAAAACTACTTTTTAGTGTCCCCATAAAGAATTCTAGCTTTTATATGGATCTTACCATAATGGTAAATAGTCTCAATACGTAAGGCTTTTTAACATAATGTATTGTACATAGAGGTCTCGCGTGCCAGGTTCAGGGCTGAACTGTGACCCGAACCACTGGGTCCAGTTCGCTATTTATCGGACCCGGAGCTACCACATCTATTGTATAGGGCGGGTATGAACCAGACCCACTGGTTCACGAGGCGGGTCCCCCAGGTCCGAACCGCACAAATTTATTTTTTAAAAGAAACCCGACTTACACATGTTTTTGAAACAAAAAATTTGAAATCATTCACTAAAAAGATTATGAATACATTTGAACATAAACAATACACTTGTTTCACTACAATTTAGTACATTTACGAATGTGAAGGGGACATTATACCTTACCTCACTTACATGTGTTTTGGGCAAAAAAAAAAAAAAGACAATGCAAAGTAGAAATAATTTGAAATTTTTTTTATTGCTCGTAGATGCCTGCGTATCCGAAATTCGGAATCAGACCATCGTAGTTCATGTAATTTTTTAATTTATTTTATAAAATCTTTAGTGCGTTTGTTGATTTTAATTATTAAATACGATGTCAACTTTAAGTGATTATAATTTTACACAAATGTGAAAATATAATTTGGGTCCAGCAATTTTTGAAACTACAATCACAAACCTATTTGTTTTGGAAAACACCAATTACGAATTTTTATTTAAAAAAATAAACCGTTATAGTATGTATATTGTATTTATATGAAAACAAAAATATAACACCTACTCACCTCTGGTTTGGTCGTGAGTGGCCATTGCACTACTTCCGCCGAAAGAGTTGTAATCACTTAAATATTCATCTTCCTCACTAGTCATGATTGCAATTTCTTGCAATTGTCTTTCTGCCTTACTTCAGTCGTCAATGCATGAAACAGCTTCTACCGTTACCGGAGTCATCCGTGCCTTGTGGTCATTTAAGATATTACCTGCACAATTAAACACCTGCTCTACTGCAACATTTGAGGTTAGAGCTGCAAGAAGCTATCTCACAATGCATGATAGAATTGGGAATGTCCTTTTATGGCGTTTCCACCACTTGACAATATCGAAATCCCTAACAGTTGCGTTATCACCGAACTCAAATTTGCTGTTAAGGTATCGGTCAAGTTTAGCACATTTGGTACTACCACTTCCACCCTTATTCCATTTTCGAGCTTGTGATTGGGTCATCACAAACAAATCTCCTAGGGCTACGTCATCCGCAATCGGTGTTTCAGGTGAGGGTTCTAAGGTACTAACTGATCCATGACCTCCATACATTTTACTGAATTTTTGTACAATCTAATTAAAACAGATATTGTCTCTCTTACTACAGCAATATAATTAATTGAGTACATGTCTCCATCTTCAGACAAAGTGTCTATATGTTTGTAATACTCTTCCATTAGTCCTCCAAGACCTTCAAATCTGCCACCTGGGTCTAATACTCATGCAACATTATATATCATTGGGATGTGACGATAGTAAGAAAGCTACTTCTGTGTCGTATCCTGCACACTCATCTGCAACACTACATCAAACTGGAATCTAGCTAATGTGCCTACAATATTTAATGCTTCTAGCAAAAAAAGATATACAATAGGGGTATACACCTGAGAAAATGTTTTCATACAATCGTAAAATACATTTAATAAAGAAAAAAATTAGTACATGTAAGCCACTCGTTAGGATGTAATTACATGTTTGGTATGTGTGTGAGAGCAAATTGGCACAACAAATTTTTATAGTCGATTGTACTCAAGAGAAGTTGGTACGTTGAGTTCCACCTTTGCACAACATCCTTTTAAATTTTCTAGGCTTCACTCCTTGTTGTAGACAAAAATTTTTCTATACCTATATAATGATGGATGATCACTTATGTAATCAACAATCAATTTAATAGGTGAGTACCTTACTTTTAGAGAGTCCAAACCACTTTTAACACATAAATTAAGGATATGGCATGCACATCTAATATGGAAAAAAGTACCACCGAGCGTGTGTTGACAAAGGTATTCAAGGTCATTCACACTAGTAGTGTTCGCCAATGCATTGTCAAAGCTGAATGAGAATATTTTTTTTTGTTAAAAAATACTCAACCAGAATCTAGCTTATAATTGAATGTATATTTTGTGCAGTGTGTGCACCATCTATTTTCCTTAATGCAATTAGCCATTTGTTAAGTATCCATTGGTCATCTATCCAGTGGCAAGTGATACCCATGTATGAATTCTCACTCCATCTGTTAGTCCAAATGTCAGCACATATAAAAAACACATGTGTCAAGGTTATCGAAATTACCTCTCAGCTCCAGCTTACCATTTCTATAGAGCTGTGTGATGTGTCGATGCATCACTTTTGCACCATAGGATCACGCTTGTGGATTCAATGTGTCCTCATGGCAATGCCTTAAGTCTGGATGTTTATCAGACCCCATGCTAAGGCACATGCCTCCAATCATCTTCGCGAGGGCATCTTTGTACTCATCTACACTAAATCGAAAGAGTCTCACTTCCTTCTTACCACCACTACTACTCGCAGAAATTTGTTACTGGCCCGATTCAATCCTGTACTCGTTAGGATGTTTGGTTCACAAATGTTTCGTGAAACTACCATATCCATCTCCACTCTTCCACGTGTAACTCATTGTGCAATCGTTGCAATACCATCGGATCTTCCCATCTATGCCTTCCACTTTCCTGAAATGCACAGTAAATATACATGATTTCAGAGGGCATGGTGGTTTACCTAAATTAGGTAGAGTAGTTAGTTCATCTTCATCCTCAATATTGGCCTCCATGTTCTCTTCTGTCACCCCTTCTATTACATTTTCAACATCATCTGGCACCTATGTTTCGTCATCGCCAATGGATGGTAAATTGGGGTTCTTTGCCTAAACCCAGGTAAGATAGCAAGGTATGAAACCGGTTCTTCTTCGTTTATAGCAAGATTATCACAAAAATCAAAGAACTTCAAATCTTCATCCGTGACATGGCGTCTACGTTCCAGTTCCGGTTCGGTTGCGATGAAGAAGTCGAGGCCTTGCCTTTATCAGTACTCTTCCTAGAGAAACTATAACGGAAAAATGATGACATTTCACACCTTCAAGAAAATTTAACTGTCCAACTGCAACAAAAACAGAGAACCGGGCTAGAAATAGAAATAATTTTTTTTAATTTTTTCCAACGAGAGACACAAGTTATACATTATGAGTGAAATAAAACGTATACAAAGCGTAATTATTTAGTAACTCGGTGACTTAAGCTAGTATTATTTTTTCTGTATATGAGCTTGTAAGATACAATTAGTTGAGAGCAATTTTTTCTTTCGTATGAAAATGAAATGTTGCAAAAACTTACACCACCCGCTCTCTATTTATAGGGCTTTTCCAGACTAAAGCGTGAGGATTTAAAAATTTTGAACTTTCAAACATTTGCTTTCTGTTTGATGAATTTGAAACAAATAAACTTCCTTTGCAAATCTAGCTAAAAGTTTACAAACGAAATTATTTTGCTTTCTATTTGAACTTTGAAATTTTCTTCTTTCTGCCACAAATATTCACTTGACACTCCTCCATAATATTTGCCTTTTCCTCAGCAAAAACCTTTCCCCTGCCAAGCCAACTTTGTTGGCTTTTGTTTTGTAACATGTGAAGAATCTCCACTATTCATTTGCAGGTGGAGAATATGTGATAATGAGATGCATGTGCTATTGTGTTGTATTGTTTGTTTGCTTTTTTTTCCCCCTAATCCTACAGTTCGGACTTGCCAGTTCTAGGCGGGTCTACTCGCCGGTTCGGACTTAACCCAGAGAGATGTCTAGTTGTACATGCTTTTAGTTGAATATAATAGATAATAGAAAAGTGCAATATAACATCCAGTGAAACCTATAATTATGATTGGCCAAAAAAAAAACCTATAATTATGGTTGTGAATGCAATTAATCATTTGTGCTCACTCAAAATTCACACATTAATTCTTGGAATTACTTGCTTGTATCAGTTTAGTCCATATGGTAAGTGGATTATTAAACTTTTTGATATTTATACTAATTCAATTGAGTCACACATTTCAAATGATTCATTTAAATCATCTATTTTCATATTATCACACTATTTAAAATCTTTATACATCATAAAAAACGTAAGCCCAATGCTTTGGTGGTTATAGGAATACAAACATAAAGACGTATTGAAAAAATAAAAGGTCTGATTGAGTTTGATATAAATTTAAGAAACATAAACTTTCCTTTGCATACCTTCCACATCATTAGTCTGTCATCATTAAATTCACTAAAATTAGATAAAAACAACATAAATTGGATTTCATCAAATGCTATTTCATGAAATTGATCTGGGGCTTGCGCCACTCTAAACTCTGACTGCTGAGTGCTACATGCTCGCGCATATGCGAAAATTACAAGCCCATCAACTTAGGAGTCAACGGAAGAAATTGGCCTAACGGTGGAATAGGAGAAATTAATTCGAATACTAAATAAAACCAAATATTAGGGGGATGATTCATATTCTCGAGCTAATGTTCCACTAGAACATTTTCTTGTTATGAATTCCGTAATAACCAGAGAAAGCAACTGGATTGAAAAAATTACCGAGCAACAAATATAGATGGTGTGTCAAGCAAGATCTCCATGTTTTCAATTTTTTTTTTTTTAATAAAGAAATAAAAATGGTCATATCCAGTCATACTTTACATGATCTATGATCCATGAAAGAGTTTCCTAATTTTAGTAAAAATAAAATCAACTACCATCAGGCAATAAAGCTGCCTGCAGCCACTACAAAACAGATGGGCTACATATGGTGAGCCTCGATGACCATGCATATCTCCTTGTATGTGAGTTACTTCATAAAGCATTTGAGCATTTTGCACCTGCTCAACGAGCATACGGCTACCTGATGTGACTTCTCATGTTGCATCGTACAGAATTTCTTCTGTCCTACGTTCAGGCACATCTCTCATTACTAGACCTCTTCAGGGCTAATCTGCAAGTAGGTATTTAAGTGGTGGGTAAATATCTCTTTGGTCAGGCTCTACACATGCAAGGAGTCAGTGGATTTTCCCATATATCATAATTAGGGAAGGTCTCCTCCGGCAATCCTGTCCGTGTTTGATGGGTAATTACCACATCCTCTACAAAGGTTGCCCAACCCATATAAGGATCTCCAAAAGACTTGGACATAAGCCCTTTATCTGGCTTTATTGATTTTTGGCGGTGGCCCATGTATCTACGTGCACCAATTATCAGTTTTGCGAAATTGCCTCCATGAGTCATAACAAACACATCAGACTTCAAGCAAACCAAAAAATCAAGGGCTGCTAAACTAGTCACATGCTTCCTAAAACCATCAAGTTCCTCCTTTGTTGCCAACTCCTCCTTTGTAACCTGTAAATTAGTTGAAGTAGCAAAAAAATGAGAAGATTTCAAATTGTTATCCACTCTAGATATTAGTCAAGCCCATCTTACAAACGATATTGAGAGGACACAATATCTATAGAGGATCGATACGATTTTCTTAATGACAAAAAGCACGGAACACTTCCTACCTATGATATATATCACCACCATATCACTAAAGTGGTTAAAACATTTGAAAGAACTACCACTCACAGCTACAACGGTAGCCACCTACTTGTTTATTGACAGTAGCTAGTGTGCTGTTATCACTGCAACATAATGCACCTACATCTCGTATCTATTGCAAGAATAATTAATTTTATAATATGAAAAACACAAAGATGGATTACTGGTGAGACTTACAAGGATAAAAAAATAATATTACTGTACCTGGACTAATGCACTGAATGCTTATGCAAAATAAATCCCAATAGCTAAATTGGAAAATTAGTTGCCAGCAAAGAAATAGCAAGAAGAGACATTCAAGTTTCATCTTTAACAGGTCAATGATTGCTAACATTCTTGTGCGAAAATAATAACCAAAAGTCTAAAGGCTCACCAGATTTGGGAACATGTTCCTTAGTGGTGCCATTCGGTTCTGACCACCATATACTTGGCCAGAAGCAACATAGATTTGAGTTTCCTTGGGATAACCCATTGCTCGAAGGATGACAGCCACCTCCGCAGGCTCAAGAGGACATCTTCCTTCCTTCCGCTTTTGCAGGGCCAGCTGCCAAAGATGAGAACCATTCTACATGCAAAATAAACAAAGAAACATATTTTAGTTAACCACCCACACCCACAGAGAGAGAGAGAGAGAGAAGAGAGAGAGAGAGAGAGAGGATAGGAAAACAAATTGAGATTAAATTGGCAAAACCCCATTTCTTAATGATATTATTCAACAGACAAAACTGAGTTATAAGATTGTGATGTCACCATGTAGCGTCGAGGCCACTCCTTTTTTCTGTACTCTGCCATTTTGGCTTTCTCCTCCCTCGTACCCACAAAATCACAAAACGATAGACCCACCATCCCTTTCTCAAACCTTAGGTGTAGAGCCCTGTTTACATAGAAATGAATCCCACGGAGTATTAGAGAAAGACAAATGATTCTGAGTACCATGATGGTAAATTAACTAACATGTATCTAACCAAAAAAATAAAATAAAATAATAATATAAACTAACATGTAGGGATTTCCACTGCCAGTTCGATTCCTCATCCTTGATGCAAGTAAATCCGCCATTTCCTCAATTTTAGGAAGAAATTTTAAAGCATGATAATTTACCCTGCACCGGAGTCTGTTAATTTCTGGAGGAACATTGTCGTACCTACATCAAAAAAGCACCACCAGTTAGTGTACAAACAATGTTCTAGGAGGAGAAGTCCAAAATGTTGCTTACAAAAGAGCAATACAATAATTGATATATAACTCACCCAAGACGGTCAACAAAAGGCTTAAGAGCCATAATCTTCTTTTCCTTGATGCGAGGCAGAACATTGTCAACATAAAACTGAGCTGGTGCATACTTTGGAATGTTTTTTACTGTCCGTCTAACAAAGAGAGAACACAGTCATGAGGCTATACAAAGTCCAAATTATGTGCAAACTCTTCAAACTAACACAAAATCATGTAAATTTCATTGCTAGAAATTAGCTCTAACACATCGGTCCTACAACAGCTGAACCTTGGAAAGTTCTTTGAAAAATAATGTAAAAAGCAGCTTATCCTCCAAAATATCTCTAAATTAAAGTGCTTAAGTCTTTTTTTCCTTTCTTTTTTTTATTTCAATATTCAAAGAGGATATTACTAACTTGTTCCAATTGGAGCCTCCAATGCATATTTTTGGTAAGCACTTTTTAACCATGATAAGAAACAAGCAAGCAGAATGGGTTTTCTTTTTCCTTCCTTTTGTTTCAGGTTAGTAGAACAATGCATAGATAACATGCCAGTCCCAAGATCAAAAAAGAGGAATATTGCATTAGGTTGGCAGCTAACATAAAGCTTTGCCAATTCCCACGAGTATGGATCCTGTGAGTTCTTCCACTAAGCTAGGTAGATGAACACAATGCATTGTCCAAGTGAGTTTAGTGTCAAATATGGAAAACTGCCTGACCCAGGAGAAACACACTGCATTATCCAAGTGCAACATGGGATGGACTGAAACCGCTCCATCCCCTTCAAAGCTTGGATATAGTGACATATAGGCAAAGAGAGATGAACAAGGAACTTAAATAAATGGTGACAAAGTTAAAGATAAGAAGCTTAATTTAGTGTAGCTGGGTAGGGGAAGAGCTGGGCATACGGGCCACAATCTGCAGGCCAACCCGTTTACCAGCTTAAAAATGCAGGCCATGGCCTTTTTTTTTTTGTGGCCCGTTTAAAAGCAAGCCAACCATTTAACCCGCAGGGCCTGGGCCAACTGTTAAACGAAAAAAAAAAAAAAAAAAAGAAAAAAGGGATAATTTAAGAACAAAAATAATAATAACAACATATAGTGATTATATATGATATGTTATCGAGGAGGATTGATTGATATACACATCGCATGTATAATAGCATTCTTTTTAAGTACATATTTATTCATTTAAACATAATATTATATCCAAAAAAATTATTTAAAAAACTTTTTTCATATACAAGTAATTAAAAATAGCAATAAAATTAATCATTGATATATATAAAATACTAAAATACATAAATATTCCAATTTTCTCACAAATTAACATAAAATAAAAATAAAAAAATTTCTTTTTGGCCCGCAGGCCTGGGCCAAAATGGCCAGGCCCGGGCCCCGGCCATTTAGCCCGTAGGTTGGAGAGGTTTAAAAATTTAGTTCCTTGTCAGACGATTCAAGTATCATCAGAGGCAGTATCTGCATTGAAGAAGATGATAAAAGGAAAAGTTGGAGTGATGACATTCCAATAAGAATATACAATTTGGCTCGCAAATATTTTTGACATGATGTCAAAGATGAAGAAAATGCCTAACCAACAGAGAGTGTTTCTAACTTCTTATGTTTGGAACAAAGGAGATATATGATATTTTGTAAACCATAAAGGCATTAAGTTAATGAGCCACTGAAACTTTAAGAATGCATGAATTGAAAAAAGTTGAGAAGAGAAACCAAACTATTTGACAATCAATTCAGTATATGTCAGATTAGTGAAAAACGGAAACCACGGACACCCTGAGAAGATTGCTGGAAAAACATCAGGAGAAAACACAAGACTTTAATGTAATGTTGATTGATCTAGAAAAGGCACATGATAGAGTTCCTAGAGAACTCTTGTAAAGAGTTTTTAGAAAAGAAAGGTACAATAATAGCATCCACTGAAGTTATCAGAGACATGTATGGAGATAAGAGCATCAGGGGTAAGGATACATGGAGGTTCAACATAAGAATGCCTTATAAAGACAGGGCTTCATCATGGCTCAGCTCTGAGACCTCCGTCTATATATGTCATGGATAAACTCACCAAAGTTTATTAGGATATGATACTTTGGCTTATGTTGTTTGCTGGTGATATTGTTTTGTTAGATGAGATGCACGAAGGAGTGAATACTAGGCATGAATCTTGCAAAGCTTTAGAATGGAAAACTTTTACATTGGATATGGCAAAAATATAGCTCAGAATTCAAGATTTAAAATAAGGAGGATAAGGGAAACTCTGTGAAATAGGAGGAGAGAGGAAGTCTTTAAGTAAGAGTTACAAGTATTTTAAGATCCATACTGCAGAAGAATGGAGGCATAGATGAAGATATTACAAGTAGGATCTAAGCAGGGTAAATGAAGTGAAGAAGTGCACTCACAATTCTACGCGAATGCAAAGCACCTATAAAACTTAAAGGTAAGTTCTACCAAACGGCTGTAAGACCAGCAATTTTATGGATCCAGATGCTAGAAAGTAAGTTATGGACATAAACAGTAACTGAGAGTAGCAAAGAAAGGAAAGCTGATATGGATATGAAATCACATGAAAATAAATTAAAATAAGACATGAGCATATCAAGCAGAAAGTTGGACTAGCACACATAGATGAGAAGATGAGAGAACCACAATCGAAATTAAATACAGCGTCTAAGACATAATCTAGAAACACCAATTAAGCAGTGCAAGAATTTAGGGATTGTAGCACAAAGAGGGTGTAAAGGAAAAAAGGAAAAGAAGATGAAAAAAATGATACAATATATTTAGGCATTGCAAAGTTCATTTCATACAGCTAAATAGTAAAATAGGATCCATATAATCAACACCACAAAGTGAGTATCAGGATTCTGATTGTTTTTGTTGAGTATAAGCCAGAAGAAGCTTAGTTATTTAGTTAACAAGTATTGGTTAGATTCAAAAATTAATCTTGCTAAACACGAGCCATGTACACAGAGACGTTATTTTATATCAGCTTTAACAGGATAGGCTATTATGTTAGAACTATTTTTTTTCCCCCCTTTAACAATCAATTGACTAAGTTAAAATCTCCAATGTCTGCTAGGAGAAGAATAACATTTTCAATTACAACTCTCAAATAGACTAAATGAAGCACTATTTCTTGACATACATATTCAGATGTGTACAAAATTTCTGAACATATCAATGGCCCATCCTAACCAACTGCATTTAGCTTATCATACCGTATGCTAGTAAATAGCTCAGATTTGTCAGTAAACCACTTAGGGATGCCACGGACTATGCGGACATCATCTTTCAGGTAATCAATAAAATGATTTACATCAAAGATATGCTCAAACTTCCTGCAGAAAGAGGAAATAAAACTATAAGAAAAGAGGCTGCAGGTAGCAAAAAATAAAAGTAGGGCAATAACTATTTCCTTCATGATGATCAAGAGATAACTCACTAAGATAGACTCATAAATGAAACTGCAAGCCTGTTAAGACTTGAACAGAAAGTTTTGCAGAAATTCGCGATTTAACTTAACACCAAATTCAACTACAATAAAGAATATATAATGAAGCTTTCCTGGGAAGAATGAAAAAAGGGGGTAAACATAAGCAGCATTTATAGAAGAAAAAAGTACTTGTCTTTTGAACATAGCTATCCAAATGTTAGATCCTTCGGATTTTATCAGTTCTAAGCTTAAAAGATTTATGAAAAATAAAAAATTGAAAAAAAATAAAAAGATGAGATAGCGATACATTGAATTTCTAACTACAGCAACTATTATTTTGCAATGAAATAACATGGTGGAGTGCCAATAAAGGGACATTAAACTGGCAGAGAGGAGTTGTTAAGAAAATAGTAAAATGGAAAATAGGAAGCTGGATTCCTTGACCCCAAAGGGAAAAAAAAAAAATTAAATAATATTATTATTTTATTTTATTTTTTTTTTAAAAAGAAGAAGAGGATGCTAGTGAGCATTAAAAAGAAGTAAAACTAGTAAAGACTGGTGTTAGAGGTCATTGGATAATGATGAAAGGCAATTTCTCAAACTTCAATAATGTATTACTGATGCATGATGTTACTGCAGTACCAAACATGGAGCACCCTAATTGAGCTCATGAGACCTATCATGGTGCTTATGAGGGTGTTGCTCTTGGCAAAAGCCAATAATACAGAAAATGTTGCAATTATGTAGTAATAACATACAAGTACAAATAAGGAATCACTCAACACCAATAACAAACAAAGAATAAGAGTGGAATAGTACGTCTGATCTTTCCATATTTGATCCTGCTTTAGTACTGGCAATATAAGGGTAGCATTCAAAATTTTTGCAACTGCAACTGCATTGCATATCTGCATGCACATAGACTTGGTGTTAGGCCTTTTTAAGGAAAATGGTTCATTTTTTCCTCACTATTGATACTTTTTAAAAGTGCTTTAGAAGAGGCATATTTGATATACATAGAAGCAAGTGGAAGGATTAATAGAGTTTGTCTTTTTAAAAGATCAAATAGATCTCCACTTCAAAATAGCCAATGGAGCTAAAATAGCAATAAATGGATAAAAGATCATAAAGTATCTGAAAGAACAGTCACTCTCTTCTCAAAAGGCTACAAAATATGCAAGCTATTCCATGCTACGATTCTGCTAATGTACCAGATAGTTGATAACGATGACAGGCTCCCATCTAATGTGGCAAAATGCGTCCAGTGTGGGTTAAAAGTATTTTATCAAGAACACTTCTTAGGACAACCTATATAGCATAAGCTGAACTTAGCCGATCTGTGGACCTTGTAGAACAGTACATGCGCTCAAAGGTAGTTGGTCCAATTACAATTACGCCATGCCACAAAAAAAAGTTACAAGATGCAAATCCTTTTCCTTTTTTTTTTTTTTTAAATTTCTATCCACTCCAGTTGATTTTCCACATAATTTTGTACCTTTTCAATAATTAAGTGTGTACTTCCAAATGGTTTCTCACGAATTCACACAAACAAATAGCTTGAGAACAATATCAAACGTGAAGGAAAACAGCAAAATGAACATGTCCTTGTTCTAATGTTTCAGATATCCTATGGAAATACCATTACCAATGACCCTTACTCAACATTCATTAGTTAAACGCTGCACAGCCCCAAAAACAGCTGCTCCAATACCACAAACACTGTCAAAGAAAGGACATAGGTACTCAAGGATTCGGATAGAGATGAGAGAAGGGGAAGGAACCTCCAAAAGCACCATATGCTAACTATGGCAATTAATTAAGCATGATCACTCTTTTGATCATATACCAAGTTAGCAAGAACCCTCTCATTGTGAACTTTGTAACAGGAGGTGATGCCAATTATACTCTATCATGTACCCTGAGTCCCTGACCGCTGAGTTCTAGATGATAACGAGAGAAAAAGGAAAGAGAGCATATGAGTCCATGGTAATTTAGGTCACAAAAAAAAAAAAGCAGAATAAGCATCTATCTGAATGTCCATAGAGTACATAGGGAGCATGGGTGCAAGGGCAATGTCTACCCATATGCCCATAGATTAAATAGGCAAAGCAAACAAATGACAAGATTTCTATATAATTGAAGATTCAGTAGAGGAAAAATCATACTGCAATTCTTTGTTGATTCAAACCACCCTCCGCATGAATAAAAATATAACCATTTGTTTCATTCTCTGGAGGAAGATCTGTCATAAAACACCAATTGAAAAATCCATCAGAATATAAAGACATCTGCCATCTCTTTCACAAGAAATCATATAACTTGCGATCTTCTCAACAGAAACAAAAGTGCACATTAATTGGAAAAAAAATGCACCAATGGGGGATTGTTTTCTGTAAAATCATATAGTATAAAATGCCAATAAGGATTAATGCAACTCACAAACTAATAAGTTGATCCATTCTATTCCATCAGTACAGAGAAGATTTAACTCTATTTTGCAGTAAAAAGATTGATCTTACATCATCAAAGGTTTTCCTTTTCCTTTTTTTTTTTTTTTAAACTCCTTGATCTATCAAAAGAAAGTCCACAAAGAATGTAAAGTATGAAACAACTATGCTGACCTTTAAATTTAAAGGTATCCCTCATATTCAGAACAAGTAGAAAGAGAAATGAAAAAAAGTTAGAGCTGGAAAGCGAGAAAATTGCAAGGTCAAGTACCACATGGACAAGTGACCATAACCAAAGACAGGGAGAAGACAGAGTAAGATCACGTAATGATATTATCTCCTTTCCTCCTAGTGTCTACACCCGAAGAAATGGGACCTAAAACTGCAGCTACTCTTGCTATTATATTTTGTTATTTGTTCTTGTTTTTATTATTTTGTTGTTTGTACTTGTGTCTCATACGGCTGTGTATGTGTTGTCAGTGTTGTTGTCATATATGTGCTGTTTGTTAAGCAAGGTTGCAAAGTGTAGTTGCGAGAGTGTGCAGTTGTATGGTGAAAACGTAGCAATAACGTATAGTTGGTTTAGTAATATGCAGTGTGTGTTGTCACTAGGTTGTCAAAAATGCGAAAAAACTATACAAATCTACGAGTTTGTAATTTTCTTTTTTTTTTTTTATGCACAATTGTTTAGGTATAGACTTGAGGTGGACTTGGCAACTTTATGTGTACGATTCTACAATTTCATGATTTTACTAATTTATACAATTCTACCAATTCCATACATTCTAATAAACATTAGATGTAGTGGAGATCATGTATAGGTAATTGGCTAAGACCAGTGATTACATAATTTGCCCCTATGCTGTATTTATGTGTGTTTCTTCCAAGCAATAAAGGGCAGTCCAAAACCATGCAGAAAAACTATGTATGTTCTCTCTTTATGAGATCTATAGTTCTCTCATAAGTAGTCCTAGTTATCAATTAATTTTATGGGATCTAGAGTTGTCCTTAAACATCTTAACACACTTTCAAAAGTGGAGAAGTTTGGTGAAAAAGTGAGCAAGGGCAAGAATATTGAGAAGGAAGACATTGTCTTAATTCACTCACAACGATGTCACAAACACAATCCTTTAACAGGTTATTAAAGACATCATAAAATACATGCAGGAAAATGGTGAAGAGTGTTATCAATGAGATTATTTATCAGATCAGGTAGCTCCTTATTATTATTATTATTTTTTTTTAACAACAGGTAGCTTATGTTGAATGATTCAAATAGAAACAAAAGCCAATTCTGGAAGAAACATGAATGGACAGCATGCTATGCCACACAGGATTGACACTTGAAATACACATCTGGTTGAAAATGAAACAAACCTTCTTAAAGATCCCAAGAACATCTTATATTAATTTTAGACCAGACACTAATTTCCATCAGCCTATCATCATGCTAAGAAAATAAGATTATGGCTTACATACTGAGATCTACAGCACCACAAGTAACCGACATGGTTAGAAGAATGAGCAATCGTTATTCAAGGACCACACACTAATGGCGTCTTAACAGTATAAAGCAACGGTCATACTATGCAATAATGCTTTGAGTACTCAAGTCAAGAAAAGTAACATTTTGAGTAGAATTTTATTCTCAATACAAAAATAGAAGTGAAGAGCAATATCACACACCAAAGAGTTCAAGAGCAGATAGAATCCCAGATCAAAGCATACCTTACAGCATCCACCTATAGCATTCAGCAAATAGATATTTCAAAAGAAACAAGTAGTAGGAACAGCATTACTCGTGAAAGATAACATGGATTGGTTGATTTTTTTTCAACAGATATTTCAAAAGTAACAAGCAATAAATGCACATGAAGCCAATTTTTATTCAAAATTGTGATAGTGCGATTTTCTCACTGATCTGACTTGTTTATCTCTTCCCCACCCACACAACCCCACCCACCCACCGCCCCCCCCCCCCATCTCTCTTCCCCCTTCTCTCTCTGCTCACAGCAAGTAAATTAAGACAAAATCAAAGGGGAACGCCATGTTATAGTGTTTTCTGCGAAAACCTACGTGACCTGATATTCCATCATCACGACGTTCAGCACAGGGTTTCCAAGAAGTAGTTGCCGAGTAAGGATTTTCCCAAAGTGAAGCCGATTCCTTTACCTGGAATCACATTTTTACAAGCAACTTGAGCATCTATAATCGTACAAATACATGAGCAACAAAAATTAAGTCAGTACAGCTTGGAACTTACACGCGGACAATGAAGGACAATGCCATCCTTTTTGCACAAATAAGGAGTATTCTGCAACACGTTGAACAATGAAATATCAACAAAACTGTTAATCATAATACAAATCAAATCAAATATCTCAAAGCTAATCGATTCGCAGCAATTGATACGAAACTGATTCCAAAATCCAAAATCTCCAATATAATAATGAAATTAGAAAATTAAAACCTAGGACTTGAGATCGAAGAAGTTAGTACCAAGCGATGAACGAGCGAGAAAATGGAGATGAATCCAACGAGAACAACGGCTACAAGCAAGAATATTGAGATCTTCGAATTGAGTTGAGAATTCGAAACCCTAGGATCGTCATTGAAGAAATACGGACATAGAGAGTGAAAGTGATGGTGCCAGAATGTACCACGGTCGCGATCTCGCAAAGAATGGCGATTGTCGTCGTCGTCATCGTTGACCGCGCGCGAATCAGCGACGAGCGGTGAAGCTTCGCCATCGCGCTTCATCGGGGAGGAGGAGGCTCGGCTTCCAAGGGAGCTCGAGTGGCGGAGCTCCGCCATGGCGCGTTTTGTAGGACTGAAAGCCAGCTTCTCAGATTAAAAGTCAGACCGCGTTTGTGGTGGAATTTTTGGGCTTTTCAGAGGTACGGGATGGCGGTGACGAGACGAGAGTCCATATGATGCAAGGAGACTACTGAGTCAGTGAGCGAGTTAGTATTGAAAATTAGAATAAGGGCGACTTATAGTTTGCTTCCCGAGTTTTTCATGTCTATACAGGCGAGAGAAATGATTTAATGTTATGGTTCATCTTCTTGAGCTAATTTAATGATAAGGTACAAGAAACCCAGCCTAAATATCTTTAGAAGTTATGACTTGGTGGGTCTAAAATAACGATTGATGAATAATTTCCCTCCACTCTCGGACTTATTCAATTCTCTCGGGCAGCATGCTCAAGAAATATCTTTCTAAACTTATTTGGATTTAATTTAACTCCTATCCTATTGAACTTATTTAGACCAAAATAGGCCCTAAGCTTATTTTTATTGAAGATATACTATTTTATAAATGAATTGGATCTTTATTTTATAAATGGTTCTAAGCTCTTTTAACCACATCCAAAACCCATACTTATGCTAGAAATAAAGCGATATATACGACTATCGATCTATCATTCATGGAGATGTCATTCTATAGTTATTATAAGTTTTTAACATTTATAAACAAGAGGTTCATCTCCTCATTTGAATTTATTCTACATATTACTAAAAATGAGTATAGCATGAAATTTTGCTAGTTTCTACAATTGATTAAAACACATTCTGAACAAAGAACAAATCAAGAATAATTGAGTCTAATAAAGTTGATCTCATGTTACATGCATATACTTTGAGTTTGTTTATTCATCTTCTCATGCCTCTTTTGTCACATGCCTATACTTAAGAAATTTGAGTTTATCCATTCATCCTCTCAGACCTCTTCCCACAACAACCATACAAGTGTCATCATCTTAAAACTTCTACAAGGTTGATCACATGTTCATCAAACATAATTGACTAGGTACAGTAACTCCACCACTCATTCATTTATGACGCCAGTTAAGTGAGTCCATGTAGTGGATGAAAACACTATGCTTGTGAATGTTTAAACACCTTTAGATGATACTATGCTCATGATACGCACTATACGAGAGAACATTTGAAGTCCTGATCAATTTATCAAAACTTTTATATATTTTATACTAAGAATGGCAGTTGTTACTACTACGATGGGTGGCATGTTCCTTGAGTGACTTCACATGCACCAAATGATACAAGATTTCATATGTTAAACGTTCTCAAAAATCACTTTCAAAATCCTCTCAAGTATGTATGTTGTTGAATTTTAGGTTTTCTTCCTACACAAGAAAAAAAAAAAAAAAAGTAAATATATATAAACAATGATTTTAAACAATATGTATACAAAGCATTGAATACCATAAATAACCTATCCTAATAAGAGATGTAATATGAAGATAAATGATTTATAGTGAAGGTTAAAAGTGTCATTTAATTAAAAATAAGATGGTTTTATGGTCCACCCTAATTTATAATTAATACTTTGTCGTTTGGCAAATATGTGATTAAAAATGAAAAGATATTATTAAATATGAAGAGATGTTGTCAAAGATGGAGAAACATTGTTAAAGATGAAAAAATAGTATTAAAGATAAGGAGACATTATTAAAAATGAAGAAACGTTGTTAAAGATGAAAATACGTTGTTAAAGATGAAGAGACGTAATTAAAGATGAAGAAATATTGTTAAAGATGAAGAGACGTTATTAAATACGAAGAAATATTGTTAAAGATAAAGAGTTATTCCATGTCTCATATATAATCTCAGCTTCCTCTTACACCAAAATCATTCCTAAACATAAAAATCTTTCAAAATCCTCTCTAATAGTAATCTTCACATAAAAATTTAAAAAAAAAAAATACAAGAAGCAAGATCAAGGTGAATTAGTTATCATCAAGTCTTTAACAATCTAAGGAGTAATCTATTCCTACCGTTCTCTTTTGATTTTGAAAGGAGTTTTGGAGAAAAACCCTAAGTCTGTTGGAGATTAATGTTCTACAATCAAGGGACATTAGGTATCGAGAGATAGGTAAGTTGAATCTTTTCTTTTCCTTTGGTGATCTAAAAAGTGAGGTCTTTTTTTGAGTTGCTCGATTTTTACTAAAGGAAGTCATAGTTTTTGGAGGATTTTTTGGAAAAACCATGTTCTTTTAGTGATTTTAAGGTTTTACGAATCAAAAAAGAAATGTGCGTATGAATTTAGAGTTTATGGTCTTTTTCCAATTTATGGTTTATATGATGGTGAATTTATGATTATTATGCAAGAAGATGTTTTGATTGAATATTTGATTATTTAGGTATTGTTGGTGAAGTTAGGGTTCCTGTTCTCAAAGTGATTTCAGGTACGACCTTACCTTGTTTGTTGCTTGTGTTTGTAGGATTAGAAATTGTAAACTAATTAATTGTTATTTGGCTTTAAATTTGATTTACTGCTTGTCTATAACTGGGTTTAGTAGATCTTGTGTATCATTTTCCCTAGTGGAGTCATGCACAGAGATGATTTTGGTAGTCTATGAGTAATGCAAAAACGGTACCCAAGATGTGTAGAAGTTCCTAACACAAATATATGTATGTATTACCTATTTTTCATACTAGTTGATCTTACGGAGTCATAAGTTATTCCGGATTTAGGACTAATGGCCAATAGTTCTAATAGTTCTAAACCGTGTTGTTTATTGGCTAATCAAAGATAATAATCTGTTAATTATTGCATATAATATTAGATTGTATGTGAAATATGCATCATGCCGGTTCATGCACATGTGTTTGTGGTATGGCATACTGTGCCCTTGTGCTCTATCCTTTCTATTTTTTAGGAACAGGTGATAATCATATAGTGTTTGATCTAGCTGGATATAATGTCTATGTGGACTATGGGAAGGATGATAATAGACTTGACTTTCCTATCGATGTTTAGATATTCTGGTTTGGAGATAAACAAAATTTAAGATCTTATAAAGTTTTATATGTTTTTATAAATCTAAAGTTTTCTAAGATTTTTCTTAAGATGTTTTAGTTTAAATTGAGTTAGCATTTGGTTTATGCCAACTAAGTTGTTGTGAAGTTTTTGGTTATTAGATGATATTTAAAAGTATCCCTATATATGATATGTTGATGATATTATATATAATTCGTGGATTAATAGAATAATAGTCTTAGTGTGTCTATATCAAGTGATGACACGTGACGGGTTGTAATACCTTCGAATTAGGGCGTTATAGCTTAAGTGGTATCAAAGCATAAATTTGTGATCTTTAGGGAATTTAGGTTATAAACTCTTTAGGACAGTAAGAAGAAGAGAGAGGGTAGATCATGAAATCGCTAGTAGCTATAGAAAGCTTAGAATTTTTACCTTTAATAAAAATTTTCTAGGTTAACCTCTCATTGTGATTTCTTTATTGTTTCTTTCATTATAGCTTATCGTTTATAAGAATTATATTTATTTTATTATGTTTTTATAATTATTTTCATTTATCTTTCTTTGAATATTTGTTATTTTATTTTTTCGTTTCTCCCTAAAATAAGCAGAAAAGTAATCATTAAAACAAATAAAGCTCAACAAAATCAAGAAATGGTATTTTACAAAACCAAAATACAGCCTTATTCAACATATGACCTTTTATGCTTCTACCATAACACATGCACATATTTATACAAGAAGTTAATGGCATCTAATGAAATATAACGGATAAAACAATAAAAACTATAGTAAGTTAAAGAGAATATACAAATACACATAAAGGAATTAGTAATCATAACTTACATGAAAAAATTTAGAACTCGAAAGCCACAGTTTTAATAACTACAATTTTGAGAATTAATAAAATGAAATAAATAATTGAAACCTCCTCTTAAGTGACCTAAACACAATCTACAATAGTCAACAAATCTTTAATGATAGTTAACAAATCTATAACAACCCAACATCAACAAATCTTTAATGATTGTCAATTATGAAATTCAAGAAAAGTTTAAAGGTGTCGAGCCTGGATTTTTCCACTATCTGGTTCATTTCTCCTAACCCGATTCACATTAAATCCGAACCCATTTAACATGAATCATCGACTAGGGATTAAAAGAAATTTTAATTTTTGAAAATGATTTTAGAGTCGTCACCCGATATAAATCGGGAAAAAAATAAAAGCTAGGATCAATGGGTCGGTTGATCCTAACTTAGCTACCAGTCTGCGAAAATTTGATTTAAAAACCAAACTTTTAAAACCAGATATCATGGATTCGGGGGCTAACCTATTAAAACCAAATCGGTTACCACTTTCGGAATTTTAAATTTATAATCTATCCTTTTCATGCTAAAAAAAAAACTCTAATAATATATTACAACAGAAATATTTACAAGTCAAATCATTCATTTTTATTTTTTTATGTGCTTTTCTTCATTTTTATTTTTTTTTTTTTTTAGAACATGAATAACAACAAATATATTTCTTTTTTTTTTTAAAAACTTATATTTACAAAAGAATTATTCACAATGTTAAAAAAAAAAACAAAACATTTTTTTATTTTTTAATGTCGCCCCGCAGGTACCTACGTACTCGCTAATCGAGATCAGACAAAACGTAATTCTTTTGAAAAAGAACTTTAATTTGTTGATAAGTTTTATGTTTTTGAACTCTTTTCACTTTAAGTTTATTAAATTTTATATTTTTATGAAAATCATTTTTGATGATCCTATGATCTAATCAATTGATTTTTTATTTTAGGAAAACATATTTTTCTAAGTCCAAAAATCATTTTTTTTTTTAGTAAAATTTTGTTTTGGAAAATCCCATTTTATCATTTTTATTTAATTTTATTATTTTTATTATTATTATTTTTTATTTTTTATTTTTTATATTTTTTTTAAAAAAATCATCACATAAATTTACAACATATTCAGAATATTTCACAATATATTAAAATTATTTTTCATGTATTAAATATACATTTTCTAAAGCAATTCATGTATAAATACATATTAAAAATATTCAAAAAATATCAAAAATATCAAAAAAAATATATTTATATAAAAAATATATTTTGATTTTTTTGTATTTTTCTGTATTTTTCTGAATTTTTCTGAATTTTTTATGAATTTTTATACTATTTTTTGCTATTTTTTATTATTTTCTGAAATTAATTATATAATTAAAATATAATAAAATAATACGGATTAACCTGGACCGTTGGATGAAGCGGACGAGATCTGGAGCGTCGATCGCGTTGACTGATCTTGATCGTCTGATGGAATTGACCAAATCTGGGGCGTTGATCGAGATGATTAAATCTGGGCCGTCTGATCTGCTTGATCAAATCTGGACCGTCTGATCTGCTTGATGAAATCTGGGCCGCTGATTTGCTTGATTGAATCTGGGCCGTCTGATCTGCTTGATCAAATCTGAGCCGCTGATCTGCTTGATTGAATCTGAGCCGTCTGATCTGCTTGATCAAATCTGAGCCGCTGATCTGCTTAATCAAATCTGGGCCGTCTGATCTGGATGGTTGAATCTGGGCCACTGATCCGCTTGATCGAATCTGGACCGTCTGATCTGCTTGATCGAATATGGACCGTCTAATCTAAGTTGACCGTTGACCGATGACCGACGACCGTTGACCGATGACCGACCGGGTTGGATTCGGATCTTCGGGTCGGATCTCGGAGCTCCGGCGGGTGAAGAAGATGATTACGCGATCTTTCGGGGCGGATTCCGGCGGCTCCGGTGGTCCTCGGTGGCTGGAAGCTTATCGGCCCGACTCCTTTGATGGTTGCGCGTCCTCTGAGGGTGGTGGTTCGCGCCCAGAACGGCGGCAAGAGGTGGCTCCGGCGGTGGTTGTACGGCGGCGCAAATGAAAAAATTAAAAAATTTGCATAGATTAATTTGAGCAATTCGAGCAAATCTAAGCACACTAGATCATCTAAATCAAGTTTCTAACATTCCTAAAACACTCAATTTTGATCAAATCCGATCCAATCACTTCGAATTTGAAAAATTCGAATTTTTCATCCTATATTCGAGAATTTCGAATTGGCTTTGTTATGTATGTGTTTTCTTGAAATTGACTTGTGCCTTTTGATCCTAGGACCCCCTATTTATAGGTTGCAAGCTCAATTTTACGTTTCGTTCAGTTTCAAAAACGAATCGATTTTTGCCTCTTGATTTTCACAAATTTAATTCGAAAATTCGTGATTAATTTGCTTGTAACTGATGAATTGATGATTGCTTTTTCATATCCTCCATCAGATTATCCATTGTGGGTAGATTAATTGCCCAATTTTTCCAATTCTTGTAACTCCCCATTTACGTACAATTGAATGCCCACAAATTGTATTTTTTTCAATTTTTTTAGCACGAATTTTGTGACTTTTGAGTTGTTTTTGTACAGAATTGTGCACTAATCTTTCATATTCCAACCACTTTTCAATTTCTCATCAATTTCAACAATTAATTTTTTTGTCAGCTAAAAACTGATGCAAAGTAAGGCAAAAGTCACTTTGAGAAAGATGAAAAGACAAAAATGATACAAAGGCAAAAATTTGCCTTTGCTAGGGTTTGAACCTGTGTCTTGAGCTCGAGTGTGTGTTTGGGTCAATGTGTTTAACCAACAGGCCATTTGGCCTGTGCCTTGATCACTTAGCCAATTTCATCAATACTTAAGGCTTTTAAAAAATGAGTTTAATTAAATTTTAAGCCTTAATTAATTGGGCAAAAATTGGGTGTCTACAAAAGGAAAACAAAATTTAAATTAAATGATACAAATTCAAATGGCACAAGAATTGAGACAAACTTATGTAGGCAACTCTAAAGATAGTAAATCACAAATAACAAAGTTGAAATATTAAAACTATATATAAAAGAGAATGAAAATGAGAAATTATCCTACCAAATTTCCATAGTGTCAGTGATAACAGTATTTACAAAGTTTAAGGATTAAGAATAATTATAATAAAATGAACATTCAATTAGTATACAAATATGTAATATCTATGAATCTAATACAAGAATATGTGAGGTAAGACTAACAAGTTTATGGTCTGCCTTGTTTGTTAAATGTCATGGTGAAGGGTAGTAAGTATTATCTGCTATTCTATCATGTTGTGTCAAGCATGGTTATCAGAACCGGCCCGAACCGGCCGGTTCAACCTGGTTCGATCGAAATCGGTACTAAGGCCGGGCCGGGTCTTGCCTAAAACTTGTTTTTTGCAACGAACCTGCCTGACACGGATGGACCTGGTTGATCCGGACCGGTTGAACCAGATCCAAAAATAAAAAATTAGAAATTTAAATATTTATTCATACTTTATTATAAATTTATAAAATATAATAATTAAATCATATTTATTTAATAATTAATTGACGAATTTGATATAAATATAGATTTAATTCAGTAACTATATACATATTTGTCTTTTATAATTAAATTATCCCTTATATTTTTATTTTTTCGTGACCCCAGTTCAACCCCTATTGAACCCGGTCCTACCCCTTGACCCCTGACCCTAGCTTGTCCGGGCCAAACCCCGGTCTGGTTCTGATAACATTGTTGTCAAGTCTTATCACATCTGTTCTTATCGTGTTTAGCCTTTCGTTTTGAATCAAGTCATATTGAGTTTGTCTTAAAAGTCAAGTCGTATATTAGCCTAGTACTGATCAGTTCAGCTACTCTTGACACTTGTTAACCCCTCTCATTATTAAATCTATGATGGAATAAAAGAATGAAAATTTCTTGATCACAAACAAAACAATAAAATATATGTGAATATATGTGCACATACATATATGTATAACATAGCTAAATGAGTGAAGACCAATAAATTAAAGATAAAATAAAATTATAATTATGATAGAAAAATAAGAAAAGACTCTAATGCAAAACAAAGTACTAAAATTGGTAGACCTTATAACTATAACATTGTCACGCCCCAGCAGGTACCCTAAACGTGACAGCCCGCCGTACGCAATATTAAAACTTGAGAATGACTACCTCAGTCACTCGAAAGCTTCCATATCGGTACAAGGCGTACATTCACAACAAATGGAGACCGGTGGAGTAAAGCATTTTAAGACATTGGCAGCGGAACATGCAAAATAACACTTAATATATATTTTATTGAAACAAAAGTCTTACAGCTTCTAAGGGGCATTCCCCCGATAATTCATAATAACATGGTTCTAAATATAATATAACTAAAGCTAGAAGATTTTAGAAGAAATCTACTCTATAACTTCAAAATAGAGTTCCTCCAAAAGCTTCTCAAAATAAGGATTCTACCCGGGGAATCAAGGTGGTCTCGGGTGCAAAAGATAATCCTGCAATATCAAAAGTCTATAGGAGTATAAGCATGACTAGCTTAGTGAGATATTCCTTACGCGATAGTACTCAAAACAACAATCATACAAGTTTATTAATCAAGCATATGAATGCAACAACCATATGATCAAACATTACATACGACTTTCCGGTTTCGTATGTTTGATGGATTTACCCCTCCATCGGTGGTTAGGGAATGCTTTGAACTGGGTCCCAAACAACCTCCTCAAAGTTTGCACGCGTCTTGGGGTTCCAACGAACCGTACTACTAGTCTCCGGGCCTTCCATGCCCAAAGCGATCGATCCGGCTCGGCTACACCTTGAGGCCGTATTCCCCGAACGTCCTAACCCTCAAGATGTAGCTAGGCAGCTTACCTTTTCGGTCCCACGCTGAGGAGTAGTAGCAAAACTCCGAAATGATATTCTAAGTGATATGCATGAGCAATTTATTATATGAGGATTTCAATATGACATTAAATCATTTAAAGCGATCAAACAATATTTGCACATATAACAATACATGCATGGTAACATTTATATCAATCACAAATCGGGTTCCGATATACTTATCGTTCATTGATCGCACACAACGAATCACATACATAATTCCCATAATATCCCACATGCATATCAATTTTATCTTTTTCCTAACATCTTGTGCTCTATTCTACAAGCACATGCGCAAATACATAAGCGTACAGGAAACTCACTCGTCCATAGCGCTCTAGGAGTCGAAGTAATCCTCGGGGAAGACAAGATCGTGATCCTCGACACCTAAACAAAAGAAATACCCAACATGAGCATTTCATCCAAGATCTATTCAAATTCTATACTTCTATCTTAAAGAATTCGTAAAATCGTATGGAATGGAAATCCCAACTTAAAATGGCCATAACTTGCTCATTTTAACTCGGAATTTCGCATATAATATACCGATTTTTATCTACTCGAAAAAATCTATCTATTTCTAAGGTTATATTTATCAAAAGAAGTTATTTAGGTCTCGGAATAGCAGCGTACAAATTTGATACGAAATTTCCAAACTTCAAACTAGAGTTTTCAATCTTTACTTCACTCAAGGGCTGTTGTACAAAAATATAGATATATTGTATGGTCGAAAAATCCCTTGAATATATGTATATATATATGTAAACTAAACTATATGCATTAATTTGGTGTGGTCTCAACAATGGTTTTGTAAAACAAATGTCTTGAAAGTGAGATAAGCTTAAGAAGTTAATTTTGCTTTGAAAAAATTTCCTAAATTATCATGAATGAGTATTTTCTCCTTTTAACTCCATTTCTTAGTTATTAAACTTCAAAAGTAATTTTAATCTTTCAAGATTTCCATAAATTTATTGCTAGTGGTTTGGAAATATATAGTTTTTCTAAATATTTCATAGTTATATGTTCTAAAGTCTTTCTAAAGTTAGATCCACTTTTAAAAAGACAATATTAATAGTCTCATAAGTTATTTATTATATTTATTTCCTAAGTAAAGCTTATCTTTAAAAAGATTATTTTTTATGATTTTGAAAAACTTGTTTAGACTTTAGTATTCTAGAGTGTTGATAGAAAACTTGATAAGTGAGTTGAAGAAAACTTTTTGATTTAAACTAGGGATTTAAATTAAAGAAACTTTTTTATTTTATTGGTTTGAGAAGAGAGTTTATAATAACTTTACTTCATGTATTCCTTGGTGAAATCACATATTATTACTAAAACTAGAGTTAAACTTATCTTACTTTGGAAAAATATTTGTTTAAGATAAAATTTCAAGTCTTTAAGGAAAATAATTTCTTATGTGACAAAATTTATATTTAAAGAGAGTTCATTTTTATTACTTAAGAAAACTCATTTTTATTATGGTTGAGACAATAACAACATATTCATGTGTGAATGAGAATATGCAATCATGAAAAATATAAAAACAACATAAATAAGAACATCAAAGCAAAGTCAAGTATTGGGAACCTTAGCTTCATCAAGGTATCCCGGGACTAAGAATGGACTAGTCCTCAAAGAAAAGAAAAGCAAAGAAATAAAATTGTTTTGACTTGATATGGACAAGTCTAAGACTAAAAAGACTAGTCCTAATATTTGCATAAAACAAGTAAATAAATTGCAAGACTTGAAAATAAATAAATAACAAGTGAGCTTATATGCTTTAAATAAATATATATACATAATACTCATAAAAGTTAGGTTAGAAACAATAATAACAATATCAACATAATAGTAACATAAAGAAAATAAGAACATGAACAAAAACAAAACATGAATAAATTATTGCTTCTTTAACTCAATGAGTCTAAGAAACATACACTAAACTCATGTTAAGTTATATGAACATGATGAGTAAATAAGGGAAGTTTTTACCTAAACTTTAGGTGTTGGTTGAAGAAGAAAAGAATGGGTTGTAATATTATGTGGGAAGGGATTTTCTAAGGAAAAGAGAGAACTTGAGAGAGATGTTGGGAGAGGAATTTTGTGGAGTGATTTTGGGAGAGTTTTAGTATGAATTTTTGTTATGTGAAAGAATGGAAGAGGAAAGGGGGTATTTATAGATTTTTGGAGTGGAAATTAATTGTAATAAAATAAATTGGAAAAGAAAACAAAATGTGATGGAAGAGGGACAAGGGGGCACCGGTTTTGAGTGTATAGGGGGGAGGAAATAATTATTTTTGTTTGTTTTGTATTAAAGAAGTAATATGTAAGGTGTGATGTGATTAAAGTTGTATGAGGAAGGTAAATTGTAAAGTATAGGTATGGTAGAATGTAAGAATAGAGTGTAAGAAAATGTAGAAATAGGTGAATAGTAATGAATAGTAGAAAAGTACTATGAATAATAGACTAGACAATTAAAATACCGGTAGTAACGAAAATACGCGTAATTAAGCTATATCTGATATTTTTAGTTACCGAAAAATTTTAAAACTGATATTTTTGAAAACCTTATATTTTCACGAATCTATTGGTGTTGTCGGAATATTTTTGCTATCCAGTGCTCCGGGGCATGGTTTTCGAAAACTGATCCTGATCGGACCGAAGGACACTAGAAAAATTCGAATCTGATATTTTTAGGCTTTCCTATATAATTATGAACCATATTCCACAACTATCTCAATTTCGTTTTCTAGGGTTTATGAACACGGGATTGCCGGATCTAGATTCACTAGACTACTCATATAACTAAGTCAACTTTAGGGTTTTATTTCAACTTCCGGTTCTTAGGGTTTGCTAATATTATTGAAAAATCTAGGGGCTTACAAACATTGACAGTAATAACAAATATGATAAAAGTTGTCAAAGACCAAAATCGTTAATGTAATGTTAAACTCATGAAATCAACTAAAACGAAAAGGAATACTGTAAAATTATTTTGAACAAAATTGAGAATCAAAACGACAAAAGTATAAATAATGATAACACAAGTAGACAAAATATACCAATAAATAACTCCTCTATTAATGATTTATTGGAAGTGCAACAACCAAATTAATACAATTATATGTATTTATGGTTTTCCTTTCGGTTCTTTCTATGGTGAAATGGAATAAAGATGGTTTTTGAAGGAAGTATGGAAGCGAATGATTGCTTAATTGAAAGTTATTGGCAAGTGTAAGGATAGAGAAAATGCTAATACAATTGTTGGAGGAGCATTAAAGTGATTTGCGGTAAAGTTTGAGATAATAAATATTAGTACGATAATGAATGGTCAGAAATATCATAAAATAATTGGTGAAATGGGAGAGAAATAAAGACTACTACTAAGATAAGATGACACTATCAAAGATGATAAGTAGATAGAAGTTAGAGGCAAAAGAAAGATGAATAAAGTTGATTAGAAGGAATTGGAGATATAAAGAAAATCCTTATAGATGGTTTGCAATTATATTGTTAGCCTAGTAGACATAACCTTGTAGACATGAAGGTAAGCGAAAACGATCATGCTGAAGAATGAAAGTAAGCGATAAAGGTCATATTGAAGACTAGACGAGAAGAACTAGGATGGCTAGTAAATAAAAGAATAGTTGAATCTTGTAAAGATATGAATGTACATGCGGAACAAAAATTGCAAGAAGGAAATGTGATCTCAGTGAGTTGTAAGATATGAGAAATCTAAGGATGATGCATGATAATGACATTCTAACTAATACATGATGATGAGTTTTAGGATGATTATTAGAGTCTATATTAAACCATAGATATAAATTGTTATATAAAGCAACAATATAAGTCTTGGAAGACAATTGGAATAGCACAAATGATAAATAAAAGTTGTGGATTAATTATGGTATCTGAAAATGATGGTAAAATTAGATTAAATCAATAGAAACGTAGATGTTAACATAATCTAAAATAATAGACCAATGCGAGATTCGCTCTTTAGAGTTAAGGTTCAAAAATTATGAATTTTATAATTTGAGTTTCTAATTGCTTTTTTAAGGAATCATAAGGTGAATAATTGTTTTGAAGGATGTAATGGTTGGTTTATGTGCTTAAGAGATATAAGTGTACAATCAAAGAAGATATTTTGCTAAGAAATAAATTGAATAGGAGTAAAAGGATACCGAATTCAAGTGAAGAATAATCATTAATAATCTAAGAATGCAATGGATGGATTTGTAAAGTAATAATTATAGAGACAAAGTGCATCAGGAAGATGAATATCAAGGAAATATTGGAATGTTAGGAGTAATGATATCAAAGGATGAGTTAGAAGTCATCTGTTGATTTTAAAAGATTTACTAAATGCCATAAGTGTCAATTTGTAATCCTCATCAATATATTGATGATAGATATAAAGGAAAGATATTGGGAGTGTGTTGGATGCGGTATAGTAGTTGATGAATACTTTGGGATTAGATAAATGATATATGAGTGATATAAATGCACTTCGATGGAGAACAATAATGGTAAAAACTAAGTTAAATTAATAGAAGTGTATATGACATAGTAGCATTTGAAGCTTTAGGTCAATGTAAGGTTTGAACCTCTAGAATTTAAGGTTGAAATTATAGTTGTAAGATTTTTAACTTTCGAAAGGTCACTTGAGGGGTTGATTTGGAGATTATATACAAAGGAGATTTTCAATATAAAAGCTAATAAACAAAGGCAAGATTTCATAGTGGACATTACAAATAAGTTTAACTTATATTCTGAAGGTATGTCATGTAGTTGTGGAAGAAGTGAACATAATCCGAGCAGTAAGAGTTAGGAGTTATGGAGACGTCAATGGGATATATTCTAGTTAGAAGATATAATAATGTGAAAAACAAAGGAAAGAATTTTAGAAGCAAGTGGACGTGGAGTAAGCAATTAGAAATTGAGAAGAAAACAACTTAAATCCCACAGGAAAGGTGGAAGCATGGATTAAGGAGTTAGAAATGAAGATTAAAAGAGTTACAGTAATCTAGGTAACTTTCGAGGACGAAAGTTTTTTTTAGGGCAAGGGAGATGTAATATAAAGATAAATGATTTATAGTGAAGGGTAAAGTGTCATTTGATTAAAAATAAGAGGGTTTTATGATTCACCCTAATGTATAATTAAATGCTTTATTGTTCGGCAAACATGTGATTAAAGATGAAAAGACGTTAGTCTCTCTCTAGATTTAGCCTTATCTATGTCAATGCTATGATTTGTAAGTGCACTTATCTAGAGATGAAGTGTGAATTGATATAATGCATTAAATATATGGATTATTAACCTTGATTGAGTTTTATGATTAGGTAAATTACACCAAAAGGTATCAACATTTGATGGTAAGTTCATTTAAGGTATCAACGTTTCGCATAGTGGTCAAATAAGGTATCAATATTTTGTAAAATTCATTTAAAGTATCAACGTTTCGATTAAGTTTTCAATTAAGTTTCTAAAGTTTTCATTAATGGTCAATAATTGATACATTATTCGATTCACTTTGCAAAACAATAATACCTCTTTTTAACCACTTAAAATGTTGATATCTCAAATGAATTTATTCCCAAACGTTGATTCTTCTTTTAAATGAGTTGAAACATTGATATCTTAAATGAACTTACCACCAAACATTGATACCTTTCATTATAATTTACCTTTTTATGATTTCATACTGCTTATAACAACTATCATCTAACGTTTGAGATAGAAGCCAATAATACCCTTATGTTAAGGGGGTACCTCTTAATAATGGTGTATAAATACAAAATATCTCTGGTTCCTACCACCCTAGTGCTCTTCCTTTAGCCAAAAATGGAATGGGCAAAGACCCAGTAAATGGTGCGATTGCTCTAGCATGTAAATGTGGAAGTCTTAGAGAATTTGATATTATAACTCTCGATAAAGTTTAGTTGCCTCTAGTACATAGCAAGAAATGCTCCTTAAGGCCAAGTGACAGGAAGGTACAAGTACTCTTCTATCTGTACATACTCATATCATATAACATAGTGTGCTGACAAAACTCAGTCATTATTAATTCCCTATATTAGCCATTAACCTTGAAATGAATGGCATTATTTAATCCCCAGTGCACATGTGACTTCTCTATCTTAAAGGTAGTCAAAAGTTGCAAAGTTTGTTATTTGTAGATTTTCTCTTTGATGTCAAGTAACCTATCCCATCCATTAAATGTAATACTAAACCAAACTTCTTCTTCAAACCGATGACTCCTTAGCAACTCCTGATCAAATTACATATTTTGTTCAATCTCTTTTTAGCCAACTAATTGTAAGTTTGCTCAAGTGTCATGGGTTATAAAGGTCATCCAAAGTTGGCACTAGTGCTATCATGCATGAATCGTGGTCTCTTAGCTATTGGGTGCTAAACCAGTTAGTTCAATGAGTTTTGATGAAGAAATGTATTGCGCAATTATTCACTTATTGGAACTAAGCTACACTAGATTGACAAAACTTGTGTGTAATATTATAATTTTTTGTTGTGCAATTATGTTTGTTGTATTTGTGTATGTTTATAATGCTATAGGACCTAGTTGCATCGCAATTAACATTTGGATGCTAGACATGCCTCAGGGCATGACATCTCAACACTACACGTGATTAAAATGTTTTTAATCATGGTACGATAAGCTAGCTTCAAAATGCTAGAACTTGGCATCCAAATGCTAACATAACCTTTTGTGTGTAATATTGCAGGTGGCTCCAAATAGTAACTTATGGCATCCGACTGCTGGTTGACAAACACTATCTATCTAGGTATTAATTACTGGAGCGAAAGATAGACATATTTATTAAATACACCAATCCTCTTTATGTATTGTTTGTTATTTGTTGTAAGAGAGAATGAGTAGTGCCATTGAAAGCCTTATTTGCAAATACTTGTAACGCACTACTCTAGGTCTAGTGTGTTTTTATGAACATTGTAGTTCTGCCAAGTGTAAAAGTAAGCTTGTTGTGAGAACAAATTTATTGATGAACAATAAAGTGTTGCGAGGTCTTATATATGGGAGGTGTTAAGAATGTAAATTAGTATATGATAGATATTGTAATTAATGATGTGTTTAGTAGTATAAAGTAGAGGTAGTAGGATTAATAGCTCCATATGTTCTCTTTTTGTACATGACAAAAATATAACAATACAATGATTCTTAGTTTCATATCAAGTTACATGGTGTCAAAGCATAGGAATCTCTCTCTCTCTCTCTCTTCTCTCTCTCTCTCTCTCTCTCTCTCTCTCTCTCTCTCTCTTGTTAGGGTTTAGGTTAAAACATTCATTAATCCTATTTGCCCTAGTGAGTAGCGTTTGTATATTGCATATCCCGAAGAGTGTTTCTGTTCTTTTTTTTCCCATTGCCCCCCAAAAGGAGAGACCATTGCCTAACATACTTTTCCGATAAGCTTCGATGATCAACAGATAAGCATGTGAGGCTCATGTGCCACATAAAACTCCCAATGCTCCCTTTCGTTTTCCATACATGGAGCCACGTGTAAACCTTTTTCATCCATGTTAAGTACTGGGTCATCGTGCTACAGTGTTCTTCACTCCTTTCTTGCCATTTTGATGAATCATCTTAGGCTATGTGTTCCTTGCTAAAGTTAGGGTTTTTATTTGTCCATTTTTGCTAGGCAATTTAAATCTTCTTTGTTTGGTGGTTTTGAAAAGCTTAGTGCTTGGGCAAAGTGATTGAGATGTTGCTTTTGCTATTGGATTAGAAGTTTGATAATGTACTACTGTGATTTTTAAAGGTTGCATTTGGCTTCTCTTGTACTATTGGTATCTTTTTTCTCACCTAGAAGAAATAAATATATTTTATTATATTATTGTGTTAACCAAGATAATTGAGAAGACAATTATCGTTCAAGCGATGAATATACAAAGTTCAATCGGTTTCAAGGGGCAATGAAGAACTCATCCTATCATGTCTATGCTGTTGATGAGTGAAGAAAACCAAATACATGTCTTCTTTCCTCATCTTCCAAGTGGGTCATTGATCCTCATGCCACAGATCATATGACAGATAATCTTAATCTCTTTTCCACTTATCAGGCTTACGCAAGTCCAACAAATGTCACATTAGCAGATGGTTTGAAGTCGTATGTTCTTGGTTTTGTCTCTATTAATCCTACTCCACAACTTTTCCTGTCCTCAGTAGTATGGTCACTTCAGTTTTCTTTTAACTTACTATCTGTTGCCAACTAACTCGTACTCTTAATTGTTATATCACATTTTTTCCTAGCCATTGTCCATTTTAGGATCTTATGATAAAGAAGATTATCGGTAAAAGATATTAATCGGGAGGTCTCTACATTCTAGATACTCAAGTGCTAAGATCCGTTGCATGCTCCAGTGTTTTCACACCATTTAAAGGACACAATTAATTGGGTCATCCTTCTTTATCTATGTTAAAGAAAATTTATCCCCAATTTAATAGTGTCTTTAGATTAGATTGTGAGTCATGTCGGTTTACAAAACACCATCAATTGTCTTCTATTCCAAAATCAATAAAAGGGCTAGAATGTCCTTTGAATTAGTCCATTCTAATGTATGGGGACCTTGTCCTGTTACACTCTAAACCTAGTTTTAGATATTTTGTTACTTTTATAGATGATTACTCTCTTATGACTTGGCTTTATCTTATAAAAAATCATTCTTAGGTATTTTCTCATTTTACTACCTTCTACATTGAGATCAAAACACACTTTAATACCTCTGTCCATACATTAAGAAGTAACAATGCCAAAGAGTACTTTTCTCACTCATTTTAGACATACATGATTCATAATGGCATTCTTCATCAATCTTTATGTGTTGATGCACCATTCTTAAATGGAGTAGCTGAAAGAAAAAATTGACATTTTCTTAAGACAGCGAGAGCCGTCCCATTTCAAATGAATGTTCTTAATCAATTTTGGGCTGATGTAGTTTCTACTACATATTTTCCAATCAATCGTCTACCCTCATTTGTTCATCCTCAACTAACCAAATTGGATCCTAAATCTTCGAAATGCGTCTTTTTAGGCTATTCCTAGGTTCAAAAAGGATATTGGTGTTACTGCCTCTGTCCTGATAGGTATCTTATGTCGTGAATGTTACATTTGTAGAAAACATTTCATTTTTTCCATCAATTGATAAGTCAACACTGGATGAAAATGTCAATATGTTGGTTTATCATATTACATATTAATCTCTAGGTGCATAGATAGCTCCATCAACGCAATCACCACTGCTGCTACCACCTCTACCAAGGCCTCCTATCTAACATATGTATTCTAGAAGTTGTATCCTGCTTACTTTATGTCCTGAACCATCCTCTTCTTCTTTTATAGAGCCTACTTCAAGTGAACTTGATCTTTCAATGGCAATTCGAAAAGGTAAACATCAATGTACCTATCCATTTCTTCTTTTGTTTCATACAATCACTTGTCGTCGTCATCGACTTCATTTATTGCATCACTTGATAATGTGGCACTTCCTAAGATGATTCATGATGCTTTCCCTCATTCTGGCTGGCATGATGCTATGATTGAAGAAATGAATGCCTTAAACGCTAATGGTACCTAGGATCTAGTGGAATTACCTATAATAAAGAATGCAATTGGTTGTAAGTGGGTGTTTGCTATTAAAGTTAATCCAGATGGATCAGTTGCTTGGTTAAAAGCCCGTCTTGTGGCTAAAGGTTATGCACATAATGATGGGGTAGATTAGTTAGACACGTTTTCTCTTGTGGTTAAGTCAACTACCATACGATTGTCTATATCTTAGTAGCTACTCATCATTAGCCTTTGTATCATTTAGATACAAAAAATGCATTCTTACATGGCAATTTGCAATAGGAAGTATATATGGTATATGGAGCAACCACTTAGGTTTGTTGTTCAAGGAGAGTTGGGTAAAGTTTGTTGTCTTTGAAAGTCATTATATGGTTTGAAATAGTCTTCGGGTTTGGTTTGGGAAATTCAGTCATGCAATTGAAACTTTTGGCTTACAGAATAGCAAGTCAGATCACTTGCAAACTCAATTTCAAACAAATGACTTGGGAATGCTATTTCTTGCTTATAGAGTTAAAAAGGAGTAAGAAATGAATTTTTCTATCTCAAAGAAATATGTGCTTAACTTATTAACAGAAATAAGAAATTTTGGAGCTAAGTCGTGCAAAACTCCTATGCTTCCTAATATGCAGTCGACAAAAGAGGGTGAATTACTCAAGGAACCTAAGAGATATAGACTTTGGTTGGGAAGTTGAATTACCTTACAGTAAGCCACCTTGATATTACATACCCAGTTAGTGTTGTAAGTAAATTTATGTCCTTTCCTACGGTGCATCTTTAGGCAGCCTTAGAACAAATTCTATGTTCTCTAAAGGGTGCTCTCGGACTTAGATTAATGTATGGAAATAATAGATATAATCATATTGAGTGTTTCTCATATGTTGATTGGGTAGAATCTAAAATATATAGAAGGTCTACTACCGGATATTGTATGTTTGTTGAAGATAATTTAATTTCTTGGAAAAGTAAGAAATAGAACATGGTATCTCACTCTAGTACGGAAGTAGAATATAGGGCTATAGCATAATCAGTGTGTGAGATAATATGGGTTCATCAGCTTTTGACTGAACTTAGTCTTAAGGTAACGATGCCTACTCAGTTATGATATGATAATCAGGAAGCTCTTCGTATTACATCTAACCCTGTGTCCATGAGTGAACTAAGCATATTGAAATTGATTGTCGTTTCATCCACGAAAAGATACAACAGAAGTTAATCTCCATAGGGCATGTCAAGATTGAAGCATAGTTAGTAGATACATTTACTAAAGCTTTAGATGGGGCAGAATCAATGATATTTGTAACAAGTTGGGATGATTATATCTATACTCCAAATTGAGGGAGAGCATTGAGAAATGTAAATTAATATATAATAGATATTGTAATTAATGATATGTTTGGTTGTGGAAGGTAGAGGTAGGTAAGATTGATAGCTTTATATATTTTCTTTTTGTACATGATAAAAATATAATAATACAATTATTCTCAGTTTCATATCAAGTTACAAGAGGTATTTGTGGATTGTAGAGGTTAAGGGGTAGACCAAATTCTACTTTAAACCCGACTTGTTTGTTTATCCCTTATCTTTTACTTTATTGTATTTCATTATTATTGTTGTTAATTTGTTAAGTTACATGTGCTTAGACTTAGTTTTTAAGGGGGAAAAAACCTTAGCTTTAGGAGCTTCTATCTATACATCCTACAACAATTTAGAACATAGCATTAGAGAGGGAAGTAAAGCAACTTTGCTAAACATACTTCAATCATGTAATAATACCAACACATGGCAAGCCTCTAGACTATCATATATATGAGAAATTTATGTTGGTGTGCTATAAAATATACCAAAGGGAGGAATTACATGCATCGTATCTATGTCCATTTTTCACAAATTTTGAGCTATGATTGTGCATATATGCAAAAGTTGAGTAAAACTTCTAATTGAACCCGCATTTTAGTCTTAAGAGTGTTGAAATAGTGAGTAAATTGAATTAGAGTTCAATCGTAATCAAAATTGTACAAACTTCTTTAAATTAGTTCAACATAAGGGTGACACAGATGTGTCACGGTTGTATGCAATCAAAAATTTCACAAACCGACGTACATTATATGATTAAGTCATGTTAAGCTGAACTCATGCTAATCAAAGAAATTTATTACAAGATTATCATCCTATCACTAAAATCAAATTTCTAAGCACTAAATCACACACGAATGCAATCAAGCGCACTGATATCTCTCAATAGTATTTTGATGATAACAAAATATATCAAATGATTTCTAACAAATGTTGCTAAGTGATAAATATTAAAATACCCCTATGTAGATAGGCTATTTTGGTCTATATTGACAGATTTTTTATGGTTCATTGGAAGAAATTGATATTTATTAGTTAAGATCTTGGTTTCAGGGCTTTAACATGATATTTGAGCTTAAGGAAAAGAATTAGAAGAAAAACTAGTCACTTTAGTGAAAACTTGAAAATTTTTGAAGTAATTGGAGTTAACACAAGTCATAACATGGGCATTTTTCAGGGTTGCATTTGCATGGTTTTCCAAGAAATTTTGTTAAGCTTAAACATGAGTGGAAACAAGGCCTTATGTTAAAGTTGTATTTGAAATAGAATAAGAACACAGGGTGAAACACAAGTTATGTTTAAAGTCATACTTTGAATAGAAGTAAAACATGAGAGGAAACATGACTAAGGTTGAAGTTGTACTGACCCATAATTTGGTCATAGTCGTTAAGATAAGCATGAACTTAGGCCCCGTTTGTTTAAAAAAAAATGTTTTATATTTAGAAAAGTATTTTACATAAAAATATTTTCCTAAAAATAATATGTTTTCATGCGTTTTGTTGCATTTATTGAAATATGTCAAAAATTTTCGATGTTTAACCTACCAATACTGTGTAACACATCTTCATTATTAGCAAGTTACTATATAAGTACATTATGCCAAATAATTTTATTTAAAACAAAAGCATAATATATATTATTTTACAACATTTATTTACAAAATATCAGTTGATATTTATAATTTTTTAATGGTTTTTCATTTTTCATTTTTTCTTTAAAATATAATTTATTAGTTAATCACGGTAAAAATCAAATAAATACTATGTTCCTAGAGTTACAATACTTGTAAAGGCTAGTCATTTTCCTTAAAAAGAATAGGATTTGCTCTCTAGTGGAAGTTATTTTTCCTTGCAAGGGAAAATGTTTTTTATCTAAAGTGTCCTTTTCCGCATAACAAATAAAGAAAATTGTTTTATCGAAAATATTTATCTTGAAACAAACGAGGCCTTAAGCTTGTGTTCAAAGTTTGTGTTAAGATGACTTATAAAGATATTTTCTAACATTTGATGAAATATAAGGTTAGACATGATCATGTTAGCACCCATGTTAGGTAAATTTTTAACCTAATATAGATTGTTGTCTCCATTTGTTCAAAACATAATTTTTCAGATTTAAGAGTAATCCTAGAGGGAGAAAGAGACTAAAGCAAGTCAAGAATAGGAGTATAACTAAAGTTTGCAAAATCAATCAAATCAAAAGGGGTTTTCTCATTTTTTTTTCATGTATTGTGATATTAATTGTGATTTAATTCATAGATCCATGAAGAAGTGGTTCTTTTATTTAGATTGAGATGAACCTTAAGTCTGTAATGCAACTAGGATTGCTGGGATTCAATAATTATTAGTTTTTCTTAAATTCAATTATGTATGCTTTATTTTTTTTTTCTTGAATTGATAGTTTGGAATATTAATTCTTCAATATGTATCATTATAGTTAATTTTATAAGTTCTGGTTTGAATATAGCAACAAAATTCGAGAGATCTATATGTAATCTTATAAAGAGAACAGTATGAATATTCTATACAAGGTTAAAACTTTGATAGAAGTTAAATCTAATAGTGAATTCATTATACTGACTGTGATTCTAAATTCTCATTGATTAGGCAGAGATTCCAATCAATTAACTTAGAATTGTAATTAGTAATATTGAAAAAATATATTAATTCATGACTTAGTAGGGATTTAATGTATAGGTAGTCTAATATTTGATTTGGATTAACTTAAAGAAATGGGTTAATGTCATAAAAAGGCACCTGAAGTTTTGCAAATGTGCAATTAATTACCTAAGCTATTTCTACTTTTTGTGTCCACGTTTGGTACCTCCATCAACTTGTTTAACTTTATTATCCTTGCTAGCCTAATGGACCAATATCAGCAGGATATGCAGTAAATTTGCAATAAAAAATTATGGGCCATATGTTAACCTAGATAGTGAAGAACTGTAAAAAATATGCAAAAAGAAATAACAAAAAGATCAATTAACCTAACTAACATCTAACCCTAGTTAAAATGTGTCTAATAGAGAAAACAAAAAGTGTGACTAAATAAGAAAAAAGTAAGACATTAACATTAGTTCCCATGAAACATTTACAAAACTGATAGGTTGAAATTACACTATTCAAATCAAGGGGATTTGTACTTATTTTACTTGCTTATTTGTTAAATTTCCCATAAAATGAGCATTTTTGTTTGTTTTGTTATTTTCAGTCAGATTGTGCTTAAAAGAATAAATGAAGTTGTTTGATCAAGATTTGGAGCTAAATCAAGAAAACATGGAATCCAGGCATGAATTGCACCAACGATCTAAAACAGCGGCTCAAGTTAAAGACCACAACCATGTTTGTGATTGAATGGAGGAGAGAACATAAAGATTTAAAGATAGAACCAACCATGCCTACAATCATGCCTGTAATCCACATCCACAATTAACACTGTGATAAAGCACAAACAGGGATAAATTAGCCTCGAAGCCAATCGTGAGGTAAACCCTACCAGTGATTGCACTTGCGATTAGACCCTTGATGTGTGTACAAAATTTTATATCAAAATTTGTTACGACAATTTTGACACATTAGCATTGTAATCTTTATTTATTACGAGTTTGTTACAAATAAATAGGTGTGTAGAATATTATAAAGGAATGTGTAGGATATTGTGCAGAATAGAATAATGCTTTTATATCATAATTAACTAGAGAGAGAATTCTAGTGAGAGAAACTTCTGCTCTACCATATCAATTCAAGTGCTAAATCGTGTTCATTTTGCAAGAATTCATGTGTTTATAGATGTTTTCTATCATATTTCTCATTATTTTTCTAATTATGTGCTTAACTTGATGAATCTTATGGATAAATAACTGATTTTTGCTTAGATTTTATGGAACCAAAACCCAAATTATGTGATTTAACTTGTGCTTTATTGAAATACCATTGAATACTTGTAATTAATAGCTTGAGCTACATTTTCTTAAATTTATGTGTGTGCATCATATGAATTCATGTCTGATTTCAATTGAATAAATTGAGTAATAATTTTTTTGAATAGATCAAGGCTATTGATAAGGATTACCCATAACATCTAGTGATAGAGTGGTAAAATCCTTCTATCACTTGATTGATTTTCATAAAATATGACTATTATCTTAAATGATTCTTATTCTTAATGCAAATTTAAGCACTAATGGCTAAGTAAAGATTCCAATTGTTTGACTTAGGTTTAGGTTTATATGCTAATGACATTCGAGAGAGACATTAATATATTTTGTGAATTCGACAGTACAAAAAATTCGCTAAAGATCTCATTGAGATTGTTTCATAAAATCACATGATAAAATTTAGTGAAGCAAGATCTAAGCTATTATTTACATTTTGAACTTATATTCTTATGGATTGATTTGAAAGCATGTATATAAGTAACTTAATCTTGTAGATACTCAGTTAGTTTACGAATATCATGTATTCCTGAATTTTCTAGACTGGATAATAGACTAAAGTGAGTACATCAAGTGCTAACAATCCCTTTGAATATGACCTAGTTGCTTCTATGCTACTTCGGTAGGTGCACTTACCATTAAATGTTGTGATCGAAGCTAGTTGAGACACTTAGCATTTTGTAATTATTAGAATAGCTTTGTGTTCTACACAATGAACATCATTGACAGTAGAATATAGTCCTCGGCCTACTTCTTAGGCCCTAAAGCCCTTACAACCCTAGTAGGCCAAAGAAGCTAGCTACTTTTGATATCCAGGCTCAAGACCTCCTATAAGGCCAAAGAAAACAACACCCCTACTGTAAGCTATGACTTAGGACCTCCTCTTGAGTCTTAACCTTGAAAAGGCTCACCAAGCTAACGAGCTCGGTTAATTTGCCAGCTCGACCTCGAATCAGTTTAACCTTGGGCCTTCACCCTTCTCTGGCCACAATAAGCATCCATGTCACACCTCGTGACTAGAAAGATATCAACAACTGGCCATACTCCAAGAAGCTGTGCATTTTCAGCTGGGGACCATCGCCAAGCTCAATATTAAGCCTTATACAACTTGTCTTGGTATGACCCTAAAATCCTATAGATACCCCCTTTGCCTTCTTGTAAAGGAAAGACAAAAAAGAGGCATAAATAGAAAAAAGCATATACACATTCTTTCGTACAAACCCTACCCATAGACTGACTTAAGCATCGGAGTGACCGTGCCGGGCAACTCTCGTCGCCTCTGATTTATCTTTTGTGTTTGCACTAGCTAACTCTACCGGCCTAGATTCACCTTTGCACCATTTTAGTGCTATCTATGGGAATCTCCAAACCATTGTTACCTCCCTTGTTGCCCTTTTTTTTTTGTTGAAAAACCCTCCTAAAACCCATAACGTATGGAACCACCCTCTCATAGTGCCTAGGCCTCAGCGAAGCAAGAACTAAGTTGATTCTGCTCTCATACTACCCACATCTCATCCTATGGACGGTTAGGCTCCTGAAATGCCACATCCTAACCCGGTCGTTGTTGTAAATGCCGGTACATAAATAAGGATCGAATTCTAGAACTATAACACTTATGTAGGCATCTAGTATATTGGAATATAGAAAATGAATGATTGAATGCTCTCCTGCAAGCTAGGATAACAGAATTAGAGGAGTTGGAGGACTTGCATTTAGAAGAACGGGCCTCCAGTGCACGAAGGGGCGCCTCTCTAGTCTGTTCGTCATTCAAACATAATGAGGATCCGATTAAAAGAAATCACGAGGATGCTGCAAGGTTGTCATGGACCAAAGCCTCCACCAGAGAACGATCCTATAGCTCAAAACTATCCCGGTCCACACATCGATAGGCTTGCGCTTCATGTAGCCAAGTGAAAGCCCCCATAATACGTTACGAAAGCACACGACCTCCCAACATTCGACTCAAGCTACTATGAGACATCAGGTCGACGATTACTGACCTAATAAAGGGACCTACCAAGGTTAGGACCGTGAGAGGGATACTCTCACTCCTGTCCTAATGGATGCATAGCTCGGCTCCAATAAGGAACACATGCTAGAAGAGATACATGACATGAAGAGGAGACTATCCACTATTAAAGAAGGCTTCGAAAGTGAGACCATTGCAAAAGCACCCCTTAGCAAAACACCTTTTACATTCGAGATCCAATCTAAAGTACTCCTCGCAGGAGGTCGGCTGCCTACTCTAGAATCATAAAATGGAATGACGAACTTGGAGGACCATATTGCCTAATTTCAGGTAACCATGGCAATGCATAATTTCTCAGATGCCATATAGTGTAAGACCTTTCTTACCACCTTTGCAGGTGTAGCTAGGGTTTGGTTCAATAAGCTCGAATTGAACACGGTGATTTCCTTTACTCAACTCACTGACCTCTTCATTGCACACTTTATGGCGAGCAAACTACCAGAGAAAAATGCCTCTTACCTCTACATGGTGCGACAAAGGCCAAAGAACCCTTGAGCAACTACTTGGCGAGATTTAACAAAATGTGCTTGGAAATCCTAAACCTTAACCAAGGAATAGCCTTGAAAGCCATAAAACAAGGGGTTTTCGCAGACAGCTCATTCTTCGACTCCCTCTCCAAGTACCAGCTTACTACACTCAAGCAAGTGGGGAAAAAAAGCATAGAAATACATCCAATAGGAGGACACGACGAATGCCAGAAGGGAGGCTAAGATCAGCCGAACCAAACCAAAGCCTACGATTATTTTCCTTGGGAAAATAATTGGCTAAGAGATCATTGCGACCCCAACCAAGTTGACAAACATGAGGTCTTAAAGATGGTGACAAATGGAAGCTCTTCCCGACATACAATGAGTTTACCCCCCTCAAATTACCGGTATATAATGTATTCTTCGAGATAAGAAACCGAGGCCTCCTACCCCTGCCACACCCAATGAGGCAGATCCCATGACAAAAGGATTCCAAGGAATACTGCAAGTATCACCCCGATCGCAAGCATGATACGAGCAACTATTTGCAACTGAAAAGTGCTATAGAAGATGCCATACAACACGATTGGCCAAAGCAATACCTAGATCATGACATAAACCTAAAACCCTCGGCACAGAAAAGAAAGGTCGACCCTAAAATCATTCTAATCACCCCCGTCCTTGTCGATTATGCCATAGCAAAATTAATACCATCATAGGTGGGCCTATTACCTTGATGAGGAAGGGATTAACACTTAGCTCGAGTACGTCTCGATTAATAATGAATGTGGAACCTAAAAGGCTGAAGGTTAATTCCACAATTTCTTTTTCCGATGAGGATTACGAAGGAATACAGACCCCTCATCAAGATACCTTAGTTATTGTCGCTCGTATATTAGGATAAAAGGTCAACAGTGTATTGATCAACACTAGGAGTGGCACCGACATTCTTTTCAATCAGGCATAAGAGCAAATGAAGCACAAATTGAAACTAAAGCTAAGGTTATATGACCACAAGCTATATGGTTTCTACAATAAACCTGTCAAACCTAATGGTATCATCACTTTACCCCCGAGCTTAGAGATAAGACGTACAGTATTGAGCATCAAATAGATTTCCTCGTGGTCGACTGTTGATCCCCTTATAATACGATATTAGGAAGGGGTAATCAATCGGTGTTCGCCATGATCGCCTCCTAGCCTTACCTCAAGGCGAAGTTCCCTACTTTAGTAGGGATAAGAATATGTCAGGGAAACCAGGAACAATTTCAAGAGATATATATCAGAGTCCTAAAAGGAGATCGTGTATGAATGATTGACTTAGAATCAGGGTAAACCTAGAACATTGGGTGAGGCAGCCGAGCTCGGGGAAGAAATTGCACTCGACGATAGCCCCGACCATACTATCAAAGTGGGAAGGACCCTCTCTCCTAACATTAAAGAAGACTTGGAGGCATTTCTGCCAGCAAATAAGGATGTCTTTGTCACACTCCGAGGATACCCTAGTAGTAGTATACATGCCACACATATATACTATTACCAGTTTACCACAAGAGAACGACATATTTTCAAATAACAAGATCTTTTAGTTGCTTTGATAAGAAATGATAAATACATATAAGCCATAAATTAGTAATATTTGTCATCACAAGTAGTGAATATCATAATAGTATTGCATACCATAATTCTATTCTATAATTCTCCAAATACATACACTGATATTACAAGTACTAACTATCTTATAACTAGAAATAAAAATAAATAACACATCCCGAAGATCCCATATTCTTCTAGCTTCTAAATCTTACCGAAGTATGCTCCTATAAGAAACAAACCAGGTTTGGAGTATCAACCTAAAAGGTCTTTAGGAGTGTGAGCGAAACCATGGGCTCAATGAATAACCAGACATACTACACATCAAGCAAGTTTATTAACAAATCATATTTAATGCAACAATCAAGCATATGTACAGGTACAAGCATGGATGATCTAGAATCCAAATTGGAAAAAGATTTGCACCCTCTTTTTAGAATTGAAAGACAATTACTTAATGACCCACATACCTAGGAGAGGCTAAATACAATGGAAAATCAACGATTTCTCATCTTAAGGTTATCACTTTAATGTTAGGATATTTTAACTGACCATTTCTTGCATCTTATCTTAGAAACTCCTTAAGTATTAACTATTTCAAAGTCATACTACAGGCGGTGTTCTTCGTTGTCACTTAGTTTTCGTAGAACCGATGGAATAAAAAAAACATTGGAAGAATTAACACTTTAGAAAAACCAAGCATTAACAAAAAACCGAAATATTAATACGTAGTAGGTTGTCACCCTTTTTAAATATGTAATAATGTAGTTCGCATAATGCATGACTATTTTAATTATAAACCAAATAATTTTTAGTCAGGCTTTTGGTGATCATACATTACACATACAACATATAACATGCTTTCCTCAAATCATCAAATAATTTGTATTATCACTTTAATTATCTTTGTTTGTCAACCAAACACACAGTTTACAACACACATTCAATATATTTCCACAACAACCATATTATTATCTTTGCATCATATATGCAACTATTTACAAACACGAACAATATAATAGCTCTAAGTTACTCACCTGCTCATAATGGCTAGTCGCAATAGTCTACTGGGAAATCCTCAATAGTATCAAGATCACCTATTGAGATGAATAAAAATATTCATCAATACAACATAGATTATATATCTAAACTCTTATAAGTGCCTAAGTGTCGTATATTGGTATTCGAAGTAATTTCTATTACTTGTATTGATCTTTTTAGGGTAAGGATCATATGATGATAGATTATTATTATTTAATCTTTATTTTCATTTTACTTATCTTGATATTAAGAATAGAGTTTATATTTAATAACTCAGTACTTTATTATTACCATTATTATTTTTATATTGTTCGTTAGTTCGACCATTTTATGGTAATCGATATTTATTTTCTATTATTTTAGTTTCGTCGTGTTTGTCTTGATCTTTGTTCATGTTATTATCTATTATTCATGAGAATCATATTATTCTCATTTATATCTAATTTAATATTTCCATTCTTGTATATTTACTTACATAAGATGGTTATCGGGTAATTATTATTATTTTAATCTATTTGTTTAATATGATAAAAAATGTTTTCTACTTATAATAATAGCTAAGTGTAACTCCTAAGAGTTACCAATCTTAGTACTCTTAAATTATTATTATACATATGTATATAAATTTTGTTTTTTGTTCTCATTCTTTATATATATATATATATATATATAATATGTTTACAGACAAAACAGACTTCTAAGGAGAAAATTTGCACGTCTGGCATTCTACGCTGCCGACATTGAATTCAAGGATACCAGTGTTCATGTATTTTTTATATGTTCTCAACTCCAGTGTATACTGGCTTCGAAGGCCGCTAGTGTACAACGTACACTACTGGTGTAGGGGTTTTACGTCGCCAGCATTTGTCAAAGTTATGTAAGAAAAATTTTACATAGCTTCTGTTTACAATGCACGCCGTCCCAACGTCATCGGCCTATCCTTGTATACCATTAGCGTTGAACACTTACACGGCCGGCATAGGGCCGGTGTTGATACTGTTCATCTTCTTCCTCATTTTTTCTCCATTCGTAACTTATTTTTCATAAGTTATATATATATTTATACTTGTATCTAAACACTTCCTAAGTGTTTTCTAATACCTCTCAAGTGTTATACGTAATAAATCAATACATATAACATCATACTACATGATTCCTTAGCTTCTACATATACCACAACATATAAATAGAGTTAAGGTTAAGTTTACTTGTGTAAGCTATTGTGGTGTTACTAAATCCTCTTCCAAAGCTTGATACGATCCTCGGGTAACAAGAAACATTATTTAAGACAATGTTTAACACTCAAAACAACTAAAATGAATTTCTACTTACCATTGTTGTTCTCTTCCCAAGCTTATTTTGTGTTGTAATGGAGCTTGTTTATGAAGATATTTTTAAGTGTGTTTTTGGTGGTGCAATGGGATAAATTTGGCTATTGTTTAGGTGATTTATTGGCCGCCAAAGTATAGGTTTAATGGCTTTATTGTTATGTTCATTAAAGAGATGTCTGTGTGTATATATATAAGATGAGGATAAAGAAACTCAATGTTTTCAGCTAAGGATTTCCATCGAACTCAATCATGCTTGTCCAAGAATTCTTTAGCATTTAATGGGTTATTGATTTAGGTGGACTTGATTGGCTCTTAACTCATTATCTTTGACTTTGCTAATCCAACTTGACCCTGGTTGTTCCAAGTTTTCGGCTGGTGGAAATCAAGAACACCATAACTATAGATCAAGCTGATTTTCCATCGATTTTTTGTACAAATAATATGATTATTTATTTAATTAAGTATTTACCTTAGTTTTAAGGTAGTTTATTGAGTTAAACGGGTACATTTAGATAATATATTTAAGAGTTTTGTCTTGAAAAATTTATATAAAGCTTCTACACATTCTCAAGGTTATTATCGAGTTCAAACTTAAGTTTAAAGTTTACGCGATTAATTATTTTTAGGATTTTATCTCACACGATTAGGGTTTTATAAAATCCATATACTAATTTTTGTTTCAGTCTCTAATAGCTTTACTATCCCCTAACTAGAATAATGGTATGATCCAAATATTTATTTGAAGTCTAGATTGTTAGTTATGGATTTGTTTTTGTTCTTATTATGTATTTATACCCTTAACAAGTCATCCTTGAATTATCATTTTCTAATAGTAAGCTTTATTGATTATTTACTTTCTATTCACTTGAAATCTCTTTCAATTTTTTTTTATACTTTGAGTTTTCAATACCAGCTACGAAATTCCATCTTTAGTATCTATTACTATCTATAGAACTTTATTTTAGGGTTTGAAAATATATATAGGTTCATTATTACTTGTGATTTTAATCTAAGGTCCTTGTTAAGTCCTACACTGACCTTTTATTTTCTATTTTTGTATTTCTATTCATTTCTACTTGTATGAAAAATTTTGGGGTTTACAGTCTTTGCTTGGTCACCTACCGACATGACAAGCATAAGCTATCACATATCGGCTAAATATCAATAAGACTTAGAAGCTAGTGTGCGAGAAAATTCAACACTTTGCCCTAGAAAAGTAAGCCACCATCGAGGAGGAAGTTCAAAAATTACTCTAAGCCGAGGTCATTAGGGAAGAAAAACACCACATTATGTTAGCCAATGTAGTCTTGATTAAGAAGTCCAATAGAAAGAGGCGGATGAGTGTAAATTATACAGATCTTAAGAAAGCATGCTCGAAAGATTGCTTCCTTTTACCACGAACTGACCAGTTCATCAACAACACCTCAAGGCACGAATTGCTAAGCTTCAAGGATGCCTTCTCTGGTTACAACCAGATAAAAATAAATGATACAAATGAGGTCCACACTTCATTCGTTGCATCATTCGGCACGTACTGCTACAAAATGATGCTGTTCGGCCTAAAAAATTCTGGTGATACAATTTAGAGGTTGGTTACCAAGGTGTTCAAATCTTAAATAGGTTGAAAAATGGAAGTCTACGTCGACAATATGGTTGTAAAAAGTAAACAAGCTCAGGATCATCCACATGACCTCTAGGAAAACTTTGACTGACTTCATTTCTACAATTTGAAGTTGAACCCACAAAAGAGTACCTTTGGAGCCTTGACAGGAAAGTTTCTAGATTATGTTGTATCCTAAAGAGGAATTGAAGGAAATCCTAACAAGATCAAAGCAATCCAGACAATGAACCTGTCCAAATCGATAAAGGAAGTACAATAGTTCGCAGGCAAGATAACCGTACTGAGTAGATTCCTTCCTAGAAGCGTGGATCGATGCTCAGAATTTTTCAAAATCCTTAAAAATCTAGATAGGTTTGAGTGGATAAAAAAAGTCCCAGTAGGCCTTTGATAAGCTAAAACAATACCTGACCATACCACTAACACTTAAGACGTCAATTGTAGGCGAGACCTTATACCTTTACCTCACAGTAGTCAATCAAGATCTGTTATCCATGTTAACACAAGCTGAAGGAAAGCAACTCCAGCCAATATACTACATCAGCCACATCCTCCAAGGTCCAAAGCTGAGGTGCATGAAAGTAAAGAAGTTTGCCCTAGCAGTTGTGATATCTACACACCGCCTGCGCCCATATTTTCAGGCATACCAAGTCGTTGTCCTCACTGACATGCCAATAAGGATAATCCTATGGAAGCCAAATGTCTCTAGAAGAACGGTGAAGTACGCGATTGAACTCAATGCCTATGGAGTGCAGTACCAACCTCGAGATGCCATCAAAGCACAAGTCTTGGGGGAATTCATAGTCAAGTATACTGGCCCTTCGAAACCAAAGAACAAGGAAAAACCTACTTGGACCCTTCATGTCAAAAGTTCCTCAGCATTGGGAGGAAGTGGCACTGGTATAGTCCTAAAAGGTCCCCATAGAGTCAAAATCAGTTATACATTGAGCTTTGAATTCCTTGTGAGCAATAATGAAGCGGAATATGAGGCCTTATTAGTCGAACTCAAGCTCGCTACAAATGTAGGGGTAGAAGCAGGGGACCTCAAGATCTTTTCCATCTCCTAACTCATGGTCCAACAAGTCAAAGGCATGTATGAAGCCAAGAACGAAGAAATCGTAGGATAATTGGAAGCGATTTGATCTTTCACAAGAGACTTACCCTCGTGGAATGTAATCAAAATACTAAGGACCGACAATGCCAAAGCTAATAGACTTTCAAAACTCGCCTCCATGATAGCCCCCAACCTAAGAAAGATTAAAGAACGGATATTCATTAAGTTCATACCCAAAAAATCTGCAGTGATAAAAGCCTACGGGAGTGCTGGGCCTGTAGAGAGAAGCCCCATTTCCGAGCTGGATGACATCAGTAGAGAAGTACCTTAGAGATGACACTCTTCTCTCTGATAAAGCAGAAGCCAAAAAGTTAATGTGCTAAGCAACCAACTATACCCTTATCAACAGAGTCCTATATAAAAGGGGTTTCAGCTTTCCCCTTCTTCGATGTTTACCTCCACAAGATGGACAGTGAGTCCTAAAAGTGCTTCATGCCGGTGAATGTAGCAATCATGTCAAAGCCCAGTCATTGCACACTCGAATTGTGTAAGTTGGCTACTTCTGGCCAACAATGAGGATCGATGCAAAAGAATTCGTGCAATGATGTGAACACTGCCAAAAGACCTCCTCCATCAACCACACTCTGAGTATTGACCTACTTTATCTCACCAGCCCATAGCCATTCACCATGTGGGGACTAGACATACTCGGACCTTTTCCCCAATCCATGGGTCAATGGAAGTTCATAATAGTAGGATGTAATTACTTTATGAAATGGGTAGAGGCCAAGGCAGTAGCAAAAGTTATTGACACAAATGTTCAACGCTTCATCTACTCCAACATTTTCGTCAGGTTCAGAGTTCCACACTCCTTGATAATGGAAAATGAAAGGCAGTTCAACTCCAAAAAGATAAAAGATTTCTATGCCAAATATGGCACTACCCTATGCTACACATCCATCGCACACTCTCAGGCTAATGGCCAGGTCGAAGCCATTAATAAAACCATCATGCATAGTCTCAAGGCTAGAGTAAATTAACAAATTGGCAAGTGGGCTAACGAGTTGCCCAGTATTTTATGGAGATATCGCACCACCCGATGCACCCCTACCAATAAAATCCTTTTCCACCTTACCTTCAGCTTCGAGGCCATCCTACCTATCAAATTAGAGCTACAAAACATTTGAGTATGCCTATGATGAGTTGATCAACAAGGTTACACCTCTGAGCTGAGCTCAATGCCATAAAAGAGACTCAAGATACAACAAACAAGAGGATCACCGCTTACCAACAGAGAGCAACGCGATACCATGACAAGAAGGTCGGACATAAAGCCTTTCTTCTAAGAGATCTCGTTAGCAGGAAGCTGGAAGCAACGAGGGTAGAAGAAGCCCGCAGGAAGCTTGCCCCAAATTGGGAAGATCAAACAAGAGTTAAAGAAGTCTTATGAAATGGAGCCTATAAGCTCGAAACACTAGACAGCGAGCTCATTCTTAGAACTTGGAATGCCAACAACCTGAGAAAGTTCTTTGAATAGCCAGAGGCTAACTAATATGTAAAGTGTTAAAAGAAAGCAATTGCAAATGAACTCAAGATTTTACATTAAAAACATCCATAATGATAGATAGAAACCCAACAGATATTCGCAAGGGGCTCAAAAGTTCAAAACGACCTAACTCCCCTCATGAGCTCAAGTAACTCTCTCTTGAGCTTGGGTAACTCCCCTCATAAGCTCGGGTAACTCCCCTCATGAGCTTGGGTAACTCCATTCGTAAGCTCGGGTATTTCCCTTCTAAGGGTAACTCCTCTCACGCGCTCAAACAAATACCAATACAAACAAGAAGCCAAAAGTACAATATAAATATGTATGCATATATACAACTAACTACAAAGGAAATCGAGCTTGGAAACAAGTGCTCAGTGAATCCATTAATTTGAAGAACATTATTACAGTGGTTTTGACTAGCATCTCATCCATTAATTTGAAGAACATTCTATATATCTATAAGCTTCTTTGGGTTGAACGAAAAGTCGAACAAGAAGACTTTAATGAAGATTTGAACCTCAAATTAGAAGAGATCTTCCAAACTCGATCGACCCCAATTTAAAAATATAGGTTTAGGTTGAACACGACTTCGTTTCCCGATCACTGACCTGAGCTTGTCCATCAACCTTTAGAACAATAGTGAATCTTAGCTAGATAGAAGCTCTGCATGACCAGGAGAGCCGAGATTAATGTCCATTCTCCCATTAAGCCTGAAAATCATAATCATCCGGATACCGAGCTCAAAGGGGGGATCATCACCCCTACCTCCAAAGACCTCCATCTGCTATTAAAGATGGTACAATAGAGTGGTTAGAAATGAGGGAAACGAATCGGATGGCCCTTCCACAATGACCTTGACCTCGTGGAGTTTCCCATAAACCCAGGCTGCCTAATAAAGATGGGATCTTGTTCATTTATAACGTTACCATAGTCACCACGTAATAGCTAATGGTAATTTGGTTCCAAGAACTGCAGAAGAGAAACATGACCCCAAACCAAACAGCCAAGGCATGGGGGGAGGAGTAAGCACCAAGCAACACGCCCAACACATTACACGACCTTGGTGATTGGTCCACATAAATAGAGACCGCAAGGCTTTCGACCCATTTAAACAGAGACAACAAATTTTCTGAATTACCACTAAGCATGGAACCCCCAATGACTTGACCTTTAGAGCCATTGAAGCTCAATAAGAAAAACACTCATGATTTCTCAAATCTTCTTGAAGTGTATAACAAATGAAAATCTTATGCTGCTAAGATAAGAAAATAAAGAGGTGTCTGTGAAAAGACAACCTATAGAACATGGATATTTATAGGCCAAGAAAAACCTTAATAACCCAACATTCAATGCTACGAAATCTTGAGAATCTCAAGCATAGCCCATCTTAACGGTTCAATCTTGCCTAGGGAATCCATGAGCATAAGAAAGGAAAGTTTCCTGATACACATAACTTCTTCAGTAGAATAACATCACTCGCCTGGGAAAGCTGTACCTAAAACCCTACGACTAAGCTTGGAATAACATGACAAAACCAAGGCGAAGTGCCTTAATGAAAACAAGGTCAACATGATCGACCTTTGATGATACAACTAAAATTACAACCACAAAAAAAAAAAAAAAGATAGCCAATAAGGGGAAGAAACGAATAATGTATTAACTAGATAGATACATCAGCCTACATTACAATGATTTGCAAACAAGCTAAATGTGTAACTCGTAAAAATAAATCTTAAAAAGCAAAGATAAATCTTCAAGTTCTAAAATCAATTAGCACAGATGCTAAAAATTTCATCACTTGTCACTGGTTAGGGAATAGCAGCAGTGACCTCGACCTGCCTCTCAACTAGACCACCACCCTAAGGGTTAACAACTATGTTAGAACAGCTAACATCAAGGTCTCCTGGTTAGCCCCTTAATTAATCCCTGCATCACGGCCATGTTGGCACCCACACCTTCATCCTCTTGACCTCTAAGATTCAAGGCACCTTCATTACCACTCCCCCACTTACAGTAATGAAGTCAGTATTACCACCTCACTCAGATCCTTCTTCGCCCTCCTCACTAGAATCTCCTTCCGAAACTTTTACCCAGTTGAGCTACCAAAAAACCAAGATCCAAATTAGGATATCTCTTTAGAAGGTCTTTCCTTATCAACTTTACAGTATCCTGCATGAGCTTAACTTAGACCTCCTTCCACTCCTCACTGTTCAAAAGGTTACTCAAGATCCGCTTCTTAGTTGCCTCAGGAATCAATCGACTACTATGCAAATCCGTAACGTGACCTTATAATGACAACGAAAAATCAAATAAAACCAAAGGAAGTGCAGCAATGGTGAACAACACAACAAAAAACCAAATGACCTTGCCTTTAACTTCTCACATTCTAGGTTTGACGATCACAAACTCTCAATCAACTTCCCATTCTCCAGACTAACGAGCTCCAATTCCTTTTCTTGCCTTGCCATTCCAAGTTAGGTGTTGTTTGATAGGCGAGAAAGTTTCTCACTTTCCTCCCTCATACCTCTCCACTTCTCCTCAAATTCGCCTGCCGCTGCCTTCGCGAGAGCCTGCTTTCTTCTTGCTTCTACCATGGTAGCTTGATTACACATGATCTTATCCTCCATTTCATTGCATAGCCTTTCGTGATAGCTGGTTAAAGCAATAAGCTCGCTCTTCAATTTCAATTCATTCTACTTAACTGCGACAAGCTCCTTCTCCAAGCTTACCCTTCGCGCCTTAATCTCCTCTGTACCCTACTTAAACCATTGACATGAATAATAATAAAATAATAATAATAAGAGAAAGGAAAAACACAAAAGACCAAAAAAGAAAAACGCAACATACCATCCCATAGTTCTCCTTCAACAATCGGAATGCCTCAGTAGTCGTCACCAATGCCTAAAAGCAAAAAAACAAAGTTTTTCAAGCAAAGAAAAGTTTGGACTACCAACGAACTCCATAAGCACAGCAACACCCTTTCCTCATAAGTTTTTTTGCACAAAAAAAATCCATGGCCAAATCCACTAAGGATAACCCCTTATAAGGAGCCCTCAACCTCTTCTTTTCCTCAAGCTAACCGATTTCCTTCAAATAGGACCAATGTACAACAACGTCGCTCCATTTTAGGACTTTCCCTTTGATAAAATCGATCGGGCCACTAGTAACACCTCTCTAGGGTTGACCTCCATGATGCTTAACTTAGGTCTGACCACCCAAGCTGCTATTGCTGCTCCCAACAATAACTCTGAACTACTCAGGAACAACATGAACTTGGACAGACATTGGGGAAAAGCAAGCCAAATTGTGTTCCTTACGAGATGGAGCCAAACACAGCGAGCTCACCAAAATAACATCACCTTTAATGTTACTAACCTCGGTAGCAACGTTTCAACCTCAATAGCACCACCATCGATGTTACCTATAGTACCTCCAACATCAATAGCATCATTCTCAACATCCACACCTGTACCCCCTTGGCTTTACCCATCTAAGTCAATCGTCGGAAGATTAACCTTAATAGTTTGATTCCTAACCTTAACAGGTCACTTCTGGCCTCTCGCCCTCTTTATTAAAGGCCTCTTTTGCTTTTTTGATGGACTCGGAAGAACGTCAACCATGTTCACCACAACCATCTTGGGCTCTATAAGAAAAAAAAAACAATTTAGAATTGCATAGAAAACACCTGCCCAGCTGAGCTCAATAGCTCAAATCCCTTAACCACACAAAATACCTTCTCCCTATAGCTTACCTCGACAAGTGACTGGAGGAGAGAGAAAGAGATTGATTTGACAAAGAACCACCCGCCCTCCATTGGTAATCGGCCTCCTACTCATAAAATTTCTCACCACGAGTGTGGCATCATATGGCCTCCCACCCCACGCTCTTAGTGTACCCTCCAACTCCGCCAACCCGCTAGTGTCATGTGCCATCAACATAAGAGGTTTCTCACGACCGATGGGCTCACACCACTCAACCCAAAAGTAAAAAACTTGTCGCATGCTTCCCTTCAGCCTAACTATCCAAAACTCATGCTTTCAATCAAACCCTTTTGAGCTTATGAGCCTAGAAAGAAGCTGAGGACACCTAAGTTGGTTAGCAAAATACCACCTCCCCTCCGACGATCTTTATAAAGAAAAAATTATGGGAACAAAACCGGGGTAGGTCACATTATGATACTGAGATAGATAGCCTCAAAGGCCACCAGTATCCGCCCAGCATTAGGCAGCAATTGAGCTGGACACAAACGATGATAATTAAAAAACTCCATCTGAAAAAGAGAAAAAGGCATCCTTAGCCCATATTCAAAAACCTTGTTGTATAGGGCAAACTGACACCTACCAAGGAGGCATACCCAATATGATTTCCTAGGCATTATAACCTCCCATTCTTGTGGAGTGTCCCACATCTCCCCTTTAAATATAGCTGTGAGCTCCTCCTTAGACCACTTACAGCGGATCCCATCAAGATGATCACCTTTATTTGTCTATGAGTACAAAGAACGATGATCACCTTCTCGAGGCCATTAGAAGGATACTTATCCATTGGGCGCCAATAAACCTCATGGCCAACTCAGCATAGGAATACGTGCTCAAAACACCTTGACTCCTTACCATTGACATCAAAACTTCGCCTAGTCTCTCCTCGCGACTGCTGAAGGAAGCCAAGCCTCCACTCTCTAATACATGCATATCACTTGATTCTAAATCTCCCAACGTTGATGCCATATCTCCCTTATCTCTCCTCACCTCGTTGGCGAGTCACTGGGTCCAGCCATCCAAATCGTGCGAAAAGGATTAAGTGGTAGAAGTACATGAGTTTAACATTGCCAAAAAATTTAAAGAACACCTGGAAGATGAACACGGTTGGAGTGTTTGGTAACTTTCTTAACAAAATATGGGAAATGCTATAAAGAAACCCTTACAAAAGACTGGTAGTTATAGAAAAGCGGAGGAAACACAAAGGCCTAGACCCCTCGAGATGTGCAAGCAAGCCTCATGGTCCTAACGTCATAACCAATAACCACTATTGTCAGGCCCAAAAGTAATTATTGTTGGGACCCTTCAAATCCATAAGACGCCTCAGAAAAGTCGTACCTCAAAAACAGCAAAGTGAATTGAAGACAACACCCAACAAGAGATCCGACGATCCTCACCACCAAATATCCGTAAATGGGGGATGCAGCTCAAATGAAAGTACATCTTACTAAGAGACAACTGCTTGAAGCCAATGACTTTGTGGATTATATAGTCTCTTTGCTATCACAATGAAAGTACGTTCAGGGGGAGGAAAGGGAGGAGGAGGTGGGGGGGTAAATGTTGATAGTAGAATATAATCCTCGACCCACTCGGTCTCTTAAGCCCTGAAGCCCTTGCAGCTAGGGGTGGGCAAAAAAATCGGCCGAACCAAACCAATCCGTAACCGAACCAATCCAAACCGAAAATATGGTTTTTTTTCATGGTTTGGTTTGAAAATTTTCAAATCCGAACCAATCCGTAAATTTACGGTTTGGTTTGGAAGGTAAACCAAACCAATCCGTAAAACCGAACCAAACTGTTTTAGAAAAATATAATAATATTTTACTATATATTTATATGATTTCATTTGATATTTATTATTTGGTGAATATTAATTAAAATCAACTTGTTCTTTTATATTTTTTTTAAGCTCATGATATGCAATTTTTTTTGTTGAGATAAACTATTGTTTTTTTTAATAGCTTTTAACTTTGTAAAGTATGAAATTTATTTATTTAGTTATAAACTTCATTATGTATTAATTGTTTAATATATTTTGTCAACTTGTCATTTTATTCATTGATGAATTTGTTGATGATGATTTTTTATTTTAGCTAAATTATTGGTAATAAATTGACATGATGGTTATATTAAAAATAATAAATTATGACTTACTATGTATTGGTTAGTGAATGTATTTTATTGATGGATAATTGATTTTATAGAAAACTATAGATTAAAAGTAGAATGAAGTTATAAAGTATTTTATCGTGGTTTATAATATCAACTTTGTAAAATGATATAAATATTTAAGAATCTACACGAATGTAAAAAAACTAGAACAAGAAAAATTTTTAGCTAGAATTTTGATTTAAACCGTAATCCAAACCGAACCAAACCGTTATTTAATGGTTTAAAAAATTTATAATCCGAACCAAACCGTTACTTAATGGTTTGGTTTGGGATGGAAAAAAAACCAAACCGTAAATTATGGTTTGGTTTGGTTTTAGGAAAAATCGAACCAAACCGATCCGTGCCCTCCCCTACTTGCAGCCCTATAAGCTAACTACCTTTGATAACCAACCTTAAGACCTCCCAGAAGGTCAGAGCAAACAACACTCCCGCTGTGTGCCATGACCTAAGGCCTCCTTTTGAGTCTTCACCTTGGAAAGGCTCATCGAGCTAACGAGCTCGGTTAGTTTGCTAACTTGACCTCGAATCAATTCAACCCTGGGCCCTCAACCCTCTTTGGCCATAATGAGCATCCATATCACACCTTGTGTCACGCCCCAAAGGGTACCCTAAACGTGGCAGTCCGCTACATACAATACTAAGACTTAAGAATGATTACCTTAGTCATGCGAAAGTCTTGATATTATATGGAAGGTGTCTAATACAGCAATAGAAGACATCGGTAGGATGTGTGGTTTAAGTAGTAATATAAAGCATTCAAGAACTAATAAACATATATCCCCCAGATTAATCATAATAAGGTCTTTACATAAACTTAAGGGCATTCCTCTGATAAATTTCTAGGGGTCCACAACACAACTTAAGTCTTACATAAATAAATCTTTAAGCCAAAAGATTTTAAGGGAATTTGTATCTAAAGCCTTTGATCGAATTTCCCCAAAAAGCTTTCCAAAAGTGTGGTCTAACCTGGATACAAGGGGACCTCAGGTAGATTAAAAGATGTTCCTGTAACAATAAAATCTATGGGAGTGTAAGCTCAACTAGCTTAATGAGAATATTCTTGGGTTATCATACTCGAATCAAAATATCAAACAAGTTATAATTAGATAAGCACATGTGATGCATCAAACACATGAGAAAACAAGATATATGGTTTTCTAGGAACCATATGTTGAATGAATTTATGCCCTTCATTCGGGGTTAGATATACCAGTCATTTATGACCAACCCTTTTACAAATAAAATTTTTATAGATCATACCTGCTACTATTCGCCAACATAAAATATGTAGATTATTCAGGCTACTAGTCGCTAATACAAAACATATAGATTGTACCAGCTACTACTTTCCAACACGTGATACTACTAGTTATACTAACCAACACTATTATACCCTTGTCCCACTAAGTGTGTAATAGTGAATGCAATGTGACTCACTGCATGATATGCATGAATCCATTTATTAAGTTCTTTCATGTAATTAAAATATCTTAGAGGCGATTATAGAATTTACAGACACATCAACATGGCAATATATATATATATTATGTATATCAAACTTTTAATTAATAAAATTGATACCTCGATATCCTTAACGTAATTTCAACAAACATTATAAGGCACATGCACTTTCCATTTTCATCTTGTCTTACTTATAGTGTTTCTAACATTACAAGCATAAGCATGAGTTCAAAACTTAAGGAAGTACACTCACTCAACCATGACGACGAAAAACTTCTAATCAAAGTAATCTTTGGGATACGAGATTTTTGCTTCCTCATCACCTAGAAAAAAGAAATACTCGGGATGAGTATTTCATGGAAGCTTTACTTAAACTTTCTAATTCTATTATAAAATTCGTGGTAAATTTTGGATTATGAAAATTTGAGCTTAAAACGATCATAATTTGCTTATTTTAACTCAGAGTTTCGCATATAAGATATCGTTTTCTACCTACTCGAAAATATATATCCATTTCTAAAGTCATTTTTGTCATAAAAAGTCATGTAGGCTCAAAATGGTACGGTATAGAATAGTTACGAAACTCCCAGCCCTTAAATTATAACTTTTCAAAATTTTACTTCATCAAAAAAGTCTATAACAAATACATAGATATTTATATAATTGAAAAATCTTTGTAATATATATATAAACTCATATTATATGCATAATTCTAATGATGTTGTCTCAACAATGATTTTTCATAAAACAACCTGTTTTAAGAGTTTGAAAAAGTAAAACTTGATAAATTGATAAATTTATTTTAAGTTGTTGGAAAGAAAACTAAAAACTTTTGAGTTATTGTAAGTGGGTGATTTTTTATTATAATTAATTTTCCTTAAATTTTAAAAGATAAATTAAATTCCAAAAATTTAATCTTTCATGTTATCTACCAACTTTTATGCTTAAGTGGATTTTTATCTAGTGAGTTGATTTTTGCTTAACTTGTATAGTTCTTAGTTTTTTTTTATTAAAGTATTGGTAACAATCTTATAAATAAGTTTTTAAGAAAAATTTGCATAGTAAAGAATTATCAACATTAAGGTTTTAAATAATAAATTTTATTCTTGATGGTTTGAAAACAGAGTAATGAAACTACTTAGTTAAATTTTGAAAAAAAAGTCTTGCGTAATAACGACACTAAAATTTACAATGACTTATCTAAATTTTTTAAGAGAATTTTGTTGTAAGAAAATACGAGGTCTTTAACGGAAAATTTTTCCTAAGGGACAAAAATCATTTTTATAAAGAGCTTAGTCTTATTTTCTTTATCGAAGGAAGAAATTCTTTTATTAAGACAACAATAATATAATCATGGATGCATATGAGCTTGTAGATAAGTAACATGATAAAAAAAAATCATATGAAAGATAAAAGACATAGAAATAAAGTAAACAAATAATAAAAGTCAAGTATTGAGAAGTCTTAGCTTGAATCAAGGTTTCTTTAACTTAGACATAGATAAGTTAATAAAGAAAAATAAGAAAAAGATTGTTTTGACTTGATAATGACAAGTCTAAGATTAGAAAGACTAGAATTAATAAAATTTTAAGAAATAAATAAATAAATTACAATAAATATTAGAGCATGAATAAATAAAAGTTATGTTAGTGAAATTATAGGCTCTAAGAATATATATATATATATATACATACACACATAAATATACTCAGTAATATATAAATGTTAGATTATGAGCAATAATAAAACATAATAATATAACAATAATAATAATACTTGAACATTGTTAAATTAGACATGAATATATTGTTGCTTCTATAATACCCATAGGTTTAGGAAACATACACTATGGTCATATTATGTTATCATGAACATGAAGATAGTTTAGGAATTTTTACCTAAGGTTATTTGTTAGTTGGAGAAGAAATGAAGTACTGGTAGTTGTATGTGGATAATAGTTTTATGGAAAGAAGAAAGAGTTGGGAAGAGAATTTTGGAGAGAAAAGTTGGAGAGGAAAAATTGTAGAGTTTTGTTAAGTGAAATGAAAATGTGTGACAGTGGAGGGAAATGTGGTATTTATAGAGAATTATGGAGGTAAATTTGATGTAATAAAATAAATTGAAAAGGAAAAGAAATTGAGAGGGAGAGAGAGAAACAGGTTGGCGGTTCATTGAGGGAGAGGGGGAGAGAGAGTGAAAAAAAAAATTAGTTTTGATGATTAAAAGTAAAAAAGTATAGGAGAAGTTATTGAAAAAGTAATATTTAGAAGGTAAATTATAAGAAATAAGTAGTAAGAAAAATATGGAGATAAGTGAATAGTAATGAGTAGTAAAAATTGTATAATAAATAGTAGCTTAGACAATTAAATTACCGATAGTAAAGAAAATACGCGTAAAAAGGCTATATCTGATATTTTTAGATATTGAAAAATTACAAAACTGATATTTTACGAATCCTTATTAAATAATGAGTCTAAACATATTTTTAGATAATTTTTACTATCTCGAGCATCGGGACATGTTTTTTAAGAAATGATCCCATTTGGGTCTAAAACGATCAAAATTTTGATGAATATGATTCTTTTAAGCTATCTTATATTATTCTGAACTATAATCTACCATTAAATCTTTATATTGTTCTCAGGTTTCGAGCATAGGATTGTTGGAGCTAAAATTATTAGTATGTCTTGATCTTTGTCGACTTTGAAGTTCCAATTTGACCAGGGTTAGGGTTTACTCTAATTTTGTCCTAAAATTGAGGGGTTTATACCTTGTGATCGAGGGACATCAACAACTTGGCCACAGTCTAAGAAGCCACGACTCCTCAGCTTAGGGACCATCGCCAAGCCAAGTACCAAGCCTTATACAACTTGTCTTGGTATGACCCTAAAACCCTATAAATACCCCCCTTACCATGAAGGAAAAGGAGAGACAAAAAAAAAAAAGGGCATAAACAGGAGAAAGCAGATATAAATTCTTTTCGTATAAATCTTACCCACAAACCGACTTAAGCATCAGAGTGTTACCCGGTCCTTTCCGATCTATCTTTTGTGTTTCTAGGAGTTAATTCTACTGCCCAGATTCAGCTTATGCAACAAACACAAAAACCAAAAATCTTAAGATGAAATTTTAAGTGGAAATCTTAAATCATCATTCAAATAGAGCAAATGCTAGTTTAAAGGAGAGGAATCGCAGCAAAATTGTGCAATAGAGTACATTATATTTAGCGAAAATCCATTTTGAGAAACCCTTGATTTGTAAAGAATAAAGAGCATGTGCCAAGGTGTGAGCTTTTTTGAAAAGGAAGAGGGAAGGTGGTACCCACTCCGTGCTAAGGTATGAGCTGTTCGAGCATAAGTAGTCCTACTTTTTCATTATCTAAGCATTATTGTCGACCTACGTGTGGACACGCTTTTTGGATGAAGTAAAGATGGAGGCATCGAACAAGATTAGTGGCAAAAAGTATATTTTTCTATTCCGAAATTATATGCTTGAGGGTATTGTGGTGAAGTTAAGGTCTTTATTCTTGTATAATAACTATGAATTTATAATTTCATTATGCATACATTTGCTCGTGTTGCATTTCATATTTTTATTCAATAAGGACATCTCTGATCATGGCACTTCTTACAAAAGTGTCAAAAGTGTTGCCTCCTTGTGTGTCTATTTTCTAGCATTGTGCTTTATTACTAATTTACTACGGATGGGATTGCTTTGTTGTCATTATCGTTTCCATGTATGAGGGTGCAAAGTGCTGGTTATTTACCTCAGTGTAAACACTATAATATGCAGGAAAAATAAAAAAACGTCTTCACATGATATGCTTAATTATCACATTTGGTTACCATGTTTTTGTGGCTATTAAGTATAATATAATGTCTAAATGAATCATCTATGTTCTCAAGTGCAGACTGAACCTGATGCTGCATGTTCGAGGTAGATTTGAAGGGGAGGGTATCAATCGATAGTATATTGGGTAGCAGCAAATAGGATGGGCTATTAGTTTGAATGCAACATTAGAGCCTATTATCTTACGTTTTTTAGGCAACTTTAGGTATCTAAACATTGATAAGATTTCGTTTTTGGTTCCTAGGAAAGGTTTTGTTGATAGATTGCTATTATCAGGGGTTAGGCAAGATGCTCCATACAATGCAATGGTCGCCATCTTAGTATTCATAGCAGCAGACATATTTACATTGAGCTTGTCGAGGGTGGGGACACTTGTAAAGGGCTGGAGGATTCAAATGGGATAGAAGTCGCTGCAGGGTTAGAACATGAGCAAGTGGTTAAAGTTGATTGTCTCTCTAAGGATGATGATCACGGAGTCCTTATAACACAAATGCTTGAACGTGTTTTCTGGTCTTGCTATTTTACGTTTATTAGACAACTATAAATATATGTTTTTAATAAAATAAATTTAAGTGTGAAAGGCATCGACACGTGCACTGATGGTGGAAGTATACCTAAGTAGAAGTATTAAAGGTTATATCCACACGAAGTTAATTGACTAAGTACAAGATTATAGTGGTTTTACTTTAATCTAGGCAACCGAAATGGAGTTGTGAGATTCCTAATTAATTAAGCTATCAAGGATTACCACTATAAATTATAATTAATTTAACACTAAAAACTACACTAATACTAAAATTACTATATGAAACTCCTTCAGTAAATAGGTGTGGGATTATGTAATGGTTTGGCTAGGATTTCCATTCGTTGCATTGTAGTTATAATTGGGTTTGTTTTTTTGGATTTTGATTAACCCATTATAATTTACTTCCTGATCCGCTTGAAAATGATTTTATATTTGCAAAAGCAATTTCACCAGCAAGTGTATTGGATCGAATCAAGTAGTAAAATGATGAGTGAGCATCGTTCCCATGAGAAAACATCAAGTACTAAACTATTATCAGTTCACACTAATATTTAGGAAAAATGAGTCAAATCAATTGTTAATGTAATGCTACTTTATCTACTTCCTACGTCGAGATAATCTACTGATATTTTAATTAATCACATAAATGTATATTGTACTAGAGTGGGAACTTAGATCAAATCCAAATCTTAATAATCAAGTTTAGTCTAGTTATATTGACGATTAGATCTGTAAATCCCTGAATTTTTGGATCTGAATTAAAGCTTAAACCCTAATCGGAAGTCAACCGGATTTCCAGAGTCAACAAAACCCTAGTTTACCGTAACCGCTTAAGTCCGGCATTGCCGTTTTCTCTAGCCTTAGAAAACGAAGTTAGAAAAATTAGCTATAATAGTTCGTAATAGCTATAGGTTATAAAAAAATTTCAGTTTTGCAAAATTCAAGAGTCCTTAAAACCCAATCGGACACAGTTCTCGAAAAACATGTCCGGAAGCTCGAAATAGGAAAAATATTCCGAATATACCGTTAGACTCGTAAAAATATAATATTTTCAAAAATATCAATTTCATAATTTTTTGATAGCTAAAAATATCAGATATCGCTTTTATACGCGTATTTTCTTACTACCGGCATTAAATTGTCATGTCTACTTTTACATTACACTATTTTCTACTATCCTATACTATTCATCTATCTCTACTTTTTCTTACAACCTACTCTTACAAACCATACACATTTTCATTTCCAATACAATTTCATATATTTCATTTCATACTTTTAATTAACAAAATAACAAAAATTAAATTTTACTCTCCCCCATGCATGGATTTGCGCCGGCCCCCTCCCAATTTCCCTAATTTGTTTTGTTTTTCATTTATTTAATTAACACAAATTATCTCCCACATTTCCTATAAATACCCCCTCATACCTTCACTTCTTTCACACCATTTCTTCACTAAAGTTACTCTCTCAAAATCTCTCAAGAATTCTCTCCAAGAAGTTCCTCTCTTCTTCTTTCTTTTAGATAATATGCCTTCAAGAAATTCACATGTTCATCTACTTAGTATGAACTTAGTGTGTGTTTTCTAAAACCATGAAGGTTAAGAAAGCAACAATAGGTTCATACTTTGTTTTTGTTCATAATCACAAATTCCTTTATGTTCCTTTATGTTTCCTTTATGTTCATAACTATCTAAATATCTATATAGATATATATATATATATATATTATTTAGAGCATATAAGCTCATTGTTTTGCAATTTATTTACCTTTCATGCAATTTATTTACTTCATGGCAATTTATTTAGTTCAAGTTGTTTTTAAGACCAGTAATTCTAGTCTTAGACTTGTCATCATCAAGTCAAAACATTTTCTTTTCTTTTCGGGACTAGTCTTTTCTTAGTCCCGGAGTACCTTGATAAAGCTAAGGTCCCAATACTTGATTTACTTTCTTATTTGCTTAATCTTTCAAGTTATTATGTTCCTTTATATTTCTATAGTTTATGATTCATATTCATGCATGAACATAATGTTTTTGTCTCAATAAAAATAAATGAGAAAGTGTTTTCATAAACTAAAGGTTCTTGTTAAATAAAAGTAGAAATAGATTTCTTAAAAACTCATGAACATATTTAGAAATGATTTTTCTTAAATAAACGAAAGGTTTTGTAAAAACTTATTCTCATCAAGTATTAGAAACTCTTTTAAGAATCATTACAAGAAACAAAAATATCATTTCATTACTTTAAAAATTGTTGGAATCTAAGTTTAGAAAATAAAACCACTCCTTAGGAAATTAAAGTAATTTCAAGAAATTAAATTTAATTTTAGAAAAAGAAATATTCATCTCAAATAACCCAAGAATCCCATCAAAAGTAAAATGAATATTCCAATAAAATCTCAAGTTCAAGTCTTTTAAAAACCTTACTTTTCATAAGTTGAGACAACTTCATTTACTTCATACATTTGTTATGAGTCATTACATATATGTATATACCTTTCAAAAAGTTTACAAAATACTTGAAATATTCATCTTTTCAAATGAGCTTTATTTACAAAAAGGAAAATAAGTTTTTGCAAATTCGTGGTAAATCTGGTCGCTTCCTTTTCGGAACCCAAACGACTTAGTTTTATGAAAATAAGCTTAGAAATGCGTAGATCTTTTCGAGTAGGTAGAAAACGATATATCATATGTGAAATTCCGAGTTAAAATGAGCAAGTTATGGCCATTTTAAGTTGGAATTTTCCCTTATACGATTTTACCGCGATTTTAAGAAAAGTCTAGAATCTTCAAGAATATAAGTTTTATGAAAGACTCATTTTGGGTTTTTCATCTTGTTTAGGTGACGAGGGACCCGAGATCATCTATCCAAGAACTATTTTGATTAGATCTACCATTATCGAGTGAGTTATTCCTCTTATCAAGTTACATTTCCATGTTTTGTGCTTGTAAATAGAAGCACTAGAAATTAAGAGAAAGATAAAATGAACAATTATCATGAGACTTGTGATTATGATTGCTTGAATACAAACTAAGAATATCATAATTTGGTTTGATAAATAATTTGTGATTCTTGTATTGATATGATAAGAATTGTGTTGATCACCTCTAACATGAACTAAATATCTTTGGTTAAATTATATTGAAATTAATTCATGCATATCATATACATGGGTCACATTTGTTTCACTACTTTTCTTCGTGTGGGGAAATGAGAAAATGGTAGTGGTGGCTGGTAGGAGCCGGAAAGTCTATATGGTGGCTAGTAGGAGCCGGAAAGTCTACAAGGCAAGTAGGAGCCGGTAAATCTGCAGATATTGATGGTTGTATGGGCCTGTAACCTCCCAACCCTTGTCATGGAGGGCGTTAAATCCATGCTACACTTGATTTCCGGTTGATCATGTGTATCTTGCTTGTTCATATGATTTGTGCATTTTCATATGTTTTGATTAAATACTTGGTTGATTTACGGAAATGTCCTCTAGTTGGAATCATCTCACTAAGCTAGCTTTGCTTATACCCTTATAGTTTTCTATTATAGTATGATTATCTATGGTTGGCCCCAAGGAGCCCCGTATGCTTGGTACGAGTGTAAGCTACTAGGAGTTTTTGGAAGAAGTTTATGTATTTTTAGTTTTAAACATAGATTTCTAGGAAAATCTATAGTAAGCTTATGTGGTAGTTATGTTTATTTTGATATTAGTATAGTTGAACAAAGACTTTAAGGCGGGGGAATGCCCCTAAGATGATGTATTAATTTGTTATTAAATGAAGATCTTATGTTTATCTATTTAAGTTCATGCTTGCTTTTGCTATCTATTTAAACATAATACTCCTATGAGTCTCCTACTATATTGGAAGCACGTCTTGCATATGATATCAAAGCTCCTGCATGACTAAGGTTGTCATTATTAGCTTTAATATTATATGCGGTGGACTGCCATGTTTAGGGTACCCTCTGGGGCGTGACAAGATCTCTTGAATATTCAAGTGGAACTATCTAGGTTAAAACCTTTTGTTTGAAGTTCTTGAAAATCTTTTTAACCTTAAAACAAACCGGTAGCTTCCGCTGCTCAGATTATTAAAGGATTTAAAATTACAAAAAATAATCTACTAATTCATTTATTGCCTAATGTCTTTAATCGAGTTTCCCCTAATCCTTTTGTGAGAATTCAATTTAAATGCATTACTTTAAACACACAATAGTTATCAGATTTAACATCTCAACTTCCGCTTTTCGAAATTAAATCTACATTTACGACTCCAATGAAATCAGATTTCTCTCCCGATCAACCTAACTTCTAATCGACCAACATCTTTCCAGATTTAAGGCTAATTTCAAGAAATCAACTTGAATAGTTCAAGTTTCTAACAATCATATAATGTAACTCAACAATCCTTTCAGCAATTAACGGATTAAATCACATTCCCACCGTTAGAATTTAACCTAACATTGGAATAGTAACACTAATCAAGCACATAACATGAATGAAACTCATCATGATCAAATTACACAAAAATCAAACAATATTACATATAGAAAGTTGAATTAATACAAAACAAACCCATATAAAGTCTTCACAATAGTAAGCAACAACTACACGAACACCAATGTCTGGAACAATTCACAATCAAAGAAAGATTTGATCTTCAATGTCTGATAAAATCTCTATCTTACTCTCTATGCTAAGAAAAAAGATGTAAAAATGAACTAACTCCATATGAAAAACCTGTCTTGCGTTTTTCTTTCTTTTAAAAAGTAAAAGTCTCAACTACAGAATAGACACACGAAGTTTCAATTGTCTAATTCAACGCTAGTGTTTTCTTATCCTACACCGATAGTGTAGAGGCCAGCATTAAGAACTTTGAAGTTGTGATGGTTGAACGCCAATGTCAACATTGGCGGCGTTAAATATGGAATTACCGGCATTCAATGAAAATCTACACACTTGCAGATTAATCCTTGCAATGATGGCAGCGTTGAATATGAAATGTCGATATTGCTTCCAGTAATGCTCTATTTTCTCTATTTTCATGTTGATTTCCAAGCTCAAAGTTCATTCCGTTTAATTATTGATTCTTCAAGTTCTCTATGACTTGATTAAGCACAATTCCACACATTAAAGTACAATTTCTTCACTTCTATAAAGATAAACACAATTAAGCATCAAATAAGAGATGGAAAGTGTATAAATTTTTTGTTTTATCAACTTCCCCACACTTGAACTTTTGCTTGTCCTCAAGCAAAACAATTCAATTCAATATCGAAATCTGAAATAAAACATACACTTCTTCCTTTAACTTTACGACTTACATTTCAGTGCCTACTGCTCAAACCAAACTGTTTTATGTAATCAACTTACTTTAATCAAAATTAAATAGTAAATCTAAACTAAACAAACTTTAATCCTAGTGTTTAACCTAAGCTTTTTCTGTCCAGAAGTAAACACATAGTCCAAAAAGGAAAAATATCCATTTAAACTTCACTAGTTTTTTTAGCCAAAATTCAATCTTAGCAATACAAAATGAAAGCATGTAGTATCTACCTTTTCCTAAGATCTTTCCTTTATTCAAAGTCTTTTTCAATTGTTAATTTGCATTCATACTCTTTATTCTCCTACAAACAATTTTTTCTTATATTCAGAGGAGAAGGTTTTTGCCTCCATCTTTTCTTTTTCTCTGGACGGGTTATAGTCCGCTTCTTTTCAGATCATTTGCCTTTCCACACTTCTTGTTAAAGTGAGTTCCTAGAGTTGGCACATCCCGGGCTCATCACCCAAGTGACCAGGTTTTAAAGGGACCCCTATGAACCCTCCCTCACTCTATCAATAGTATGGACACTCATGACTCAATTACCTGAGTCAATTGAGTAAAGGCTGTGTTTGTTTCTATCTTGTAATAGAATGCTCTTAATTTAAGACTTTTTATTCAAGGATCATTAATTTAAAAGTTTCATCCACCTCTTTCACTAAATGTTAAAAGGACTATATAAAAGCTAAAAATTTCTTCGAAGTAAACCTGTTTATTTTTCATAGTAGGACTCGATCAAATTTCAAAATTCTAATTCCTAAGCTAAACATAAGGTAAATTTATTTGTTAAAAATTTATCTACTTAAGTTTAACTAAATAAACAAATTACATTAGCTAGTGAGTAAGGCATCTAAGCAAGTCATTTTACAATTTCAGATTTCTAAACATTTGGCCATTCATGTCTACCATTTTTTTTTTTTTTTTTTGCTCTTTAAGGACAAAATCTTCAAGTGTAAGTTCATAATTTGACTTCATATGTCAAAAACTATTAAAAGATTTAACATATACATAAGAAGTCATAATACAGTTTCATCTCTTATTTTTCATCCCTTCCCCACACTTACAATCAAACAGTACCCTCACTGTTTGTCAATCTCAAGAACTAGTAAGGAGTGAAAAATAAAAATAAGATACTTGGTACTTTCCTGACATCAATTCATGGTAAAAAACGGAAGTCAAGCAGAGCTGTTAGAGAGCATCTTTGCTAAAAGACCTGTTCTAGAAAACAAAGACAAAGCAAATCAAAGAAAACAAGCAATATATACAGATCCAGATTCAATGAATGAAATCTACCTAAAATGGGTCTTGAATTACATGCCCAAAAACAATCATCAATACAGAAAAACAAGGGAAAGCAAAGATAAGCTAGTAGGGACTGTAGCGTTCAGGTTCTGTGTTGGGCTCGCTTTCCTCAGATGAAGTATTGTACTTCATTTCGGCTGTTGCTGCTGGATTCAAACAAGAAAAAGCCGATTTAAACATGTTGAACAATGAACTTTGAATTTTTAATTTTTTTTTCTTTTCTTGTTTGAATTCTTCCCTTAACTCTTTCGTCTCAAATTCAAGCTTTCCAAGGAGTATCCAATGGATGAAGATTGAGGCTGTGTAGAAGGTAGTGCTGATGATGTGGAAGGTCGATCAGATGGTGGAACTGGAGGTTGGGTTTTAGGAACTTCAATTTCATCTAGTTGTTGTACACCCCTTTGTACTTTCTCTAATCCCCATGATCTAAAAGGTCAAGATGAAATTTTTTTTGCTAGGGATTTTTACATCATTAATAGGCTCCTGAAATTCTCCCATTGCCTTTAATTGCTGAGTTATATACCCTCCACAGAAAATGAGCTTTGTCCTAGTGTCCTCTGCTTGCCTTAACAGGAAATTTCCTACTTCAACTCCCAAATCTACTTGATAGTTTTTAGCTAGGCTATACAGGTAAAACATGTCAAAAGTAGTCACTTTACTATGACTTGTTTTCCTGCAAGTGAGAGTATGAGCTATAATGTGATGGAGCAACTTGTGTGATGTAAGTTTAAAGATTTTGAAGGTTCATAAGCGTCCATCCTTGGATGAATCAACCCAAACCAGAATTGCTCCATTCTCACTTCATTCGGCCAATTGGTTGGTAAGTTAACATTTTCATTCTCATGCTCATAATATCCTAACAAGATTCCTAACTTTCTTAAAGTTACACTCTTCACTTTCCCATAAACTTGAAAAGTGATCTTAGGTTGCTCATCTTCATCATCATCATTATCATCATCCTTATTAAATCTCATTGAGGACAAAAACTCAATAGTCAACTTTTTATATGTTGGTTCCCTCATATCAAAAACTTTGAACCACCATTTATCTACTACCAAGCTTTGTAGTGTTTCATGCATCCCATAGTCTTCCATCACACTCCAATCCAAATAATGATTAGTTAAGAACTCTTTCTTCAACAATCTCTCTTTTCTTTCTTGTGCATGAGGTTGGCTAAACAAAACATTTATAATCTGACTTGATGAAGCTGTTTTCTACCTTTTATGTTGTTGTTTAGGTGCCATACCTGTACAACAACTGCTTAGTAAAGCACGGATAATACAAAGCAAGTCTAATAGATCTTAACATCTTAACAAGTTTCATCATAATACAATCCATCAATATTCATTCACATCCTCTTCAATTTGGTTCATTCAATTTGCTTAATACCTAAAACATGTTCTAGAATATGAATTTCAAGCAAATAAGAGAGATTAGGCCCATTAAGCAACATAAGTTAGAACACACACACACACATGCTTATTTCAACACTTGCAAATTTGAAGTTTACGCTGGCAGCTTTGAAATTAACGTTAGGGAAACATTATTCAAATTATACGGGAAAAAGTTCTAAGTAATTTGAAAATTCAAAAGCTATTTATGTCAACAACTCTCACCATGTTCAATGAACTCATGTTTTAAAGCATGAATCATCACTTTCAATCTCTAATTTGCAAATTCGATTGTTGGGACACAATGACATTGATATAAGAGCATGTAAACATGAGTTTTTCATTTCTATATTCAGTAAAATCAAAAGCCCCAATTTTTGAATTAGTTATGAACCCTAATTTTGCCATGAAAGTAAATAATGAATAAGCACCATATATATAAAATTCAAGCAAGATGCGGTTGTAGCATGCATGTTTACAAACAACCAAACATTACTCATCCACTTCATCATCCATTCATCATAAACTCAGATTCCCATCCTCCATTTTTCACCATCTCAACAACATCCATACAAACTTAATTTAATTCTAATGAACAAAAACCAAAGATGGGATATAGATAACTTACCTTGATGGTCGTAATTGACAAATGCAATGGAATGGACAAGTGAGAGATCTTGGATTGAGAGAGATTTAGTCTTGAGAGAGTGTGTGTGTGAGAGTTGAGAGAGTATGAGAAAGAGAGAGTGTGCTTGAGAGAATAAATGAGAGATAAAATAAATAACGAAATGAAAATGCAGAGAGTAAACCCTGACTTACATGCATGTCAAAGCCAACACCGGCAAATATTAAGCGTAGACGGGTGGCGTACAAATTTCCAAAAGCCGGTGTTAAACGTTTCAATACTGACCCATTTAACCATTTGGGAAACATCGGCAACGTTAACTTCCAAAATGCCGATGTTAAGATTTTTGGATCTGGTTTCTTTCATCATTGTTTAAACACCGGCGGCATTAAGGTTTCCAGACACTGGTGTTAATGTGTTCTGCCCCTATCCTCTTCAACACCGGTGATGTTCGACTTGGAAATGTCGGTGTTGAATTCTGCTGCAACTCCTGCTGCACTTCTTATTTATTTATGTATTTTTTCTAAATATCCAATAGCAAGCACACTTTTCAAACAACAACTTGACTTGATCTATACATACTAATCACAAACACATCACACAAACAAACATACACACATTTATATACAAACCGACCTATTCACCTATATCTTCACGGGTTGCCTCCTATGTAGTGCTTAGATTTATAGTCGCTTAGCCCGACTTCCTTCATTCACTTCATTGATTCTTGTTTCTCAATATAGTAGTTTCACTATCTTTAGTTTCTCCTTCATAGTAGTGCTTAAGTAAATGACCATTAACTTTAAAAGTTCGGTCATCATGAGTTTTCAATTCAACAGCACCATAAGGACAAACTCGATTAATGACAAATGGTCCAGACCACCTTGACCTTAACTTTCCTGGAAATAACTTGAGATGAGCATTGTATAACAACACACGTTGTCCTAGTAAAATGCGAGCGCTTTCATATGCTTCATTCCCCCACTCATCCATTTGATTCAATTGAAGCATTCTTTTCTCCCCTGCAGCTTTTCCATCAAAATTTAGAACTTTTATGGCCCAGTATGCCTTGTGCTCTAGCTCTACAGGTAGATGATATGATTTACCATAAACCAACTTGTGAGGAGGCATTCCAATAGGTGTTTTTTAAAAACTATTCTATATGCCCATGATGCATCATCTAACTTTAAATGCCAATTCTTTCATGATGCATTAATCGTTTTCTCTAAAACCCTTTTAATTTCCCTATTAGATATCTCAACTTGTCCACTTATCTGGGGTGATAGGGGGTAACTACCTTATGGATAACTCCATATTTTATAAAAGTTTGTCAAACTGCTTGTTACAAAAATGAGTACTCCCATCACTTATGATTGCCCGAGGCACCCCAAATCTGGTGAAAATGTTCTTTTCCAATAACTTGATTACTACTCGGGCATCATTGGTCTGCAAAGCAACAACTTCGACCTATTTAGACACATAGTATACTACTACGAGTATATATTTGTTAGAAAAGATGAAGGGAAAGGACCCATAAAATCAATCCCCCATACATCAAATAGCTCTATCACTAGAATGTTATTCAATGGTAAGTCATGTCTTTTAGATATATTTCCTGATCTCTGGCATTGAGCACAAGTCATAATGAAATTTTTACAATCGTTGAACAACTTGGGCCAATCCATAAGCTAACACCTTAGCTGATGTCTTCTCTACTCCAAAATGTCCTCCTGCCTCTCTTGCATGATAATGTTCAATTATGCTAAGTTGCTCAGTCTCAAGAACACATCGTCTTATTACTTGGTCGGCACACTTCTTAAATAGATATGGTTTGTCCCAGAAATAAAATTTCACATCATGGAAAAACTTCTTTCGTTGTTGGTAGGATAAACCATATGGAATGATTTTACTAAACAAATAATTGACTATGTCGGCATACCAAGGTATTCCTTTGATTTCTATTGCATGCAATTGCTCATCGAGGAACTTTTCATTGATTGGCAAGTTTGATACATCATTTTGCGAACGGGATAAGTGATTAGCGACCACATCATCAGTTCCCCTTTTACCTTTTGTTTCAAGATCAAACTCTTGCAATAGTAAAATCCAACGAATCAACCTAGGCTTAGCATCAGACTTAGCAAACAGATATCTCATAGCAGCATGATCAGTATATACTATGGCTTTAGAACCAATGAGATAAGGCCTAAATTTATCACAAGCAAAAATCACAGCTAACAACTCTTTCCCAGTAGTTGCATAATTCCTTTGGGCCTCATTAAGTGTTCTACTTGTATAGTATATAGCATGAAAGATCTTACCTCGCCTTTGTCCTAATACTGCTCCTATAGCATAATCACTGGCATCACAAATAATTCCTTTGGGCCTCATTAAGTGTTCTACTTGTATAGTATATAGCATGAAAGATCTTACCTCGCCTTTGTCCTAATACTGCTCCTATAGCACAATCACTGGCATCACACATAAGCTCAAAAGGAAGCTCCCAATCTGTGCTATGATCACCGGTGCAGAACTGAGCTTCTCTTTCAAAATATTAAATGCCTGCAAACATTTGTCATCAAAGGCAAAAACAGAATCCTTTTCCAATAAATTGCACAAAGGTCAGGAAATCTTAAAGAAATCCTTGATGAATCTCCTATAGAAGCCAGCGTGTCCTAAAAAACTTCTTACTCATTTTACAGTTGTTGGTGGATGCAATTTCTCTATAATTTCTACCTTTGCTTTATCTGCCTCAATCCTTATTTCAAAAACTTTATGCCTTAAGACTATTCCCTCTTTAACCATAAAATGGCATTTCTCCCAATTTAAGATCAAGCTGGTCTCTTTGCATCTTTTTAAAACGTTGGCTAAGTTTTCTAAACATGCACCAAAAGATTTCCCAAAAATAGAGAAATCATCCATAAATATCTCAATGAAATTTTCAAGCATATCAGAAAAAATAGCCATCATACACCTTTGAAAAGTAGCAGGTGCATTGCAAAGGCCAAAGGGCATTCTCTAAAGGCAAAAGTGCCATAAGGACAGGTAAAAGTTGTTTTTTCTTGATCAGCTAGAGCAATTGGGATCTTATTGTATACGGAATATCCATCAAGAAAACAGTAATATGCATGCCCTAACAGTTTTTCAACCATCTGATCAATAAATCGGAGTGGGAAATGGTCTTTCTAGGTGGCATCATTCAACTTCTTATAGTCAATACAGACTCTTCACCCACTCATAGTTCTAGTAGGGATCAATTCATTCGACTCATTCTTCACTACAGTCATACCACCCTTCTTAGGTACTACATGCATAGGACTAACCCACTTACTATTTGAAATAGGGTAGATAATTCCTGCATCTAAAAGTTTGAGTACCTTTTTCTTAACTACTTCCTCAAGAGTAGGGTTCAATCTTCTTTGTGGTTGCACTATAGGTTTGCACTCATCTTCTATCAAAATCCTATGAGTACAAATCAAACGACTAATTCCTTTGATACCAGCAATCGTCTATTCAATTGTTTCTTTGTGTTCCTTCAATATTTCTGGCAGTTTATTCTCTTGGTCACCTGACAAATATGATGAAACAATAACTGGTAAAGTTTCATCATCTCCTAAGTAAGCATATCTTAAATGTTTAGGCAATGGTTTCAACTCTAAAGTCAGAGGTTGTGTCATAGATGGAACGGGTTTCTTCTCACTTGTACCTAATTTCTCATACATTCTCAGTCTAATTTCAACACTTCCTCTAAGCTTACTTCATTTGCCTCCTTCTCACTCCAATCATCAATTTCTCTCAAAACTGACTCCATGATATTAATTCCTACTTCTTCCTCTAAAGACTCAAACATAAGCTCATCTATTACATTTATTGTGAAACAGGTTCTATTATCATCAAATTTCTTCATAGCATCATAACATTAAAAGTAACATGTTCATTCATAACTCGTAAAGTGAGCTTACCTTGCTCCACATCTATCCAAGCTTTACCTGTAGCCAAGAATGGTCTACCTAAGATCATGGGCACCTCTCTATCTTCTTCCATTTCCAGGACTATAAAGTCCACTGGAAATATAAACTTGTTGACCTTCACTAGGACGTTCTCTACTATACCCTTAAGGTATTTGACATTCCAATCAGCTTGTTGTAAGGTAACATGTGTTTCATTGCATTCTCCCAGTCCTAGTCTCCTGAAGATAGAATAAAGCATTAAATTGACACTTGCACCAGAATCTATTAAGACTTTATCAAAATAAATATTACCAATAGTGTAAGGTATAGTGAAACTTCCCTAATCTCTTTGCTTGGCTGGTAGGCTTGACAAATTTTTCTGAAGTATCATGGAACACTCTCCCGTCAATACAACCGGTTCACTTCCATCTATCCTCCTCTTCATCGATAATAATTCCTTAATGAACTTAGCATAAGAGGGCATCTCTTGAATGGCCTCCAAAAAAGGAATATTTATCTGAAGATTTTTTAACACATCCAAAAATTTGGCAAACTGCTCATCAAGCTTTTGTTGCTTCAACCTTCTGGAAATGGAACTAGAAGAACGTATGATTTACATTCGGTAAACTTTAAATTGGTTCCTATAACTTTCTTTTTCCCTTGTCTTTACCCTGAATCTCCTCTTTCTCTTCAATCATCATATCAAGACTTTCCACCTCCTTACCACTCCTTAAAGTGATAGCATTCACTCCCTTTGGATTCTCCTCGGTCTTACTAGGTAAGGATCCGGATGGCTTACTACTGATTTGTTGAGAAATCTGACTTATCTGTCCCTGAAGATCTCTAATGGTAGCTTGTTGATTATTTATTAACGTCTCTATCTTTTGCATGAAGTTCTTCATCAAATCTTCAATTGAAGGGTGGTTCTATTGTTGATGTTGAGGTAGTGGTAGAGCATTTCTCATAAGACCTTTTCTTTGAAATCCAGGTGGTCTATAAGCAGTATTCTCATTCCCCCATGAGAAATTCGGGTGATTAGCCCGTCCTGGATTATAAGTATTTGAGAATGGTCCTTGATTGTCTCTTTGGTAATTTCCAACATAGTTCATTTGCTCCCCACTTGATGAAGCTTGTGATTTAGTTTGAGGACAGTCATGGAACGGATGTAGACCTGAACAAATCTCACAACACAAAATTGGATTAGGAGTAACACAATTTGAAGTAGTAAGTTTACTCACCTGAGTAGTCAAAGCTGAAATATGTGTTGTAAGTTAAGACATTGCTTCATTATCCTGCACAGCTGCTACCTTCAACTTAGTCCTCTCACAACTCCAATTCTAAGCACTGGATGCCATTTCTTCTATTAATGAGCTAGCTTCATCATAACTCTTTCCCATCAATGCACCTCCAGCAGCAACATCAACCAATGATCTTAACATCTCATCCAAACTCAAATAAAAGATCTCTATGAAGAGATTGTCAGGTAGTCCATGATGAGGACACTTCCTGATCGCTTCCTTGTATCTTTCCCAAGCTTCATACAAGGATTCACCATGGAACTTGGTGAAGTTAGTTATCTCATTTCTCAACCTAGCAGTCCTTGCTGGTGGGAAAAATCTCCTTAGAAACTTATTCGACAAATCAACCCAATTGTTGATTGACTCCTATGGTAACGAGTTGAACCAAGCTAAAGCTTTATCCCTCAGTGAGAAAGGAAAAAGTTGCAAACGAATCACATCATCAGTTACACCATTCATCTTAATGGTGTTGCAATACTGGAGGAATTTAACGATGTGATCATCTAGTGTCTCGTTTGGATATCCACCAAATTGATGAGCTTCCACCATTTGTATTAGTCCAGGCTTAATCTCAAAATTGTTGGCTTGAACTATTGGTCTTCTGATAAGGAATCCAACACAGTTGGTAATGTGTAATCCTTCCATGCTCTGGCAGGAGCTTGAATTTGATTGTTGTGGGTGTTATCTTCTGCCATTGCTTCTGCTTGTCCTCCCTCTCTTAATTTGTTTGCTCTTCTGAGTAAACGTAAAGTACGTTCAATCTCAAGATCGATGGATAGAAGTTCCCAACTTCTACTCCTATGCATAAAACCTGAAAAGAAAACAGATAACACACCAAACCGTAAAGTGCGCCTAAATTACTAATAGAACCAAAATTTGTTTAATATTAATCTCTCCCCACAATGGCGCCAAAAACTTGATCCACTTGAAAATGATTTTATATTTGTAAAAGCTATTTCACCAGCAAGTGTACTGGATCGAATCAAGTAGTAAAATGATGAGTTAGTATCATTCCCATGAGGAAAGGTCAAGTACTAAACTATTATCAGTTCACACTAATATTTAGGCAAAATGATTCAAATGAATTGTTTATGTAATGCTACTTTATCTACTTCCTAAGTCGAGATGATTTACTAATATTTTAATTAATCACATAAATGTATATTATATTAGAGTGGAAACTTAGATCGAATCGAATCTTACTAATCAAGTTTAGTCTAGTTATATTGACGATTAGATCTCTTGAACATTCAAGTGGAACTATCTAGATTAAAACCTCTTGTTTGAAGTTCTTGAAAATCTTTTTAACCTTAAAACAAACCACTAGCTTCTGCTACTCAGATTATTAAAGGATTCAAAATTACAACAAATAATCTCTCCATTCATTCATTGCCTAATGGCTTAAATCGAGTTTCCCCTAATCTCGTAGTGAGAATTCAACTTAAATGCATTGCTTTAAACACACAGTAGTTCCTAAATCAGATTTAACATCTCAGCTTCTGCTTTTCAAATTAAATCTACGTTTACGACTCCAATGAAATCAGATTTCTCTCCCGATCAACCTAACTTCTAATCAACCAACATCTTTTTAGATTTAAGGCTAATTTCAGGAAATCAACATGAATAGTTCAAGTTTCTAACAATCATATAACGTAACTCAACAATCCTTTCAGCAGTTAACGGATTAAATCACATTCCCATCGTTAGAATTTAACCTAACATTGGAATAGTAACACTAATCAAGCACATAACATAAATGAAACTCATCATGATCAAATTACACAAAAATCAAACAATATTACATATAGAAAGTTGAATTGATACAGAACAAACCCATACAAAGTCTTCACAATAGTAAGCAACAACTACACGAACACTAATGTTTGGAACAATTCACAATCAAAGAAAGATTTCATCTTCAATGTCTGATAAAATCTCTATCCTACACTCTATGCTAAGGTAAAAGATGTAAAAATGAACTAACTCCCATATGAAAAAACTATTTGGTGTTTTTCTTTAATTTAAAAAGTTTCAACTGCAAAATAGACACGTGAAGTTTCAACTTTCTAATTCAACGCCGATGGTTTCTTATCCTACACCGACAGTGTAGAGGCCGGCATTAAGAACTTTGAAGTTGTGATGGTTGAACGCCAATTTCAACGCCGACAACGTGAAATATGGAATTGCTGGCATTCAATGAAAATCTGCACACTTGCAAATTTATCCTTGCAATGCTGGCAGTGTTGAATATGAAATGTCGGTGTTGCTTCTAGTAATGCTCTGTTTGCTCTATTTTCATGTTGATTTCCAAGCTCAAAGTTCATTCCGTTCAATTATTGATTCTCGAAGTTCTCTATAACTTGATTAAGCACAATTTGACACATTAAAGTACCATTTCTTCACAATTCTATAAAGATAAACACAATTAAGCATCAAATAAGAGATGAAAAGTGTATAAATTTTTGGTTTATCGCTTCCCTCTCGAGTTGCAAAATTCTAATTATAACATGGATATTCCTCTCAAGTAACCCATTATTCTAACAAGCCATGTTATTCTAATTGAATTTATGCTTCAAGCACGTGTTCATGTCAGTAAACCACAATTTCAACCACATTAAGAACATGGGTTTTGCAACTTAAACCTAAAATTCAAGTGTCCGTATCAATTTAGAAGTTGTATCTTCTATTTTAATCGAGTTCTCGAATCGCTCTTGAATATCTTTAAGCTTTAATTCACAAAAAATTCATAGACAAATTTTTAGCTTGTAAACATTGAAATAGAAATAATCAAAATTATAAATTAACAAAACCCATTATAAAATACTAATCAACTATGTTGGAAAAACATAAAACCACTACATAATTCCACTAGGTAAGTTTAACTCGTACTAAAAAATGGAATTTCATTCATAATAATAGTATGAGCATAATTCATAACAATAGATAGTGGAGAGAATACACCATGAATATTAGAAATGTCTTCTAATGATTTTGGATCGACTCTACTGTGAATGTGAGATGAAGTGAGGTGAGGTCGATGGGATGGGGTCGAGGTCAGTATGTAAGGTGAACAAGTTGAAAGATGGAGGAATGATGGAGTAATGGATGATGGAATGAATAGTAATGGCTAATGTAAGGAATAATCCATCAGTGAAGTGTGAGGGTTATATATGGGAGAGAAATGTGCAAAAAGTGAAGGAATGATAAAAAAGTATGTGTAGTTGTACAAAGGCATGGTGATATGAAGGTTGCTATTGTTTAATATACTATGGTATGATTTGTATGAGAGGTGGTTGTTGTAGAGTAGGGATATTCTTTTTGGAGTGGATCCTTAAGGTTGTGTTTGGTTGTAGAAATTTTATGGGATAGGACAGGATAAAACCCTAATCCTTATTTTGTTTCTTTTATCAGTTATTGGATTGGACAAAAAAAAAATCCTAAGGTAGAGGATAAGATTTAAAAAAGTTGTCCCATATATTTCATGTTACAAAAATCAAATTGATAGGACAAACAACCTTAGTTTTGAAAATTCCCAAATTATTCCCACTTCTAGTCATGTCTTTCTTCTTTCTTAAACAATATAATGAATTAATTAAATAAATATAATACAATATAAGGGTACAATGATCAAAATATGATATATTGTCTTATACTTGTATATACCAAATATCAAATAGTATAAAAATCTTTATCCAATACCATACATATCGAACGTGGTACAAGAAAATTGTTCTATCCAGTACTTCTCACACTGTCCTATCTAGCCCTTGCAACTAAACACAACCAAAAATCTACAAACAAGTACAACATATTGAGTAGTTACAAAAATGGGCATCTACTAAAATATAAGTCATTATTGTGAGTGGTCGGTCGATACGTCGTCGGTGAGTTTTGTTATACTCAGTGGTGTGATAGTTGCTGCTCGGTCTTCTTTAGATCGGGTCGATGAAGTACAGCTAGATTACTTGCTGGAACAACTAGGATAACTATAGAATTTTGGTGCTACTCCTTGCTGGTCGATGATGAGACTCGGCTTATGCGTAGCTTGATCAATAATTGGCAAAGACTTTCTATAGCTTCTATTGAATACTTGCTGCTTAGTTTGAGATTAGGTCGGGAAGAAATGAAGCTCAGTACTAGTGCGATAGCTTTGTCATGTGCCCGTCAAGTGTTTACCAATATGGTCGGTGGAGGTTCTGTTCTGCAGCTCGAAAGTAGATACTTTAGGTGCTTCTATTTAGTGAAGGGACTCACATGGTAGCTACTCAAATCGGACTCATCCGAGCTCAAACTGATGAAGCTCGAATTGCACTTAGAAACTCGGAGCTGCTCATTGCAGTTGGCGCTTGGATTGGTGATGGTGATGTCTAGTTGGCTTGCAAGTTATTCGGCATGTTCCTATCTCGGTCAAGAATTGCAGCTCCACATTGAACTTGGTGTGCAGACATAGTCCGGTCGAACATATACCAGATATCTAATGCTTGGAATTCTGCTGCGTTGATTTGGAGCATGAATATCTTACGCTGCTTTGGACATGTTACTGTGTAAGTTGAGGAAGCTCAGCATTTTTGCATATCAGGTCAACCTCCACTTTATTTGCTTGGTCATGAATCCAAGTCTAATCTTGCTCTTGGTTTCTGCTATGATATGGAGTTTATGTTGTCGTCGGTTGATATAGTGCTTGAGCTGCTGTTTGATGAAGCTCAGATCGGTTGTGCTGCTACTCACTCGGTCTAGAATTGAGAAGTTCGGGTTGTTGGTCTGCTTGGTTGCTTACATTATACTTTCTTCAACATGTTGCTCAGATTTTAGCTTCTCGGCTGGAGCTTAGAGGACTGCTCCAAAGCGACTCCTTAGGCACTCCTACAGGTCACACAACTCCAATCTAATCGGGATGAGATGGAGCTCGTTCTTTAGTCTGCTTGTGTGATTTGATTGTGCTTGAGAGCTGAGGTCACTCTACTCGATGTTTAAATCCTGGTCAGTTGCTTTCGACACAGTAACAATGGCTCAAACATAACTTATGGTGCTGCTTTGCTATAGATCAAAACTAGGTCTGCACTGAGTAGCTTCAACATCACCCTAGAGGAATAGGTCGGTGAAGTGTAGATGAAGCTTGATCTACTGCACTTGGAGCTTTGGTTGGTGTGACTTTACTGCAGCTTTGTTTCAATTGAGTAGTGTTGCTTCCCATATCTTCTACTAAAAAGATTTGACACCAACTGTCTTGCTTCGTTATTTGTCTACCTGCAAGCTCCAAATTGGAATGGTTTATTTCGCTTAAAACTCAAATCCTCAGATATTTGCTATTGTCTGAATTTACCTCTGGTCTATCAAAAAGCATTCCACTTAAGGATAGCTGAGTGATAACTTGTCAATATCTTAGTAGCAATTTGACAGCATTCTCGAGCAGAAGAAAAAGTGCAGAACAAAATTACTTTAATTCAACCACATAATCCATAATCGAATTTCAATTTCACAACTTGATAGAACAAAATCACAGTACCAAAATGGTGAATGACGGGTTACACATGGATTTCACACATTTTATCCCTATTGCAGAATTTGATGCAAACTTTGTTCAAACATGTGATTTCACCATATTACAGCAAAATTCCATATTAAAAGTGTCTATTTGAGCATGAAAGTGTGTTGAATTTGTGAGATAAATGTGTGATTTTACAATTTTATCAATGGACGAAGAATAAGACTTTCCTTGCAAAATTGAAATGCAGATAAATAGTAATTTCTACATTATTCAATATAGAAGATCTCATAAAATTGGAAAGAACATATCATAACTTTATCAAAGTACAAAGAGGTACATATTGCTTGGACAAAGTTTGGACAAAACAACATTAAGGAACTACATATTACTTTAGGCAGTGATAAATGTGTATTTTATACACTTTTATCCTCCATTTATCTCACATTTTCATGCATATTTTAGTGCCTTTAAAGTGATTTTTTGCTAAGAATAGATAAATTGCATGATCTTAGATTAATTGTGTTTAATATATAAAAAGTTGTTGAAAAAGGATCAAAACAGGAGTTTGAATGTTGATTTGAGCTTCCAATAAATTAGAGGAGTTATATTTTATTCTAGCTTCAATCTGAAACCAAACTGAACACTACTCCTTAAAAGCATTCTCTTTGTGAGCTTCAGAAAATTGTGATTGTCTGATTCAATTTGTGCAGATGTAGTAAAATTGTGGAGAGATGATAATTGTTGTTGACATGAACTTAAACTAACCAAGCTACTGTGATCTTGATTGCTAAGGTTTAGGATTCAAGTAATCCATGACAGACATTACAAAGCAGCAGCAATGGCTGCCAAGCAAGCACCGACCCGTTTTGAATGTTCGAGCCAAGCTTCATGCACTTAACAAAATAGCAGGTCAGTCCAATTGAATGGATCATCCACTAACTTGATCTGAGATAGAGCTCTTAAATTCACCGATCTGAGCTGAAATTTCAAGAGCAGCAGTAACCTCTGATGTCTGTGGTAGCAGCGCCCAGACCACACATGGAGCTTGTGTCAAGTAACCATAACATCACCGACCTGTTGACCTTTACCAAGCAGCCACACTAGCAACTGACTTTGCATTTCCGATCATAAATTCAACAACTTTGAGCTGTACAGACCAAGTACCAAGCCATCCAAGACAGAGCACTATATTGAGCTGTTGTTGTGGCCTACCTGACCTGGAAATGAGCGAGCAAAAGCACTCTACCGACCTGCTTTATCTTGACCGAGCAACCATGGAGTAATCCACCATCTAAGCGTATTGGACAAAGCACCAGCAAGCAGCATCCAACATCGAGCTACTCAAGCAACAAAAAGAATGATGAGCTCGATTCGAGTAGTAACGTTCGTGCATCATTTGAACTAAGCAGAGCAAAGTCCTATGGACCAGCAACGCATCAACTTAGTGCCAAGCTGCTGAAGATAAGCTGTTGCTACTGATCTCCTTTGTGTAGACCCAAGTTACTTCAACTGTAGCAGCAAGAATCTGCTAGAGCACCAATGGAACAAGTTTAGATAGCAGTTTTCTTCTGCTATGTTGAATACCACGCAACTGACCTGCTATTCACCAAGCTCCTGACTAACTTCGATGTCCAAGCTTTATTGGTCAATGACCGAGCTATTGTCACACCCCAACGGGTACCCTAAACGTGATAACCTGTCATACTTAATATTAAAACTTGAGAATGACTACTTTAGTCACTCGGAAGCTTTCATATCGATATAAAGAGTACGTTCACAACAAAGGGAGACCGGTAAAGTTATGCATTTCAAGATAATAGCAGCGAAATATTTAAGGCAATACAATTATAATTCATCAAAATATAAAGTCTTACAACTTCTACGAGATATTTCCCTGATAAATCTTTATAATAACATAGTTTTACTAAGATAAATAACTAAAACTAGAAAAGTTAGAGGAAACCTAATCTAAGTCTTCAAATAAAATTCCTCCATAAGCTTCCCAAAAGCATAGGTTCTACCCGGATAGTCAAGGTGGTCTTGAGTACAAAATAATGATCCCACAATAGCAAAAATCTAATGAGGAGTAAGCATAACTAGTTTAGTATGATAAATCTTATGCAAAAGTAATCATAACAAACAGTCAAACAAGTTCATTAAACAAGCATATGATCAAACTATCATATGATCAAACAATATATACGACTATCCGGTCTCATGTATAGAATGGATTTACCCTTCCATTGTGGGTTAGGAAATGCTTTGAATGGGTCATAATTGACCTCCTTGAAATTTGCACGCATCTTGGGATTCCAAGCAACCATATTACTAGTCTTTGAGCTTTTCTTACCCAAAGCGATCTATCCGGCTCAACTAATATGAGATCATATTCTCCGAACATCCTGGTTCTTCAAGATGTAGCTAGACAGCTTACCTTTCCGGTCCTACGTTGAGGAGAAATAGCAAAATGCAAATATGACATTCTAAGTGATATGCATGAGCAATTTAGTTTTTAGGGATTTTCGAATCAATATTAATTCATTTAAGACGATCAATCAATACTTACACACACACACACACACCAATATACATAGAGACAATTTATATTAATTAATCAATTGAGCTCTGATATACTTATCGTTTATTGATCACAAAAAACTAATCACATACATAGCTCCCATGACAACCTATATGCATATAAATTTTTATCTTTTCCTAACATCTAGTGCTCTATTTTACAAGCACATGCATAAATACATAAAATGTAGAGGAAAATTTATTCGGTCATGGTGATCTCTATTAGTCGAGGTAATCCTCGGGAAAGAGAAGATCTTAGTCCTCGTCACCTAAATAAAGGAAATACCCAAATGAGTATTTTATCTAAGTTCTATTTAAATTTTCTAACTCTATCTTATTAAATTCGTCAAAATTTTGTTTTGAAAGAAATTTCAACTTAAAATGACCACAACTTGCTCATTGTAACTCGGAATTTCGCATTTAATATGTTGTTTTCTACCTAAAAGGTTATTTAGGCCTTAAAATAGTAAGGTACAGATTCACCACGAATTTCCCAACCTTTGAAAACACAATTTCCCAAACTTTTCTTCCTTCAAAAATCCTTAAATAAATATATAGATATGTATGTGGTTGAAAGATCTTTTCGATACATAAATAGACCCATATTTTATGCATGACTTCATTGGTGTTATCTCAGCAATTATTTTTCATGAAACAACTTGTTTTATAGGTTTTAAAAGTTGGACTTTGAAAATTTTCTCCTTAAATGATTTGAAAGAAAACTATAATTCTCTGAGTCATTATAAATGAGTGTTTTCGTTTTATATTTTATTTCCTAACTCTTTAAAGATAATTTCAATCTTAAATTTGGTCTTTTAAGTTTCCTACTAATTTTATTTGAAAAGAAAAAAAATTCAAAATTTTCTTAAGTTGTTGATAATATCTAATGTTTTGAGTTTATCATCTCTACGTTCTCCTATCTCTTAGAAAATGAGTTTACCATTTAGAAACTTACTTTCTTAGGTTATTGGCAAATTTTTATTTCTCTAAGTGAATTTCTAAACCAGTGAGTTGATTTCTATTTTATCTTGAAAACTTATCTAATTCTTAGTTTTTATCATGAAGTGGGTAAAAACTCTATAAATAAGTTTTTATGAAGAATTTTCATGATAAAGAATTATCAATATTAAAGTGTTAAACCAAAATTTTCATGTTATTATTTTGAAAAGAGAGTGTGTATCTATTTAGTTAAATCTTTGAAGAAATCCTCTTTGTTGATACCTTAAAGTTTCATGAGGAGCTTGTCTAAATTTTTGAAAAGAATTTATTGAAAATTACATTTAAGTCCTTTGATGGAAAAATTTTTGCTAAGTGACAAAAATTATTATAGAAAGAGTTTAGTCTCATTTTAGTAAAGAAAAACTCATTCTTTCTTTTTGTTAAGACAAAATCAATATGTTCATGTATGAATGAGAATATAGTCATGAGAAAGATGAGAATATCACATAATAAAGAAAAACTGCTGGCCTGATTTATCACCCTAAGCACTCAATGAGAACAAATGCAGCATCAATTTTAATCTAACCTATACAATACTAACATGTCTTGAGATCTTGATTGCACCAACAAGTCCTCATATGTCGAACCAACACAACCACTAGATCCTAGAATATCAAGCACTTGTACTTTCTCCGACCAACTTTACATAGTAGAAACCAATGACTAGAGTGCTCAAGGAAAGCTCCTACTGACTTGGTCTCCTCTATATCATTGCTGAGTACCATGCTATCATGTGCAGCAAGCTAACGATGAGCAGAGCTTTGATCGATACCCCAAGCAACTCAATCATGACCAAAGAATACATAGATCAAGCTCCAAAACCAACTTGGAACTCGCTTGTAGCCTGGATCAACTAAATACGATGAGGAGCGCCTAAGTTTTGTCGCTCTATGCTGGCCAAGCTAGTTGAGTGCGCACACAAGATCAGTAATAGCCTAACCTATAGTAATAGCCAAGCCCCATTTGCTGTAAATTCAAGCCACTGACATACCAAGATCAACTCAAGCAACCTAATGTTTTTATTTTCCTTTGTTATTTGGTTTGTAAATATTTCTTAAGACCTTTTTATCCTTTTCCGGTACTTTATACATAATTTTGGGGATCTACTCCGCATACCTGCCACATCATTTTCACCAAATTCTATCAATCATCGCATCACCATACCTTCATTTACCAACCCACCTCTTACATACCCTATATATACCATTTGCCATCTTCATTTTCCTTTTATCTTTCGTCTTTTGGGACAAACCATTGTTAAGACAGACCAATTCATCCATTTCTCCATCCATCTACTTCGTTACCCGACCTCGACCCAACTTCGTCTCATCGCTTGATACTATTCATTACACATTTTCACAGTGAAGTTGGATCCTAAGGTTACTAGAAGACATTCTGCTACTTCCAAGTGTTTTCTCTCCTTTATCCTTTGTAATGAATTGTATTCGTATTATTATCAATGAAATCCACTTTTTAGTATGAGGTAGATTTATTGAGTGGGGTTATGTGATGGTTTATGGATTTCCTAGGTAGTTAATTAGTAATTTATAATGGGTTTTGTTGATTTGGAACCTTGGTTGTTTCTATTTCAATGTTTGCAAGGTTAAAAATTTGTCTATGAATTTCTTGTAAATTAGGATTTGAGATACTCAAGAGGGATTTGATGATCCAATTGAAATAGAAATGCAATTTCTAAATCGACATGGACACATGTTGTTTTGTCTCAAGTTGTAGAATTCACATTCTTAACAATTGAAATTATGGTTTATTGACATGGACACATACTTGAACCATAAATTCAACTAGAATGCATGGCTTGTGACAACAATGTGTTATTTAACTGGTGATTATAAATGGGTTACTCGAGAGGGATATCCATGTTATATTTAGAATTTTGTGACTCGAAAGGGAAGCAAATTCTTGTGAGTTTAATCAAAATCCAAATGAACAAATCCGATTATAATTACAAAGCAACAAATGGAAATCTTAACCAAAATTATTACATGATCCCACACTAGTTTTACTGAAGGAGTTTCAAATAGTAGTTTTAGTGGTTGGTAGTGGTCATTTTTAGAAGTAATTTAGTAGTTTAGAAATATCAAAACTCCTATTTGGTTGCCTAGATTAGAGTAAAACTAATATAATATAATACTTAGTCAATTACCTCCCTGTGGATCTCGACCTTGAATACTCTCACTTAGCTATACTTGCATGATCGGAATACTTTCCGGTGGATTTCGCACTTAAATTGATTATTTTTATTAAAATGTGTATTTATAGTTGTCTGACAAACTTAAAATAGCGATAACGTTAAAACACTTCAAGCAGGTAGTATCTCTAATGCACTAACAACAACAAATAAAAAATGGATGGGAGATTACATAAGCACACCACACTCCCAATATGACCACTCCCTCCTCAATGCCTAGTTACAACCATATACAGTACGATACCAACCCATGACATTAGCAGCATGTACTTGTAGACTTTCACCAAAATTTGAAGTTGATTGATCTCCTTTGGTGATGTGACTTATCCCCTAAGATAAGTCTTCTTAACATTGCATTCTCCTTCATCAACTTTGCTTTTTTACTTACACTCTTCCACCACATATGTAAGAATTCTCTCCTTCCTTCTCAATTCCTCTATCATCAATTTTTCGGTTTTCATAATGATCATCCCTATGAATCCACATTAAAAAATCACATCCATCATCCTAGGAATCAAAATTAATATTTATGGTAATAGAGAGATTATGGATGTGAATAAATATGTATACATGATAAAGCTAATGCATAAGTCTTACCCTATTGTTGTTTGGATACCCATAAAAAAGTCAACCATGGTTCGACTCCATCCTTGCAAAGGATAGTCTTGCCTTTACATCCACATTTGCATAGCACAAGGCCATTAGTAATGTTCCTTAATTGATTCGATGATCAAATTGAAGAACTTGACTTTGCCATCATCGCAACTCAATGAACTGCATTTCAAACACTTGATTAAAACTCCAATCAAGGCTTCAACAACAAAAACATCAACAAAGAGTAAACATGCATGGTTCGAAGCATAATTTGTAGAAAAATCTTACTGCACCGATCGATCGACGAAGAGTTTAATGCATATACTTTAGCTATGGTGACATTGGCAAAAGAACACTATCACTTCATTCACGCGAAAAGGATTAGAGTTTCCCATGAAACATCATTTTAGGGTATTGAAGATTAGGGTTTTTTTGAAGGTGGGGGGTAGGATTTCATACTCTCACTACTTTAATTTTGCCTCCATACAAAGACTAACATGGGTTAGGTTACATACTCTATCTTATTATTATCTTTTTTTATCATTTGGAACTTTACATTTTTCAATTTCCCCGTCATTCAGGGCATGAGGTTGCTAAAATTATTTTTTAAATGTAAATTTGCCACACATCCTCCTGATATTGGTCCATTGCATTTGCAAGGATAATAGAGTTAAACACATTAATAGAGGTACCAAACATGGATTGTAAATTGACCAAATAAAAGTCTAGATGGTTAGTTGTGCATTTTGCGAAAGTATAGGTACCTTTCGTGACATTAACCTTAAAAAAATTAGTTTGTGATATTAAAGAATTAATAATAATTACTTTTAGTGTGGATAATTAACTTAGTTGTCTCGATTTTGTAGCTTACATAGTAGGGAGAGGATGACAGCTAATACTTGAGATCCTTGAAAAACAATGCCTAGACTTAATTTCTTTACTTATAAATTTGATAGATATACTTGTTTGAAAAGTGATCATAAAATAACATTGAGACTAGATTTTTAATTTGTTAAGTGATCATGACCAAGTGTATTGGAATTACAAAGAATTAAGGGAAATAATATGCTGAACACACTTAAGTCTAAAAAGAGCTAGCAATCTCTAAATGTCAAATGTGAAGATAGGAATTAAAATGTTAAATTAGAAGTTGGTATAGATGAATCTCTATTAATCATTCTACTAAAGTTAAACAAACATCAACAGGGAATTAATTTCTATTTTTTCCGAAATCATACTTTGATGAGACTAAATTTTTGGAATATGATTTAATCTTGATGGATCATGTTTAGTTATTTGAAATATTCCTAAAGAAGCTTTTAGAAGTTAACTGAAGATATATACCAAGCATGGACTTGAATGTGAAGAAACTTACAAATAAGTGATAACTAGCAAATATTCTATAAATGGAGGAATATATCTTGATTTTGGTATGTTATCTTTTGGAAATAATCAAATACCACTCTACAAAAAGGCAATCAAGATAACAAAGCTATATTCTATGATTTTCAATGGCTTAATACTCTATTTGAATAAACTTTTCAAATGGAGAATTAACAGCTAATTGAGGATTTTCCTCATTATCTAAAGAAATGGAATCTTGGACAAACATTATAAATTGGAGATCCACTTCAAAGCTAAAAATGAAACATAAAGCACTAAATTGAGAGCTAAAAAGCATACAAGAATTCTATTACATTAAAGAACTTCATACAAGGATTTTGATACTTAAAGAGCTTTATTGAATTACTCAAGTATGAGAAAACACTTCAATACTATATCTAAAGATATTTCAAATGCTCGAATCAAAAGCTGCTTCCTATTTTTAGAAGCTATTTTTATTTTGGTTATGCTAAAGTTTAAGGATATTCTTTATTATATGATTGTGTGATCAATTTAAATTAAATCCAGTATAATATTTATTCTATCCTATGGTCACTATTATGGTAAGTATACTAATCAAATTATAGTATATCAACTAATATCAGGTATCTTTCCTTGAGAATCTCTTTCAAGGACTAGTGATCACTCTAATCTTATTATCTAACCTACAAATTTGATTGTTTCAATTAATTAAATTACTATCGATAATAAATCACTAATGACTACTACTTCAATCATGATTACTTTTCTAAAGATATCAAATTGCAAAACTTACCTTAATGATTGAATTACCACTAAGTCATGATGTGACACTATCAAAATAGGTTCAATTAATAAATTAACTCCTGAATTGTGGGATTCCTCAATTAAGTTAATATCCCTCTTAAGTTTATTAATCTTCAACCCTAGATCCATAAATCTCTTCTTAACTAATAACAATCAAGAATTGCATTACTTCTCACAAAGAATCCTCTATTACATTTAAACCGAAACATAGGTTTTAATCCAATGCAGAAGAATTATGTCATTCTATCTCTAGGTATGCATGCAATTATCTTTGTTTATGTTAAATCTATTCAACTAAATGATTTCTCCATCTACCTATATGAAATCTAACTTTGAATCAGTACTTCAGATATATTAGTTTAAGAAATAAATAAGAAAACATAAACAAATTCAAGAATTTAATCTATTATTGAAATAAAATTAATTCCAATTACATATTAAACTAGGATTCTTCCATGTTAGGGTAAAAACAATCTACTCTTCCATGAATAGTACAATCGAAGCACAAGATATAGAAAGTTAGAAAGAATTCATAACAAACTCCATTTTCAATCTTTACTTCTGTAATTTTCAATAATTCCCATAATCTTGAATTTTTCTCTCTAAAATCTCTAGAATTTAAAAGTGACAAAAGTTATCTTTCTCCTGCTTCAATTTGCTATTTAGTTGCTAAAGACTTCTTCCAAATCTTCTTTCCTCTTCAAAATAAGAGTCTATCATTTATTTTCTCTCTTACAAGTGTTAAGATAAAGTTTAACTCGAATTTTGACCATATCTTATAAAGATAATCTTGGATAATGTTGAAAAGATAGCTATGTTTCCAACACAAGTCTTGTGTGCCCACTTGTATAGTAAGGAAAATACACATTTTTGGCTCAAAAACAATGCCCACATGAGCCCAAACATGGATTGTCTTCTATCTCGTGTGGCAAATAGAACACCTTTCTATTCCTCGCATGAATCTCTGCATCACTTGTGTTGACTCTTGTGTGGTACATTATGTATCCCACACAAGTCAGCTTATGTACTCTTTTGTGTTGACTGTATTTTTCCAACTTTCTTCATCTTGAACAAAATTCACTTTATCTAATCCAAAATCCTTCTTTTAAGCTCGTATAACCTTCTAAAACTAGGAATCAACAATTAAACTAATTAAGTACATTTTTCTTATAATTATTTATAAAAGTAATTATCAAAGCTCAAAATATTCTTCTAAAATAAAGGTTAGGTTACAACTTATTATTCTAAATCCCTTGTATTTCACTTGTAAGCACTTATAGTGTAGTGTTGTAGCTTAAGAGCAACGAATACTATCATAGAGTAGTGTTAGGAGTAAATTTCACTAGTGATACATGAACTTTTCGAATATAATGGAATAATACTTAAACAAAATTTGGCCAATGAAAATACCCAAACTTTTTAAAGTTTGCACCTCCTATACCTTTAGTCAGAATCTGACTAATTCTTTGGCAATAAACTGACATAGAAGAAAAGCTTTCTTAAAAAAAATATTTTCTCTCTCCTAGTTGGCATATTATCTTCTTCTTCCTTTTTTTTTTTAACTTTCCTCTCTTTTTCTCCCATCCCCCTCCCGCGCCCCCCCCCCTTATGCTTCTTCTTCTTCTTCTTCACACAACCCTTAAAAAACTCAAAACAAATTAAAAAAATCCATTTACACAATTAAAAATCCAATCTTTAGCATGTAGAAAAAATAAAAACAAATAAAAAAACTCGAAATCCAAAAAAAAAACTCAAAGCCCCCAAAACCTAATATGAAAAATTGATATTGTTATTTTTACAATATCAAATCCTTATCTCAGTCTAAGCAGCACTATTCATCATAACAAAAGTGGTCTAAGTAACACTATTTAGAAGCATAAGCACTCCTTTCTTTTCCTTTCTCCCTTCTTGAAATTGTAAAAATGCTCATTTTTACCCTTACCATGGGGAGAAAAAAATGTAGAATAACAATATGAGAACAGTAGCCCCTAAATACAAATCTTAATAACATCTTCAACTACTACCACTATTATAATAGCCTTACTCAACCCCTTCCCTTTCTTACCTTCTCTTGCAATGCAGCTGGATTTGGGGTGAAGAGTTAATAGAAATGGATACGAGGACAGTGAAGTTGCACCTAGAGTATTAGGACAGCATAGATTCCTATGTGTGCGTGTGTGTGTTAGATTGTTTTGATTATTTTTTTCCATGCCAAAGATTAGATTTTTACTTGTTTAAATGTTGATATACATATTGGATTTTAGGATTTTTTTTATTTATTTGGTTTTTTTTATGGGGTTATCTAAAGATGAGGAGGAGGAGGAGAAGAAGAGGAAGATGATGATGATGACTATGATGATGATGATGCACAAGAGAGAGAAGCCAAAAAAGAAAAAAGGAAAAAAAAAGATAAATATGCCAACTAAGAGAGAGAATATTTTTTTAAGAGAAATTTTCTTCCACATTGGCTTATCATTGGAGAATTTGTCGGATTCCAGCTAAATGTATAGTGGATGCAAACTTTGAAAAGTTTGGGTATTTCATGGGACAAAATTTTGTTTAGATATAATTTCTTTATACCAATGAAACTTGCGCATCATGTTAGCTCATGAAGGAGATACAGAGACAATGTTGTTAGTTAAATTGCTTGGGAGTAAGATACTTTTTACATTTATGAAATATTTAGGGAATTTTCAAATTAAAAACCTACCCCCTACCAAACTTTCACTAAGGTGCGGATTTATCTCTTAACTTTGAAAGTGAGTTTTTTAACCACTTTAATTTTTAAAAATTGGCATAATTAAGGATAATTAACATTTTTTATGAATTTGGAGAGATAAATCTTCATGTAAATGAAAGTTCAAGGGGGTTGATATGGCTATTTAAAAAACTACTTTTATAGCATAAAAATAACTAGCCAGTGTACTAGATGCATACGCATATGCAGTAACAAAATATCGGTGAATACTTAATCTTGTCTATAGGGAATGGGGACTAGCTCTTAGCCATTTTAGTCTTATTCATAGCTAAGTGATTTGATAATTTAAGTTTCGGAATTAAAAAAAAAAAAAGAAAAATTACACAAATCCACAAAATTTTAGGACTTCCAAGACTTAAAATTGAATTATGTATAAAGGTAATTGGTTCGAAAATTAATTGAATGTATGCTACTAATCAAGTTATGCCTATAAAATCCATATTGATAACGTGTTAAGATTTTTTAAACAAGAAAACAACAGACAAAAATCCCTTTTCTCAAAGTGAACAGTTACTCTAAATTAACCAATTAATTTTTCCTATTATTTGAAAATCAATTAGTGAACTAATCCTTTCTAACTTTCTAAACCATAATTGAATTAAAACCCATATTTCTATGTGACTTTTAATCCAAATTAGCTATTCACAAATTTGATTAGAAAAAGAACTTCTCAACTGCAATCCTAATCTAATAAGCATTCTGAGATAAAATTAAAACGTATGCTTGATGAATGAACATTAACAACTTGAAACAAGCATAAAATCAATCAACAATAGTAAATATCGACTAATTAATCTAAAAATATCAACTCAAAACTTTATTACTTTTATGTAGACAAGTTTTGCACATCATCCATATCATTAAATTGAAGAAAGAGAATGAACACAAAGATCTCGTGCTGACAATCCATGTACAATTGATGTAACCCACTTGCTCACAGTGTTGAATCCACAAGAAAATGAAAGAAAACTATATTAAAGCAAAATAGTAGCTACCATGTTGTATTATCTATGTTGTTCCTGCCTAGTAGTTTTCTTTTTTTTTTTCATGTTCTATTCTTTCTTTTTTATGTAATGTATGTTGCATAAATCTGAATAATGGGTTGTGATTCCATGTGTATAAGTGTATTATTGTATGCTCTCCGTGAAAATATAAAAACTAGTTCAATAAAATACAAAATGAGTTTAACAATACCCAAGATAAAAAGCTTAAAGCCCAAAAGAGACACTACAAACACGTGCTATTATGTTAATGTTGTTGTGTTCGGTAGTCAGGATTCATGTTGGCAACTTGAGTTCAATTCTATGTGTTGTTTGAACTTCTCCTATTGCTCAAGTTTTATTTCTTCTAGTGGATGATGGGTCAATGTCTAGTGATAGCTATCACTTAGCTCAACATTTGGTTTGCAATCTAGTTTGTAGTTGCTCGAGTTGATCTTCAACTTTATCAAGATCAGACTTGCAATTTTGTTCGCCCATGTGAACAACTCAGATTTTACCTTTGATCTATTCTGTATCTAGTTGAGGTCTTCACAAATTTTTGAGTATTGACTTTCAAAGATTGGTTACTTACCTTTTTCTGATAACTTCGTTTAATAATATTTAGTCTTGCACGATAAAAAAAAAAAAAAAGAATTATCAAGCATGTCATATCTAGTTGTTACTAAGCATAAAGCAGACATGAAAAATAAAGCTAAAACGAATTTGGTTTTGACGTGTATTGGAAAAAAGTGTTGCTATTTTCTATTTTCCAAGTATTATATAGGTTGCTAATCATTTTTGTTCAAGGTGAAGCTTTTGTTGTCATAACTTGACTTTTCTTTGACTCGCACCATGTAAATCAATTCGTCTCATGCAAGATTCTATTATGTTTGGGCCTTCACAAACATCTTGACATTCCTACTCGGTTTGGAGATCAATCAAGTTGATAAAGTGTAGGTTGCATTACTTAGTGTAATGAATTTCTTGGTTTTACCCTTTGTTGTTGCAAATTGGTCAGTCCTCTTTGTTTTTCTTAGTAGTCGAATCAAACAGGTGCTCAATAGAAGCTTCAAGGGTGCTCCATGAAACTAATTATATGCTCTTGAGTTTATTCTTCTGCCTGAGATTCTCATATTAATGAAAAGAGCAACTATCATGGACTACTTTGAGATCAACTACTATGTAGCAGCTTCACAGGAAATTTCAACCTTAATGTAATTGAAATTTCTCATAATCCAAAACATAAAAGTTATACATCTCTCTCTTATCTTTCTAAATAATTTGAAATTGTGTAAAATGAAGCTCATATGAGAGAAATATGCACAATTTACCAAACAATGTGGAAGTTGCAAATCAAAGAGCTACACTACACAAGCAGTAACTTCACAATATTCTTCACCTTGATGCTTTTAGAATTTCCAAAATCTAAAATTTAAAATTTGTGGATCTCTCTCTTATGTTTTTATAAAATTTTGAATCTCATCAAAAAGAGCTCGAATGAGAAAGATATGCGCAATTTACCAAACTTTGTCAATTAGCAAAATCTAAACACTATAACTTCATGTGCAGTAACTTTAAGATAAATTTTGACATTGATGCTTTAAGAATTTTACAAAACTTATAACATGAAAGTTAATCTCTCTCTTATCTTTCCATAGCATCTTCAATCATATCAAACGAAGCTTAGATGAGAGAGAGATATGCCCATTTTATGAAATAGCGTCGAAGTTGGAATGAAATGCCATTACTAATTTTAATTCTCAACTTAAATTGCACTTTGTCTAGGTTCTCTAGTTTTTTTTTAGCGCAATTTGATTATAATATGTGTATCAAATTTAGGAAAGCTTCTATTCTCATGAATGGATGATATCATATCCGTGTGAACTGGAGGTTTTAAAATTAATGAAATGATTTTCTCTAATAAAGAGAAAATATAATGCTAATATGTTTTATTCAACTTTAGTCACAATCACCAATTTAGGCAAATGTTCCTACTGAAGTAGCTTAGAAAATATTAGGTCGTACTCCTAAGGGATCGATAACAAAGCATAGTAAACAAATATTTATAGACTAAGCTATTGTTAATCTTACTTATGTACATATTCCTAAGGCAAATTTCAGAAAGATGAGTTTATAATGCAAGAATAGATTTGGATTTTTTTTTACCAAGTCGTTATTTTATGATTTCTTAAACAAACTCAATATTTCTTTGCTAGGTATATTTGTACCATCATATTCACTAATGTATGTTAATGCATCTCTCGAGTGTTAAGAACTCTAAACCTAAGTTAAACCACTGTAATATCTTCTCAAGTTATCAACAACCTAAATTTGCATAAAGTTCAAGAATCCTTTGATTAAAAATACATTTAAGGAAGTTCAAATCAAGTGATAGAAACCTTCATCACTCTTATCTCTAGGTAGTTATGCATAACTTCATTAATAGCCTAGATCTATTCAAAAGAATGATTTCTCATTCTATCCAATTAAAATCAAATATAAAATTTGAATGGTGCACACACATAAACGTACAAAATTTAAGCTCAAGCTACCTATTACGAGTACCCAAACAATATTAACTTAAAACATAATTGAAATTATATGAATCAGGTCTTGGATTTACAAACACTAAGTTAAAACAATTATTTTTTCATGGGTTTCAACATAAAGCACGGATTCAAGAGAAATAATGCAAATTGTATATACATGTCACCTAATAAAGCATAGTTTCATGCAAAACAAACTTCGATTAAGCTCAAAATCCACAAGAATAACTTGAATCTCTAGCAAAAGCAAGGTTCTTCTTACTAGAAATTCTCACACCTATTCTATTTTAGAAATTTGTTACCATATGATACACTATGCATACCCCTTTTACACACACCTCCATTCCCACGCACTATACAATTATTTATATGCGCTAGGCATGAAAATCATGAATATTTTATTCGTTGATGTGGCAGATTCGCTATAATAAACTTTGTCAAAAATCTAATGCACGTGATAGGGGTCGATTTGTGGGTCGGATTGCAACTTTGGTTCTTGGCTATGGTAGGCGTTGTGCAAAATTTTCTTCGAATCACAGCTTCCCCAAATCATAGGCATGAATCGTAGGTGTGACTTGGGGTGCGATTGGGGTTGCCTTAAAATTTTTCCTATGCCTTCAGTTTGAATCACAAGGGTCCAATTTGACCTCTTTTTGTTATTTTGCTTTAATTCTTGGTCAAATGACTTTGTTTCATCCTTTTTACTTAATGGAGCTGAAAAACAATAATTGAACATTAACAATAAATATTCAAGGGAATTTCATATAATAATTAATCAAACTAAACGTAATTTCCCCTTGATTTGAATAGAGTAAAAAATGATGATGATTAGTAATATGAAGAGCCCGTGCAAAAAAAAAAAAAAATTTCATAGCACAAAAAAAAAATGCTCAAGAAAATATTAAAAAAAAATGAGACCTCTGATTATAAGGTGTCTACCTTACAGCTACCTCTTTATAAATAGCAAAGAAAGGGATACGAAATTTACAAGCTTGATTTAGTTGAGTGAGAAGCCATACTCATGCTTAAAAAGAAATTAGGAGTATTAGACATATGAACCCAAAAGTATTAAAAAAATCATGTCCTTTCCAATAATAGTTGAGGAATATGAAACGTCTCATCTTTGTTTCGTTTTCCAATGTGTACAAGAAACTTAGAAAAATTATTGTAGAGAAAAGGAATTATCAATACGAACAATGGTGAAGGTCATTACCATATCAACCTAGAAATCAAAAGACAAGAATAAAAACAAAGAAATCGGAGTTACCACTATTGTTCATCGATATTTTTGTCATCCTTTCAACTATTACTTTAGTCATTCAATATTATCTCTTGCAGTTGAATTGCTGGTGCGTCTTGATAATGCTCCACTAACTATGCTGAACCCTTCTAAAGAAAATCCATAGGAATGAATTTGATGAATTATCAATTAAAAAAAAAAAAAGAAAGCGAGTGATTTGCTAAATCACGAAATGCCACCACCATCGAAGTTACAGGAAAAATAGAAAAATCCTCAAATTTGGACTCATCACACATATGAGGTATGGGATCTTTATCCTCATTTACCTAAATGGCAACTAGCTCATCGTAGACCTATTGACTGAGGTCATATATCAAGTAGTTCATTATTGGCCACTATGTCACGCCCCGAAGGGTACCCTAAACGTGGCAGTCTGCCGCATATAATATTAAAACTAATGAATGACAACCTTAGTCATGCAGGAGTTTCGATATCACATGCAAGGCATGCTTCCAAGATAGTAGGAGACTCACAGGGGTATTATATTTAAGTAGATAATAAAAGCAAGTAAGAACTTATATAAACAAACATAATATTTCCATGATAATATCCTTACATCATCTTAGGGGTATTCCTTCGCTTTAATAGTCTTCCAAAATAATAACAACCATAACAATAAGCCTACTATAGAGATTTTCCTAGAAGCCTATGTTCAAAACTTAAATACATAAAGCTTCTCCCAAAAACTCCTAGTAGCTTATACTCGTACCTGGCATACGAGGCTCCTTGGAGCCAACCAAAGGTAATCGTATTGTAACAAAAAGCTATAAGGGTATAAGCAAAACTAGCTTAGTGAGATAATTCCATCTATAAGTCATTTTCATAATTCATACAAGTATTTTAATCAAAACAAATGAGAATGCATCAATCATATGAACACACAAGATACACATTATCAACCGGAAATCAAGTGTAGCATGGATTTTACACCCTCCATGACAAGGGTTGGGAGGTTACAGGCCCATACGACCATCAATATTTGCAGATTTATCGGCTTTTGCTTGCCCTGTAGACTTTCTAGCTCCTACTTGCCACCATGTAGACTTTCCGGTTCCTACCAGCCACCACTACCATTTCCTCATTTCCCCACATGAAGAATAGTAGTGAAACAAATGTGACTCATGTATATGATATGCATGAATTGATTTTAATATAATTTAACTAGAGATGTTTAGTTTAAGTTAAAGGCAATCAACACAATTTTCATCATATCAATACAAGAATCACAATTTATTTATCAAACCAACTTTCGATATTCTTAAATTGTATTCAATCATCCATAATACCAAGTCACACGACAATTATCCATTTTATCTTTTTCTTAATTGCTAGTGCTACTGATTACAAGCACAAAACAAGGAAATGTAACTTAGTAAAAGGAATAACTCACTCCATGTTGGTAGATCCTAATCGAAGTAATCCTCCGGAAAAATGATCTCAGGTCCTTCTCCACCTAAACAAGATGAAATACCCAAAATGAGTCTTTCATGAAGTTTCTACTCTTGAAGATCTTAAACTTTTTTAAAATCGCGGTAAAATCGTATAAGAGGAAATTCCAACTTAAAATGGCCATAATTTGCTCATTTTAACTCGGAATTTCGCATATAATATACCGTTTTCTATCTGCTCGAAAAGATCTACATATTTCTAAACTTATTTTCATAAAACTAAGTCATTTGGGTTCCAAAAAGGCAGTGACCAGATTTACCACGAATTTGCCAAAACTTGAATTCTTCCTTTCATCAAAAGCTCACTTGAAGAGATAGATTTTCCAAATATTTTATAAGCTTTTTGAAAGGTATAAACATATATGTAATGACTCGTAACAAATGTATGAAGTAAATGAAGTTGTCTCAATTTATGAAAAAGTAAAGTTTTGAAAGATTTTGAACTTAAAAATTTTTGAAGTGTCCATTTTACTTTGAAAAGATTTTGAGTTATTTGAAATGAGTATTTCTTTTTCTAAATTTAATGGCTTGTAATTGCTTTAAAATTATCTTAAGTATCTCTTTTCTTTTCCTAAATCTTATTTTCATAATCTTCTTAAATTCTTAAGGAATGATTTTTATTTTTTAAACTTAACTTCTAACTCTTTTTGGAAAGCATTAACATTTCTATATCTAGAAAAATAATTTCTTGTTTTCTTGAGGTCATCTTATTTTATTGAAAAGGAATCATTTGAAGAAAAGTGAAGTTGAAAAATCTTTGTTTACTTTTTAAAAAGTCCTTTTAGTGTTATGTATGTTTAAAATTCCTTATGAACTCCTCTAAGTTTGTTTAAGATGACTTCTTAGTTTTTAGAAAAGTTTACTTCCTATTTTTATTTCTAGAAAAGAATCTTTATTTTTAAGAAAACATTTCTTCATTTATTTTGAGACAAAACTATTATGTTCATGCATGGATATGAACCATAAAGCTTTTGAAAATGTAGAGAAACATAATAACTTGAAAGAATAAGCTATTAAGAAAATAAATCAAGTATTGGAACCTTAGTTTGTTCAAGGTATCCTGGGACTAAGAAATGAATAGTCCCAAAAGAAAAAGAAAATGTTTTGACTTGATGAGGACAAGTCTAAGACTAGAAAGACTAGTCTTAAAAACAACTTGAAATTAAATAAATTGTAAGGAAAGTAAATAAATTGCAAGACAATGAGCTTATATGCTCTAAATAATATATATAGTTATATAGATATATTAGATAGTTATGAACATAAAAGAAACATAAAGGAGTTTAGATTATGAACAAAAACAAAGTATGAACCTATTGTTGCTTTCTTAATCTTCATGGTTTTAGAAAACACACACTAAGTTCATACTAAGTAGATGAACATATGAAAATCTTGAAGAAAGATTACCTAAAAGAACTAACTAGAGAGAACTTCTTGGAAGAAACTTCTTAGAGAATTTTTTAGAGAGATTTGAGTATAGTAACTTTAGTATAGAAGTGGTATGAAAGAAGTGGAAGTATGAAGGGGTATTTATAGGAAAATGTGAGAGATAATTTGTGTTAATTAAATATAGTAAAAATAAAACAAATTGGAAGAGAGAGAGGGTGTGGCCGGCACATACTTGGGGAAATGGGGGAGAGAAATTTATTTTTTTGTTATTTTGTTAATTAAAAGTAAGAAATGAAAGATGTGAAATTGTATTGGAAATGAAAATGTGTAAGAAATAGGTGTATGGGTTGTAAGAGTAGGTTGTAAGAAAAAGTAGAGATAGATGAATAGTGTAGAATAGTAGAAAATAGTGTAATGTAAAGTAGACATGACAATTAAATACCGGTAGTAAGAAAATACGCGTATAAATGCGATATCTGATATTTTTAGCTACCGAAAAATTATGAAATTGATATTTTTGGAAATCTTATATTTTTACGAGTCTAACAGTATATTTGGAATATTTTTCCTATTCCGAGCTCCTAGACACATTTTTCAAGAACTGTGTTCGATCGGGTTCAAAGGACATTCGAATTTCGCCAATCAAATATTTTTATATATCCTATAGCTATTACGAACTATTATAGCTAATTATTCCAAATTCGTTTTCTAGGGCTAGAGAAAACGGCAAAGCCGGACTTAAACAGTTACGGTAAACTAGGGTTTTGTTGACTCTAGAAATCCGGTTGACGTCCAATTAGGGTTTAAGCTTTAATTCGAATCCAAAATTTCGAGGGTTTACACACTATCTGTGATGGAATAACCTTCACTACTACTAACAACCATGCAGTGAGTTGTTATTATTTAATCTCTTATCAAGGTCTAATCAAACATATTATCCATGATGATTATCAATCAACTTGCAAATCCATTTTACTCATGGTATCCATAGATGCCATAAGTTGAGATGAACAGCATTACAACCTCCATGAATGGAGATAGATGAAGAAAAAGAAAAGATAATGGAGGAAAGAGAATATTTGAATTTATGAAATATGTGTTCTTTTAAGAGTTTTTCCTCCAAAAATAGCTATGATTTGGTGGGATGGTTACTTGATATATTGTAAAAAGAATAAAAAGAAAAAATTCGGTTACTATACAAAGGGGAAAAAACAGAAAAGAAAAGTGGTAATCAAGTATTAATATAGGGACAAAGGCATGAGAAGTGCCTGTACTATCATGATTTAGAAATTTGATGTCCAATATTTAATTTCAGGCAAAAAAGTGTCAGTACTTTCAAAATTAAGGCATTTCAAGTACCTAAAGTATCATATTTTAAGTTATAGAGACACTAAAATGCCTTGATTTTGAAAGTACAATGTAACACCATAAGGATAGCAAGTTATTCATTGGTAAGTTAAATTATCCTTTTCCTTTTTTTTTTTTTTAGGGGAGGTGAGGTTAAGTTCAAAAAAAAAATGAGCAAAGCAATAGAAAAGAAATAAAAAAAAGGAGAAGGGTATGAGATGACTAAAATGGAAAGTGAAGTTAAAAAAAAAAAAAACATGTACCATACCCTTTAGATGTGACTTCTCTTTGCCCTTTTTTCCCAAGTACTTATGTTTCTTCTCATTAGCATATTGAAATTGATCTTCTTACCGGTCGGATCGTTGATATTTATTTCGATGATTGGTACCCACACAACTTGCTTACTCTTAACTCTACCATCTTTTTAATCTTAATATTTTCCACATAAGATGTAACTTAGGTCACATAATGTACCCTATTATTGGTGTCCATGAAAACATGCTCCCATAGTGCTTTTATTAAAAAAATTAACTAAAGTGCTAAACACTAAGTAGAATTGGTTCACTCAATACGATGGATGATTTGACGAAAAATGCAACTTCTAATGAATGTTCTTTGATCAATTCAAAGAAGACAAGCACTCAATGAAATGCCTAAAATCCCTTTTGGTTTTGCTAAATAAGCTTTTAGCTAAAGGGCAAGATGTAGAGGGTCATTTTGGTAAATGGGAATGGAGCCTAATTTAATGTTAGGAACAAGTTTTTTAGGTTAGTGGCAAGGTTTGGAAGATGCATCCAGTAAGGGATGTCATAAAGAGATTCATCTTGGTAAGCTCAAAACAGGGATCTCTAGACTGGTTTATTCCACTCTAAGATTTATTCGATTTTCTCATGTGCAAACAATAGACTAAAAAAATATCTTTCTAAGCTAATTTGGGCTTCGTTTGATTAAAGTAGGACTTATATTGAATAATATATGTCTTAAGTCCTTTCATATTAAAAATTGACTAATTTTAATAAGAAAATTAACTTCTTTTATATTGTAATGGCCTTAATTCTCTTTTAAGCCCACATCCAAAGCTCATACCCTTGATAGAAAAGAAGGCATGAATTCTTCTCGTTGGATCCGCGAAAGAGATCTAATGGTTGCAAGCAATGCTTATCTTAACCATCTAACTGAAAGTCATCTAATGGCTATCATCAGCCTCTAATATCTATAAATGCACGGCTTCTCTTCTACTTTAGGGGTCAATTCTACATATTGCTAAGATTGAAAATAATATAGAAACTTTATTGTAACATCTCTACAAAAGATCAAAGTATCTACTTTGTGAAGAATGAGTTAAGAACAATCAAGTCTACTTGATTTGATCTTCTATTAAACTTGCGCACTTGAGAAATCAAGTTGGCCTGTTCCTTTTCTTATATCTCTCTCTATGACACCTTACATGTGTCATCAATTCAGGGCTCCTCTTCGATCGACCAATACGTATTTTGTACATGATCGGCTAGTTGCAGCAACCCTACTATACAAACATACAAAAGTTTTGCTTACTTGGAGCTACACACTACTCTAACAACACTTCACAAATCAAATTCACTAAAGTAGCACTCTTTTACAAATTGTAATACAAAGTTTACGAGAGTAGTACTCAATTTTCTCTATCAAGAAATTGCAAATAGATTTTGATTTATAATAATATAAATGTGTTTAATGGTAATAAATACGATCTACAAACTAGTCTTCATCTACCCAAAGTCATGTATTTATATGCTCTTTAATAAATTTGGTCGCTAGCCTTTTTGCCACAAAATTCATCATTGCATTTAATGCTTTAATGGCTATTTTTCAAAGACTTAGTTGTCAGATGCCATGTACTAGAGTCCATACGTTAGTCACTTAGCAATTGGATGACATGTACCAGTGTTTGGACGATATCTAGAAAAGTAACATTTCTGCCTAGCGTTTACACCACATGTGAAAAGAAAATAATAGGAAAAGCATTTTGTCTCATAATAATTTCATCTAAAAAATATTTATTTACTCAAACTTACATCATTTTAGTATTATAATTAATTTGGGGCAAAAATTGAAAATTAGAAAAATTGTTGTCTTTTAAGTCCTTTTGTGACTTCAATTGGCTTTTATTACCATTGATGATTTTTATGTCTTATGATTGGTGTCTGGATCATTTAGGTCATTTCACGAATCTACCACAATAATTACATGTATTGTTGGTAGCTTTCATAAAGCTTTTATGTGATCTATTTGTACTAGTTCCCTCATAACCAATTCGTCTTATATATATATATATATATATATATATATATATATATCAAGTGAGTATTTATTACCCTAATATCATGTCAAGATTGTTTTATCTTCAATAACTCTTGCTATTGCTTTCTTGGATTAATTCAAGCTAGACTTTAAGCTATCATTTTCAATTTTAAGTTTTTCAAGCTCTTTGATAAATGATAAATATGGTGATTGATTGAGTGTTTATAGTTAACTATTGCATGATAAATATTGATAATAATTTTTTTTTAGAAAGGTGTTTTGTTATCATGAAAAAGAGGAACAATGTTAGGATATTCCCTTAATAAGTTTGATGATAAGAAAAAGGAATCAAATGTATATATGTATAATTAATTAATTTTAATTAAGTATGCATGCTTTGTTAAAACATATACCAAAACTTTTGCAAAAGGCTTTAAACAACAATGGTTTTTTTGCATGAATATCATGAAGGCTTTATTTCTTTCAAGGAAAAAGTATTTGTTAATGAAGATCCTACTCCACTTATTAGATGTAGTTGGGTAATGCATCTAATGCGTTCCATTCAATGAGGTTTTTAAATCCATGGGGATAAGATATTTTATGATTTTGGATCTTAAAGTTTATGAAGAAGATTAATAACCGATTCTCCGTTAATATAAGTATTCTCAGAGCTATATGTATTTTTTCAGACATAAAAAAATCAAGCAAACTAATTGAAGATAGAGATTGAAGACGAAAATTATTTTTATCAAGATATCCCTTATCATAAAGAAGATAAGATATGCAGAATAATATAAGATATGATTAACAACTTATTTCTAGATTTTATGGAGTAATATATCTTTTAGATAACAACATCATGTAGATATTTTTAGAAGTTTTTAAATTTCAAAATTTAAAAAACGCAACGATTACAATGGATTAAGGAAAGAATAAAGTATATTTACTTAAAAAAACAGGATAGTCACAAGCGGATTTTGTAGGATATTCTAAAGCTTTCAAACATTCAAAAATGAGGAAGATAGAGTGTTGAATTTTTCGAAGATATTTTGAAGAAGTAGCTGAGATTCTTTGAAGGAAGACGTTACATGAATAGTATATAAGAAGACGGAATTCAAATTCTTCAATACACCTGCAATCTCAATTACAGGTTTTATATTGATACTTTGCTAGAGCTTTCTTCATAATTTTCATCAAAAGCTACCTATATTGTATTTTACTTTACAATTTGCTCTTATACTCTTAAGAAGCAATTGTATCTCTTTGAAACTATCTATGCTTTTTATTTTGAGAGTTAATCTCATTGATTGGTTGAGAAGATTACTTTAGTATCTTATAGTTTTGTGATTAGCTTATGTGTGAGACTTGTGAGACAAAGTAAGATAGTATTGGTGCTTGTAATCCCTCAATTGATTATTAGATTAGTGGAACAACTGGTATAGATGATCAGATCCCTAGCAACGGAGCTACAAGAGAGGACCCACTCACAAGGAGGAACCTTTATAAATCTTGAGCCTAATTTACTTTCCACACTTTAAATTTTTTTGTTGTTTCATCGCATTGCATTTGCACATCTATTGCACGTGATAAAAATAAAAAATTTGCAAAAGTTTTCAATCACAAACAATTCACCCCTCCCATCTTGTTTGTTAACAGGGATCGATAGTTATCATCAAATGTAACATGCTTTCCATCACCTTTCATTTTCTTATTTTCTATTTCTAACATGTCAACTTCAATTCTCAACTTTTCATTTTCTTTCTTTAGCTCATCATTTTAAAATTTCTAATGCTCATTATTTTCACTCAAATTTTCATTGTCATCTTTTAATTTGTTGTATTTATTTTTAGGTTAATGTCATCAATGATACCTCAACTTTGAAAAAATATACAATTAAGTGTGAACTTTGAAATTGATTAATTTAGAACTTGAACTTTGAAATTAATCAATTTAGTACTTAAATAAATTTTTTGTACATGCTAAAAATACCTTTGTCAAGTTCTTTTAGGTGCTAAAATTAATCAATTCAAAGTTTTTCAAGTACTATATTGATCAATCTCAATATTTAGATATTAAATTGATTAATTTCAAGATCTAAATACCCAATTACATATTTTACTAAAGTTCGGATATCATTCGTGACGTTATCTCTTCATTTTTAAACAAGTCTAGTTCATTACCAACATTTGACATCATTTCCTTTAATACACAGTTCTTCTTTTGCAACTTCATAATTTATTTACTCAAATCACTATGCATATTTGCAAATTCATCATAAGAGGTAGAAGATAAAGAGCCTACCTCATCGTTTAAGGTCATGAAGCAAACGTCCTATCAGAGTCACTTAAATAATCACACTCCAAGTGGTGATAAAGGCTTCCTTTGAATCTTTGGATGCCTTTTTGAGCATGGAACAATGTTTTTGAATATGTCATGGTTTATGGCATTTATAACAGGTGAGTACATCCTTTTTTTCCTTTTCATATCTTAAAGTGCAACCATGCTCATCCTTCCTCTTTATCTCTTTGTTGAACTTCATGAATTTCTTGAACTTCTTAGCCATTAATGCAAGCTCCTCATCATCATTATCGTTGTCATCACCATCTTCATCACTAGATATAGAACTTGTGGCTCTCTATGCTATGACATTTTTGCTTGATTCCTCTCTTTATTTCTCGAATATTTCATGTGTTTTTAGTTGCAAGGGGTTGTTCTTTGGATATAATGCTTAGATCATGTGCTTCTTCGACTACATTTCTCTTCACTTCCTAATCTCTTGATAAGGACCTAAGAATTTTAGAATTCACTTCTACATTAGTAGAGTTCTTACCAAGAACGGCCAGTTGATCTATGATGTTGATAAATCTATAATGCATATCATCTATTGATTCATTAGGATTCGTCTTCAAATTTTCAAACTCTCCACATAGCAAACTTATTTTAGTGTATTTGACTTTAGAGGTCCCTTTATATGTACATCACAATTCATTCCATATTTGTTTAGCACTATCACAAGTACATATTATACTAAAGTCATTTTCACTTAAAGAAATAATGCAAAATATTCATTATTACTTCATTCAACTGCAATCTTTCCCATTCCACCTTAATGTAATATTTTTCTTTTTTTCCTTTCATTTAACTGCTCCATTTTCAATAATATTCTATAGGAGTCTATTTTGTACTTTAGGAAAAATTTTCATCCTACATTTCCAATATGGGTAGTTATTTTTTTATTAAGAGTGGTGATCTATTAATTGTTTGTCCCTTTAGGTAGCCTAGTCAATTTGATGTCATAATCTTTACTCTATTATGCATTTAACGATAAATTTCTATAGACTAACTTAGATGCCAATCGCAATACTACTAAGCTAAATTCGGGAGGGAGGGGAATGGAATTGAGAATATTACCTAATTTAATTTTTTTTCATATTAGTTGTAAATTTCAACACAAAAGCAATCATAACTAATAGTGGATAACAACAATGATATGCTGAAATTGTAAAAGAGATAAGGTAAAAGAATTCAAACTTACTTTTAGCATGGAGTTTGGACCGCCTTTTAATCCCCATAAATATAACATGCCTTTAACTGAGGACTTCGCCTACTTTTATCAAACACACAAAGCTTTGCATATTGGGAGCTACACACAACTCTAGCAACACTTTACAAATTTACAAATTGCAATACAAAGCTCAAAAGAGAACTACTTAATTTTCTTCTCAAGAAATTGTAAATTAAAGCGTTAAAGATAACGGTTTTGATTTACAATAACTCAAATGTGCTTAATGGTAATATATAAGCTCTACCAATTAGTCTTCACCTGTCTAGAGTAATGTATTTATCTGCTCCTTAATAAACTTGGGTACTAGTATTTTTGCCACAAACTTTACCCTTGCATTTTATGCTTAAATGGTTATTTTTAAGAGACTCAGTGGCCAGATGCCATGTGCTAGCATCTAGACACTATCTGGAAAAGCAGAAGCTTCACTTAGCATCTATAGCACACTTGGAAGCAAATAATATGAAAAGCATGTGGCGATCATATGCTGCGCCTTGGTCTTTGGATGTTAAAACAATTCTCATAAACAGGAGCTCTCAACATAAATTTAAGTTGTGTAGCATTGGCATTTGGCTGCTAGGCTACTTTTCATATCATCTGATATAATATGATCATGTGACAACAAGGTAGCATTTGGATGCAATACCCTAGTGTTTACATGCTATGTCACTGAAACATTTGTTCAATAAAAGTTCAATTTCAATTTAATAAAACGATTAGCACTTGTTAAATATATACTTAATAATTTTGAGAATGAATATATAGGCTTTGCACAAATTCACATTAAGTTTTAGACAGAATTTACAAAACATACTTCCAAGGTAAAATTGTTTTGAAGATATAAGTAGATTTTGCAATGTTTATTTGATCAAAATAAAATGTGAACATTTGGATCCATAATCCTATTTATCTCTAAATTGCATAATGTGAGAAATAGGGGAAAAAGGTAGTTAACTTATGGATTTAAATGTGTTCTTCCAATTAACAGTTTTTTTATATAATTTGATGATTTGATAAAATTATACCCCTTAGAAAAAAAAAATGAAATTGCGATTCTGTCATTTATTATAAATTATTTTTATCTCGGATTTTTTACATATAATATAGTTTATGTGGTCATAGCTGAAAACAAATAAAATATTAAAGCATACGCCTATGTGCAATAATAGGAAAAAGAGGAAAAAGGTGAAGAAAGTTTACCACAACTATAACAATAAGAAACATCTTTTGATTGTAATTGAAGCAATTCTCCAGCTTCCAATTAGCATTTTCACACTCTCTCTCTTTCTAAATCTTGAGCAACTATAAGAGGATAGAAATTGGAAAATTGAAGTTGATCCAGCGATTATTCAACCAACACAATTAGTTCATAGTGACTTTATCTAGGTTACTTGGCACGGAACCTAGGCCAAGTAACCCAAAAAGCTGATTTTTTTAATTTTTTGCTCTTTTAATGTTAATTTTGTATAATTCATATACTGTGAGATATGTAAAAATTTAAAAAAATTATTAAAGTATCTTATCTAAGCAACTCACGAATAAAGTAGAGAGTTACTTAGTATAGAGTTGCTTAAGATGGTGATGTAACATATTAAGTAATTTATTGATAAAGATAGTCTCATTAGAATTTATGGTAGAATTCTTTTTACTTAGTAGATAAATGTAGGTAGGGATGCTATTTGCTTAAAAAAAAAACCAACGTTTCTTTTTAAATTGATTTTATTTATATTGTTAGTTTAGCTAATTGATAATTTAATATATGTAATCATAATGTTATATAAAATTATTATTAACAATGATACAAGGTTGATTTGCTGAAGTATGTCTGTATTTACAGATGATTAATATAATTTATATTAATCGTTTTTTTACACATATTTATATTAATTTAGTTAAGTAATTATTTTTAGTAAATTTAATTGCGTTGCGCGATTTAATTTTTGTACATAGAATAGAACACAAATTTGTGCCTAGTAATGCGTAGTTCTCATTTTCAAATTACATATATATTATATTTGATTTTCAAATTACATATATACATTACATTTATTAGTAATATTAATTTTACCATAGAAGACAAAAACACAAAAAGTTTTTACTGGTTTGCATATTAATGAATTTATGAGGGAAAAAAAATTGCAAAATGGACCTTCTTCACCTTCTTTGGAAAGAAAATAAAACCCCCAAAAAATCATCCGACAAGGGTTTAAAAGTGCCTGGGAGCTAAGTACAGGGTTCTCTCTCTCTTTCCCCCCTCCCCCTCCCCCTCCCTGTCTTTGTGTGCGAGAGTGTGTTTTGGTTAAGCAATGGAGGCGACCACGAGGATACGCCTTGTCTTCGAAGACCATCGCGACATCCTTAAAAAGTGTTTGAGAAAGGAGGGGCTAAAGAGAAGCTGGCTTCTTCTAAAACCCCAACACGACACCGTATCTGATCTCGCTTCCGATATTCTTCACATCTTCGACCTCCACCATGCCTGCCCTAATGGCGTCGTCCTTTCCGTACGTACTTCTTCCTAACTTTTTGCTGTTTCATACCCTAAAAGTACTTCTCACCACCGTAGTTGTGTATCCACAGTGCATGCACTAGCTGCATTTTATGCATTTGACATATTTTTAAAACAATATGTTACTGTTAAGTGGAAAATACTTTGGGTGAAGATGAGAAAATGTTCTATTATGAGGAGATTGATTCTTTTTTCCTTTTAATTTTATTTTGAATCTTTTTAATGGGCCTTTTAGCAATGCAGGTTCTCCCTCGTACATGCATAAAAAAAAATGTGATGCATATATTGAATCATATGCTCATTGCAGTTTTTTTTTCCTAAATAAAATTGGAAGCTAGTGAAAAATTATACCATTCGAATGTTGTTTAAACCTAGTATATGAAAGTTTGTAGGGCATACGTTCACTTTTACATGCTTTGGCAAGTGGTCGGTGTGAATGACATGGAATTCATGCTACGTAGAGATTGTATGATTGCTCAATACTGAAACGCATGTTAATAGTATGCTCTGCCTTAAATTCATTGAAGCACGGCTTTCAAACTGTGAATGTCGGAGTTGGATTTCCTTTTAGCTAAATTTTGAGTTTTTAGAATTTTGTGATGGTTCCGGGAGTCAAGTCATATACATGTTTTTCCACTTATATGTTTAGTGTTGTAAATTGGTGTACAGCTAATTGGTTTGAACTTTGCCGTTGTCTTGCAGATGGATAATTTTGTTTTGCCCCCCTTTGAGTCAACTTCTATATTGAAGGATAAGGATATTGTCTTGTAAGTACATGAGTGGCCTTCCTTCATCCTGATCATCTTCATTTTGTCATCGAGATAATTAAGTTGAAGCTCCTTATTTTTAATCCCTTTACAGGGTGAAGAAAAAAAGAGGGAATTTAATTGGCAATAACAATGTGAGAGAAGGCCTTGATTCTCCCCTCAGGTTGGAAGCTTTCGAAAACCAGCCTGTAAATACAGGCTTGAAGCTTCTTGCCAATGAAGAGTTTGAAAAGGAGACTGGAGGCTACAGAAGTGAAACAGATGAAGATGAGGAAGAAGGTAAAATGTTGGATGAAGCTAATACATCCCAAGGAAATGCGATTTCTAAGAAAAGAAAGGCATCAAAGAACCCTCAAAGTCCAAAGTATGTTTATCAATCCATAGAACTCTCAGTCTTTCATGAAGCAGCAGTTCAAGTTCAGAGCATATAAATTCCACGTGTCTATCCAATTGACTTAGATTTTAACTATCAATTATATTCTTTTTGTTTTCCAAATAGCTTTTATACGGTACAATTCACACATCATGATTTTCGTAGTTTTTACAAATGAAATGAGATATCCTTAACAGTGTGTGGTTAACTGCGGAATGTGCACGTGACCAGCTGATTGTTGTGCTACAGTATCTCTACACTTGTTTTGCCTGCTGAGGACCAATGTTGATGTCTTGTTTGTAAAAGAAATCATAAAACATATTTCAGTTTAAAAAAAAAAGGAAGGGGAGGGGGGGGGGGGGATTGGTGGGGCAAGGTTCACTATTAGGATGCAAGCTGAATTGATAATAAGTATTTGTGATTCCATTGTATGCAGATTGTCTTTGCTGAACAAAGGGTTGTCCAGAAAGCTTGACCTGGCAGTTTTAGTTCAACATTGTCTGCCCTTCTTAATGAATGGGCCTTTATTATTGGACATATAAGATGTAGTCCATGACTGCATACTAGCAATGTAAAATGTGAATGTGAACATGCACAAAGTACAAAAGACAAGAGTGTAGCTTCAAACATGAACTCTGATAAAATGTCTTATCTTTCTCGTTTCACAAACTTGAGTTGACAATAGGTGGGAGAGGTCATCAATATGATATATATGTAATTTTTTTGAAAATTTTTTGCAGGAAAAAGAAAGGTAAATTTGTGTGTGAGGAAAAATTTCCTTCCATCATTGAAGGTATTGCAAATACGGATAATCTAGCGGAGGAGAAACAAAGTTTTCATGACAGTCGTGCCCTGGTCAAGGAAACTCCTAACAAGACAGGTATCGGTACTGAAGAAAATCATAAATCAGACAAGACTAGTAAAACTGCAGATACTGAAAGGAGCCAACAAGTTTCTAAGAGGTTGTTTACTATTGTTTTATGTTTTTGTGAGGCGTTTTGTGGGTATATCAACTGACCTCACATGATTTCATCTCCGAACTCCACTACATTATTGTGCAGTAAATCTCAAGCAAATGATGATGGAAACATTGATGCAGCCCCTACTTCTAATGACATAAAGGTTCGGTAACTTTAATTTTCTGGATGTGGCTTAGCATTCAGCAGAAAGAATAACCACCTTGATTTGCTTACATGAACAATATCTTCATAAAAAAAATGTTATCCATCACTTGTTGTTTGTAACTAAACTGACCGTTTCTAATTTAGAACCTCATGTCCTGATACATAGAATGATGCTTTAGAGAATAGCTACAGTGATTACCAACTAAATGGCTCTCATTAATGAAACTTCTTCTCACACAATCAGCTCCTGTGTCCTCTCCTTAAGCATTGATCTGTAGCAGTGCCAAAAGGTCTCCACCCATATACGCACCTTCTGTGGGATGACCAGTTCTTATGGGGACTTTTAGTATATGCTGAAACCACATGATGTGCTCTGATGCTGGGAAAAAAGTTTGTTATATATCACTTTGTTTTATTTTTAAGTACCTTTCATTAGTATTCTCGGTGTAAAATGATGGTGTTAAATCCTATGCCTAAAGGAGTAGCTACCGGCAGTAGAAGACATACAAGAAGATGCTTTCAGGGATAGCTCTGATATATCTTATAATTTTCTCCAAACCTCTGCAGAGCCTTCATTTTATATCAATTAAGGTTCACTTGTGAATGGTTGTAGAGTTTTTCCTTTGTAGAGATGCTTGTACATATGGTTGAGATTTTGCCTATCTGAGCTTCTGTGGTTGCCACTGTCATCTTCAATTGCCTGCCCTAAGATTTTTGAATCCTGCCTCTTATTATTTTTTCAGAAGTTACCTAGTAGGAATGCTCGGCGTAAAAAGGCAAAGAGAAGATTGCTAAGGGAGTTGAGCAAAATTGGAAAACCAGAGGTAATATATTGTTGGACGAAAACATCTGTCTTTACTTCAAATCCCAGGAGACTAGCATTGGGGCCTGGGCTGTTGGGAAAGATCAATGTTAAGAGCTTCAACCTGACATATGTACCTAAAAAGAAAAAAAAAAATTAACATTTGGTATATTTTGTTTGATATCTCTGATTTTTGGAGTAGTTTGCATGCACAAGTGTAGTGAGCATTGAAGAGTGGAATGGGGTTCAATATTGTTCATAACTCTTTTTTCTCCAGATTAGATTTATGGTTTTATTTCCTTAGGTTTATAGCACAGATTTGCTCTTTCCTCATAAATGCCTGTTTTCTTTGTTAAAGATAGCCTAAAAATGGGAAAGCAAAATAAAATGATGGCCAATATTTTTTTAACAAAGTAATCGACTGACCAATTGAAAGGTCAGTCTAATGTATTACATTTTTGTAGGCACTGAAAAATGAAATAGAAAGCTTTCCATTGACAAAAAAGGAGGAGCTTGTATTGGGAAGTTGGTACTCAGTTCCCCATGAAGATAGTGCAACTAGCCCAGTAGGTTTGCTGTGCTCCAGTAATGGGAGGATTTTAGCAGTAGATTGACTGGCTATAGTATCAGAGTGAACCTTAAAAAGGGGAATTTGGGGTCATTATCTGGTAGCATTCTTCTTCTTGCTCCTTGGTTTAGGTTACTTCATTTTTCAGGTAAATGGGAGAAAAGGGCATCAAAGGAAGAATGACTTGCAGTTTTCTGACAAATTGGATAAGAAATCAGATAATAGACAACAGCACGAGTATCAAAGGCCCAAGTTACCTGAAGCTAACCCACTGCTGCACTGTGACAAGGAGGGTGGTGATGACATTGTTCCTATTGTAATTAAGCCTGGACATATTCGCTTTCACCCTCTTGGTGAAGGTAATCTCTTAACATGCTTGACTTTCTGTACTTTCCTAGAGTTTGCTATGCATCACAACACACAAGCACCCTTTGTCTGCAATGCAACAAAGCTGCAAGTACACTCGAGTTGCATATTTGTGGGTTTTACTTACGCTGTTTCAAAACAACAATAGTAAGGAAAAATTTTGTGTCCATCCCTCTAGTTTCGGTTGGTTCAACCCTTGTTTTTAGTTCTTCTATATTTTCTCAGTAGCTATACCTGTGGTTAACTAGATTTTCTAAACCAGACAGGAAGACAAGATATTCTAATACTTCCAGATACATTAGTTTTTAGTAAAACCTGATTATGCACTTCAAGCACATTGATGAAAAGAATAGGCAGTTGAGTAACCACTGTTTACAAATATTATTGTATGCTTTAAGTTTTTCTGTCACATTTTTTGACATCTTATTGGATTGAATGATGCTTGGGTTTGTTTATACAGATGCAGATCAGCCAACTGAGAACAGTCAAGCACCTCTGGTATGGGTTATCTTGCCTATCTTGTAATCCACCAAAGTATTGTCTACTCCATTTAATGACTGTCACCTTTTGCTGGCCAGCAAAGGGAGAGAATTTATATTTTTAGAAGAATGAGGCTTGGTAGGATTAGGAAGGCCCATTTCTTTGCAAGAAGTATCTTTCAGATTGATTGTTGTATATTGCACATATTTTTTTTCAAACACTATAGTTACACCTGCACTCATATGCCAAGAATGCTGACCACTTTCTAATGCATTGCTTGGTGGCTGGTGCTGTGGGATAGATCCTCATCATGATAGTAATAGCTGGCCAGTTGCCATTTACTTCAAGATAAGAACTTAAGAAGACCTTAAGATTTAATTCTGTTACTTCTGCTGCAGAAATTTGGTTGTTTCTTTTAATGGTATATTAAGTTGGCCCAAAGTCCTAATCATCTTAAGATGTGGTTAAAAAATTCTTGTATGTTTTTCTGTTTTTGCCCCCTTTAAAATACTTTTACTTGGTTATTCTTCAGGAGTCTGTTCAGTGGAATGGGATTACTAGCAAGAGAAAAGGACAAAAGTGGGGCAAAGAGAAAGCATCAGCACACAAAAACAATGCTTACAGAGGCCTCAATCAAGAATTTTCTCAAGTGTCTACAATTGAAGATGAGCTTCCTGCAAGTGATCTCATTGACTTTAGCAAGTTGGCAACCTATGGCCCATTTCCAGAGGTATCTGCTTTCTAATTCTGTAAGAAAAATCTCACATTATGTTGAAATATCTGACAGTTTCTTGCTAGTTTAAGCATTTTCTATTATGTCTCAGATCTAGTTGTCTTTATGGTGGTATAAATGATATGTTTAATCTTGCAGGAAGGTGACACTGTGGCTTATCGGGTGATTGAGCTATCATCCACCTGGACACCTGAGCTTACTTCCTTCCGGGTAAATGTCAATTTGACAAGTCATTGACCAGTCTCATGTGGCAGTCTTTAACTGTTTGCTTTCTGTCTGCAGGTAGGAAAAATTACAACTTATAATGAGAAGAACAATAAAATCAAATTAGTTTCAGTTCCGGAGTATCCGCTTGACCTGGAGAACATAGACAAGACTCTATATGGGGAAGATGGGTCATTAGAGGTACCCTGAAGTTTGTTATATAACTTCTTGGCTTCTTTTGTTACAATGCTTTTATTAGGCAAAGCATTCTTGCAGTAATTATGGAAGTGATCTCTCCTCTTAGAAAGGAAACAAGCAAGCACATTGTCATTTTTTTCCTTAATATTTCTTCTTATAAATCTGTATATGAGGAGAGCATTACCTCCGTACTTTACTTTTGCAGCTTATTTTGACAATTTTAGCCTTTCAAACATGGACATATTTATCCTTTTCCTTGAATCCCATCATAACTTGGGTTTGCCAATCATGGACTATTGATAAGATCGTCCCCGTAAGTGTTGCAGTTAATTATAACGAATGAGAAAACTTAAATCGTTGATAGCTAATAGGATTGGGTAGCGATCCTTGTCTGGCTTGGCTTCAGTGGCTTTCCAATCTCTGCATGCTTTTCCAATCTATGAAGGTCTAACAATCCAATTGTTGGTAGTTGCACTAGACATACAAAAAAAAGGAGATAATTTTTGATTACTGATCCGCTGAAAAAAAAAAACATAAAATACTAATTAGAAAAAATTAATTACACAAATACCAATGCAATATCGCAGCTAAGAGACGTGATATAGGATTTCATAATGTTTTGCATGTGTATAATGTGACACTAGTGCAATTATACTTTCCGATTTATTGCACTTGAAACATGTGGTAACATTGTCAAATTATATATCACATTTTGTATGTGGTATAACGTTGGTATTGCATGCAATATCAATGTAAAAGGTAGTATGGCTTCACATATGCGATATAACGTTGGTAGTTTTGAATTTTTTTTTTTCTTTTGTATAATTAATACTTTGGTAATTTTTTTAAAATAATGGTAGTCATGAATTTCACCCAAAAAAAAAATGAGCAGATGCATCTACTGAAACTAAGCTTTATAAAAACTGTTTCTCTGACCATAACTTCATCTCAACATGCTACAAATTCAGAATATTCAAAACTAGCGGTCTAATAGAATTAATCACTTCCCTTGATACATCCACTACCACAAAAATCTCTTGTTGACCCAACTTTTGCATTTCTTTCTTGACAAATATTATATAACGTGTAGCTGCATAAGCCTTTTGCTCCCCATACTAAAACCTACAGTGGGAATTATAAGAAGTGGCCAAATTCTTTGCTCTATCAGTGGCTGAGGATGGTCTTTTGAGTTCTTGTCCTAATTTATTCCGAACTTCTCTTGCAAAAATACTGTGATAAGTGGAAAACTGCTGATCACAAAGAAGTTCTCTTTCCATCTTCCTTAGAATTCGGTTACGGTTGTTTGTCAAGGCACAAGTGAAAAATTCCCATAGAGCACATGTCATCCACGTTTGTTTTATAACGCCAACCATGGAAATCCATCATGCCCCTTGAAAATCCCATGCTTCCTCTGTAAAAATCCCATGTCACCTAAACTCTCGTTGAGGATTGAGATCTCTCCACAGCAACCAAGGTTCTCCAATCTGTGAATGCAGACCTTCTACATCCTGCCAGAGTGACTTCCTCCGAGTTACTTGGCTCAAACCATAGGCAAAAGAGACTTTGAGTTGCACATTTTTCCTCAATCAAGTGGCAGTCGCGGCAAACATACTGCTTTTTGACTGGATTATGGGTATGTTCCAGCAACTTGGATCCCAGGCTACTCATATCTGACAACTAGAGTGGGATTCATAGGACTATTGTGGATCCACTCTTCTAATTGTGTCCACATTTTGTTCCCATACTTTAGTTTCTAAAAGACCTACTAAAGAAATTATGTTTTCAATAGAAAAATCACAATTTTTTTTTTTTTATTTTGTATTCATTCATTTTTTTGCTTTAAAGAGAAAATCACAATTTTTTCATTTTGTATTTATTTATTTTATTTTATTTTTTGCTTTAAAGGGTGTTTTTTCCCCTCCCCTTTTGGGTGGGGGGCTAGGCTTTAAGGAGTCATTTGAACCCCTAACATGTCAACTTCCTACCATGATATTTCCATTGGGAAAGGGAAAAATGCTTGGACTTTATTGACCCCTAGAGCTAGTCTTTTGCTGGCAGCCTTTTAGCTTTCTTCATTTTGACCTTTTCCTTTTTCACTATGCTTCAAGTGGAGTTGTCTTCCTGAGTATCCTGCTTGCCTGAGTCTGAAATGGCCTCACACCCAGTCCCTTCTTTTTGAAGGAACTCTAAGAGCACCTCCAAAGCTTGATCCAAATTGGAATTTTTGAGGGTTTAATTTTTACCAATTGCATCCCTATTTGCCATCTTTTCCAACACCAAGTATTTACTGGGGAAAAAAATTCAAAGTTGTCTCAGTACTCTTGGCAAAGACTCCTCGTCAATGAATTGGAGATGTAGAACTTGCAGCCATTACTAAGAGCTTCCACTAAACCATCTGAGTCTACAAGCTTCTTGCAATCTCGTTCACTGTCAAGAAGGGCAGTTTGTTATACCCATAAGTAGCCAACTAATGTATTCTTCCAAATTCTGTGTGGTCTCCCATTAGAGACATAACTACAGGTGGCACAACTCTTATTTTGTCTCCTATCTTGATGGGTGGATAGTAGTCAGGGAGATGTTGACTTTGCGTTTGGGATGAGAATCTTGTGAAACCGCTTGATGTAGGTGGGGAGGTAGGTTTCTGGTTTTGAGAAGTTTGGGGTGAGGAATGTGGTTTCGAAGGACATGAGGCATCATAAAAGATGCACAGGCTTCAATGTCATCAGCTATTTTTATATATCTTGCAGTGTTGACTCACTTGTAGGAAAAGCAAGATGTGGACATCACTTTTCCTTCACTGGGGAACATATCACAGGAAAGGGAACTATTTTTATATTCTCAGCCTTAGAGTGCTCACAATCTGACCCACCTGTGGCCTGTGGGGAAGCTCCATCCCCTCCCCTCCCCCCGAACCAAAAACAAAAAACAGGTTAGGACCCTAATTAGAAATCCCTAAATGTTTTGAAGAGGTGAAGAGTGGCATTCTGGTAAAGGCGATGCCAATGAAGAAGCAGCAAGGGATACAGAATGTGACCTTTTGGAGGGCTTAGTAGCTTGTAAAATTTCTGGGTAAGGAAGGATTTGACTAAGGAAGAACTAAAAAGGAACATGGAGGTTAAGAAGACTACCCATTAAAAATTGAAGAAAATGAAGAGAGTACACCTGAAGTTGTGAGAGAACTAAAGAATCATCAGGAAAACAGGTAATTTAAAAAGAAAAGAGTGTTTAAAGGAGAAGAAACCCTAGAGGAAATGGCCTTCTAGGTTGGGAGTTCTAGAGAGAAGGGAGGGCACTCTTCTCTAATACCAATTTTGTGAGACAAATTCTCATAGCTAACTGGTCTTCCCATATGATGTCTTTTCCCTTTTCATTTAACCTCTGTCTTTCATTTCATGTCCTTTCTATTTTTGGTAATCAGAGTCAATTTACGTTTAACTTAGCTTAATGCTTTGCTTCTTGGGTGACTGAATTTATAATTGCATGTCTCATGTAGGTGGATTTTCCCTCACTTGTTGATGTTCGCATTGTCAAGCATGGTAAGTCAGCTTCAGTGAAACGAGCTGTTGGTGCCACTGACTCAGGTGATCTAGCTGCTGCAAAAGTGAATGGGGATTCAGCCAAAGACCCTAACAATACGATGAATGGTGGAAATAATACCTCAAAAGAATCAGCAACTTCCCTGCCACAAGGTTCTCTCACTTATTTTCTCGGTTTCTTTTTTTTTTTGGTGGGGGTGTGGGGGTGCAAAATGACTAAGGTATATGGGAAAAATTATGAAATAATTTAATTTAATGAATTTGAGAACATGGGCATTGCCTTAATGATGGGGAACTATTTCATTGTCTTCTTAAAGAAACACCTGTCTCCTGACACTTTAAACTATCATATAGATAAGTATTTGAAGAATTATGAGATTGAAGTCTGATCTAATTTTAATTTTATTGGCATGTTTGCAAGTATATATTGATACAGGATAGCCAATTTAGAACAAACAATAATCCCTAAGAGATATGTATGTCACATTATCCCTGTATCTCTTATCTCCTAGCTATACTTGTGGTGTCTAGATGCATCTTCAACAATATATACACAGTTAGGTTACCATACCTATTGGAAATAAGGCTTGATTTGTCATTTTGTACTTTAAAATTCAATATGGATCCTAAATAAATCTATGCAAGAGTGAAATATGACGTTTATAAGGAAAAGCTGTTGGTTTTGCATATCCATGACAACTTTTAGTGGTTCTTGTAAGAGTGATTTCTGTTTATAAGAATGGCTGGGATTACAAGTTGTTGTCACTCTATATGAACAGCACATGTCTTCAAAGCATGTCAAGCTATTCTCCAATTTTCTGGTTTGAGCTATTCTTCAATTTTCTGGTTTGAGCTTAAATGTTTCGTTGATTTGTCTGGCCAGAAAATGGTGAAGTGGATGTGTGGGAGCAAGTCATTCAGGCCTTGAATGCAAAGAAAACACAGCTGTCTCAGGAAGATGATCAGACCAGTAAACAGAGTTCTGGAAGAAGTCGACCATATAGGGCCATGAGAGGAAGTGCTCTGGGTCCAACAATGGCCCTTTTGAGAGCGCAAAATACTTTATAAATTATAAACAACCCTTTTGTTGGGATCCATCATCAGAAATTCTGCAGTTGCTACAATGTATGGAGAAGGCTTTGAAATCCCCTAAAGATGAAGTGAGATTAGGAGGAAAACCACTACAGCTCATCTTCTGGTGGCGGATTATTTTATATAAAGGTAATTATTAAGTCCTGCACCTCTCAACTCAACCATAAGTTCCCTGCACTGGTTGATGTGCTGATCATTTTGATTTGTGGTTCTGGTTAAAGATTTCCCTGGAAAGGGGAGATATGTTTTTATTTTGAGAAAACCAGGATGGTGGTATGAGAAATATTTTGGTTTGTACAGGAAGATATCAGTAAATTTTGGCAGTTCCTTAAGTGAAGGTTGCAGAACCAATACTTTTTAACATGCCTTGCATGTTGTGCTTTGTTGTGCATGAAAAACTGCAACAGCTTTATAGCGATACAACTTATGCTGCATCATTTTGTGCCGAGTTATTCTGTCCAAATTTTGAAAAACGCAAGTATAAAAATTGATAGCATGATATTTTGATATTTGCGCTTGAAGAACTGCTTCCAAAAGTGTTATCCGGCGTCGAAGGCAAGAGAGCTGAATTTTCGGATCTTTCTAATGAAAGGGAACCTTGTTATCTTTTTGAAGTATCCGCTAGAGAACCTCGTTATGTTAGTATCTGCTGGAGAAGACGCTTCCTGTCATGGAGAACCGCAAGCATATCGCTGAAGATTAATACCTTGGGTGCTTTAATTGCAAGAACTTAAGACAATATATGAAAAAAGCAAAGTTCTAAGTTCCCATGAAGACTGGTTAAGTTTTTTTCCAATCACGATTAAACTCTTGAAATTTTTTTATACTTTGTTTTATAATCAATTTAATGATATATTAGTAGTAATACAATCCCGTGATGGGATCACAAAAGTTCTCATGAAACAAATACTTATTTACCTTTTGCAAAATTGAATATTTAAGGATGCACCTCTAGAACTGGTCAAATATATAAATAAATATGTACTTACCAATATTAATATGGGGAAGATATCTGTGAATCTTTTTTCCAACCTTTTTCTTCCCTTCAGTACCATATGCCTTTAGCAAATGATTGAAACTACTTATACTCAATTTATTTGTATGTATGTATTGCTTGTTTAGGGTATGAAATTGGTTGTGATGGTTTAGTTAATAGAATTTCATATGTTGGTGTGAATAGGCATTAGAGCATAATCAAATTTGTTCATCTCAAATTGTTTATTTAATTGCTTTACTTCAAACTTATCAATTGAATTTAATTTTCTAAATATACTAAGCTAGAAGGAATCTTTCTTCTAAATAGAATCTCAATATAAGTTAGCTAAGTTTTTGTTCTAAATTTGTTTCCTTAACTTGTAAAGAAAATCCATTTTCATGCAAATGAAACCCAAGCCCAAAATACAAAAACAAGCCTATGAGCCAAGCTCCGTTTTCTTCTTTTTTTTTTTTTGCTTACCATGCACTATCACACACAAGATAACTTGATGCAAGAAAGTCAAGGGCAAAATTTAGAGGATAATTATCTTGTTTATTTTGAAAAAAATTCACTTCACAAACAGATCCTAAGTCGACACCCTAAGAGAATAGAGCAAGACAAAAATTTCACCAACTTTTCTACAAACAATTACCAAAATTTCTTCAAGACTTCATCTACAAATCAAGGTCATCTAAAGTAAAGTTTTATTTGCTTTTCTAATCACTTACTCACATATTTCTCTCAAAAGGCAACTTCTATATTAATGAGTTTTTAGTGGATTGAAAATAGATTGATGAACGAAGTTGATTCTTAGGTTTGGATGAACCTTGTGAACATGTAAGAGTAGAATAATGAAGTTTGTTTTGCATGTTTTGATGGATAAATAAGTTGCATGGTTTACATGTTAAACTAATAGTGAAAATGAAGTTATAAATGTTGTTGAATGATATAAATGCTAAGTTTTGCATATGTGATATTGCTAAGTATGTGTAGTGAGTGTGTAAGCAAGTTGAAGCAAAAATGTGATGTTTAAGTATTAAAAGTAGCATGCCTTGTTTTTTGAAGGAGTACATGATGGGAACACGAGATGCCCAAATTAGTCATGCTCTTCTCTGCTGCTTAAAATACAAGAACTTTAACTTACTCGAGAAGGAACACAACCGGTACACGAGAAGCCTTATTCAGCCGTGTTTCTCTATGTTTTATTCAAAAAATGTAATTCTGCAATAGCACGGCTAGAACATGGTTGGATCTATCTCACTATGTTTCTCTCTAACCTTCGAAGTGTTTGGCATATCGACAAAACATGGGTGAGCAAGACTTATCCTATCTTATTGTGTTTCTCATTGATTTCCAACTCAAGAAAAACACGATTGGAACATGGCTCACCCTATCATGCTGTGTTTCTCTCTAAGTGTCAACGTACGAACAAAACATGACAAGAATACGGTTAGTTGTATTTGGTCGTATTTCTCACATGAAGAAACATGGTTGGGGGGGATGGGGGTACACAACTAATATATCTGCCTGTGTCCTTTAAAAAAAAATTTAATTTAATTTAAAATTAAGAATAACAGAATGTGTTATATAGATATATGTATAATTGCTAAGTATGTTTTGACATGAGTTTTTATTTAAGTTTGATATTTGATAAATGACTTAATATTTAATTATGGTTTGATATTAAATCTAATATCAAATGATTTCCTTTTAACATATTCTTCTACTTAGTTGTATTTGTCTATTGATCATTTACAAGATATACTAGTTCATCCAGGTACGCTGTAACTTGATTGTTGGTTGTTAAGATAAGCATCTCTAAAATAACTATAAACAAAGACGATTCTAAGTGTTTCAATTGCTTATGTCGTTTAATCTGATCCGATGAGAGACAACCTCGCTCGAAGCCGAGCATGGTAATCAGGTGCTTAGGCCATCCTCTTGTCATGATGCACTGTCATTTTATAAGTGGCTTGGCAGATAGTTGATAGGGGTAATGGTATTGGTATAACGTTTACTTACACTTAAAAGGAAGTAATATGATTTAGTTTATGTTTATGGGACTGGTTGAACTAGATGATATTATGAATTAAGATAAGTAAAGATGGGAAACAACTGTGAACCTTATATGAAACTATTATCTTTGTAGATGTTCCTATAAGTAATATAAGTATTTTGACTGCTTATATCAATTCCCTAGGCAATTGCTGTTACTTAAGACCCGGTTTCCCAATGGTTTTTTATCGGAGTTTGAACACTTCAATATTGATTTGATATACCTAATTATTGAAATAACTTAATGGTTGTTGCATTGCATTAAATTAAGAGTGTATGCCACTTCATATTTGTTTTTGTTACTGTGTATTAGGCTGCGGCTCATATTTTCTATTATAGGTGTTAATGAAGATGGGGTATGGCATGGATTTTGAAGAGTTTCTTGATGAATGAGACAACTATGAACCATGCGTTGTGATGTTTGTTTTTCAAAAGAGACTTTGTCAAGACTTTTTAAGTTTGATGTAACTTTTGTTAAACGCTTAATCATAAGCCTATGGTTTGTAAAATAAAGTGCTAACTTTTCTTTTGTACTTTGAGAGATAGAAATCTTGTAATCTTTCGAAGTGCCAACCTGAGTGGTACTGTTAATGTAACTATACAATATGTAATGTTGATCTACTCTTAATAAGTAGCTTTTGAATAAATGTTTTTATGATATGTTTAAGCAAACAATTAACACAAATGTTATTTTTAATGGATAGCCCTTTGTGCAATGCTTAAGTATTGCACGAGGGCTAGATATGCCTGGATTCCATTCGAGGCATGACAATTGGTACTATTTAATAAGGAAAAAAAATGTAAATACCCTTCTTAGATTTTCATTTTTGATGTTGTTGATGGTCCAACTTTGGTCTTAGGCCTATTCGAGCAAATCCCATTCTCTTACTGGGTCGGACTAGAGTAAATCCTTGAAGCCATAATTGACTTTCCTCTCTACTGACCTAAATGTGTTGCTTGGACGACTTGGCAGGACACCCCACTCGGATATGCTATATCTTGGTTTGAATCGACCTGCGTAGTTGAGATCGTGGCACCGTAATCCCCACTTGCCCATACCAGCATAACCACCAAGCCTTCCAACCAGCCACTCGCCCACTCACGTATGGTTGACATAACCACTAGGCTAGTCGCTTATAAATATAATTGAATCACCACCAATCAAGAAAATGTCGCGTAAAATCATCTTCTTTAATCGATTTATGAGATCATCGTGATAAATACGAACTTAAGCATTAGAGTGGCTGTATCAGGCCTATGCCCTATGAGCCACTAATGAGTTCTTTATTTTGCTGATCTCATAACACCACGCTTCAAGCCCATTCACAACTAATGCATTCCCTACTGGATTCGCGTAAGCAACAAATGTAAATATATTCAAATGTTACCAATTCCTAAACACCCCCTACCCTCGTCCAGCAAAAATATCTTTTATATATTAAAAAATTAGAATAAATAATAATTATTGAGTAAATAAAATTTATTTTATATGTACATGATAAAAATAATTATTTTATAAGAGTACAACAAAATAAAATTAAATATACAAGTTTATAAAATAACTATAAAAGAAAAAATCAAGGTTGATTATTAAAATTTAAAAGTTAATTTCACATGATAAACATATTGTTATGGCATAAGAAAATATGTATATATATAAAATTTTTTACAATATGGGAGCAGTAAAAAGGTATACGAAAAGGAGTTATTGTCATAAATGATATTTAAATTTTGACAAAATATGTAATTAGGCACTTGAACTTTGAACTTGATCATTTTAATACCTAAAAGAACTTTTCATGCACACCAATAGTACCTCTTTCAAGTTATTTTAGGTAATAAATTGATCAATTTCAAAGTTTTGTATCTAATTACACATTTTGCCAAAGTTCAAGTACCATTCGTAACATTATCCCTATGAAAAATGTGGCATAATAGCGAGTTAAGTAGTAATTGTTGGTTTCTTTCAATGATGATTTTGATGACAACAAAAAGTATAAAGTGTGTACTAACGAAATTCAATAAGTGTGCAGTAATCAAGTAAGATTTTATGTAAATGTTTACAAAATGACACAACTCAGAAAGTATTTTAGAGAATGTTTATCAATGGTTTTCGCATACAAATAAGTTTTCAGAGAGTGTTTCAGAAGGAAAATCAGTGTTTTATAAAAAAGTTGTATATTGATCAGAAGCTCTTTCAGAAGGCAATTTACAAAGTTTTTGAGATATGTAAACATCACGATTATGAATGACAAATGATTTTCTAAGCAATATAAATTGAAGAACTAGCATCAAAGTGAATGTATTTGGGTAATACATTCAATTATGTTCCACAAGTTGGTTCAATTATCCAAAGGGGATTTGAATTATATAGATTAATGATTATTTATTGAAGAATTTATGTCTCGACAAAGATTGGAGGATCACGACAAGAAGTTCACATATAATCTCGTGACAGTATATAGTAAGAAGAGAATCTGACGTAGTTTGTTATCAAAAACAAATCTACTCAAGATCAGGAAGAATTCAAATTCGAAATGGATCAATACCAAGTTTCATAAAGTGTTATTTTCATGGGATATTTTAACGGAAACAAAGTAATCAATCTTTCAAGGATATCTACAACAAAGATAATTCAAATATGAACATTTGAATAGAGTCACATTCATAGTTGTCAAACTCACGAGTCTACTCGTACGTTTCTACGAGTTTACTAGTTGATGATTAGATTTCGATTCAACTCGCATTCAAAATCGTTTTTTTAGTAAACTCGTAAGTAGAATCATAGAATTGTAAGTAGAATCGATAGAATTGGTGGTAGAATCGGTAGTAAAATCATAAAGTTATAATTTTATACCCTTTTTTTTCTATTTGAACTTTAAAAATGCAATCGATTTAATATATTTAAATTTAGGGTTTTTTGGGTTGGTTCTTGATATTTATCTTTATCTAACTTAATTTTAGTTTTTTTAATTTTTTTTCCTTTTATTTCCTTTTTTTTGTACTTTTCAGAGAGTTATTTTCTTTTAGGATATATACTCTGATATATTTTGAACAATTTGAATGAAAATTAAACTAATATATATAGTGCTATATTTTTTCCTTTTTAAATAATTTTTAAATAAATATTTTCATGTCAAATGCAATGATTTTTGTGCAAAATATAGTGAACATGAAAATGTTCATTACTGCACAAAACTAGCTATTCACACATGATAATTTAAATGATTTGCAATACATCTTAATAATTGTAGATTATGAATCATCATTAAATAAAAATAATTATTTTAATTATAAAATTTCATTAAACATATTAATGACAGTATGTGAATTATGATTGGTAAAACTTAAATTTTGGTTGTATGTGACTGATTTAATATTAAATTCTTTATTTTCATAATTTATTTAAAGTTTTATTAGTATAGTAAGTACATCGATGGTTTTTACAAGCAAATTTACATTAGTTGTAGAATCTTACGATTCTATGGTTTCGATTCTGCGGATCCTTAGCGATTCTAGGTAGAAACTCGAGTTTCACAACCATGGCCGCATTACCAGATGAAGATGACCAACGACATTAATGGAATTAAAATCTATCCAAGCTATAGATGAAAAACAACCAGCAAGGCTTATCCGAAGTCAAAGCAAAAATCAGGAACAAGTTTTTCCATCTCTTATAGCCGTTGGAGACAACAAGAATAAAACATATTCATTCAAGTCAGATAAAAATAAGAGAATATCATTTCACGAGAAAAAGAGACTTCAAAACAGAAGAATAAATACTCATCCCAGTTTCATTGCGCTAAATTCAATCTCTTTCAATTGTTCTTATTTGATCGAAATTTGTTAGGAATTTTTATTCTTTTCCTATAGATTTGTTTTACACAATTAGTGTGAATTTGATAGTTGCAAGAAGACTCGGTAGGTTGATTGTAGCTTTGAGGAAGCTAGGAGGATCAAGCTGAGTGTATTTGTAGCCAAGTGTTTGGCAAAAGACAACTTGTAACTTGTTGATTTGTTGGATAGTGGAACATACTGGTGTAGTATACCAGGTCCCCAGCTTGGTGCTGGAAGAGAGGATTGACGCTCAAGGCGGAACCTCTATAAAAAGCTTTGCAATCTTCTCTACCCTATCTTTTTTAATTTTTATACATTTTAAGAATTTATTTGTTTTGCAAATTAATTTCAGAAACAAATTCAGAGAGTAATAGGAAGTGCAATTTATGAGCAGAGACTACATCAGAGACTATTTGGAAGCATTTTTACTAATCAAAGATTAATTCAGAGACTAAAATCTGGGAGTTCATTTTTGTTTTAAGCTAAACTTTTTGTATCTGTTCTTATCCAAATTTCATCGAAAGATATTGTTTATTAAAATTGTTGTTTTCAAGTAAGGTTAAGAAGCCATTTAAGTTGTTTAACTAGATTTGTAAATTTGGTTAAATTTTTCAAAGAATTAAATTTTCAACTTGGAAAACCAATTCACCCCCTCTTCGTTAATCTTTGGGACCAACAGTAATGACTAACTAAGATGACGGGAAACAAGAAGTAGGAAAGTCAAACTTTTGCCCTTCGATTAATAAGTCATCTAGTGAAAGTGAGTTGGTATATAAGTAAACTGTATTGTGTTAGAGGAAGACTAATTAACGATTAATTATAATGTATTATTGGAAAAAAAGTCTAATTTATATGAACTTTGCATAAAAGTTCATTTTGGTATTTGAATCTTGAAGTGATCAATTTAATATCTAATCAAACTTTTTTTGAAACTATTTTTACTATCTTATGAACATGTTTGCTTTGTTTTCTACATGGAACAAAAATCTATTAGTTTTAGATGGTGTTAGGGGAAGTTATAAAAATTTAATCATAGGTTGTCTCTTCTATATAATCAAATAGAGTAAATGATATTAAGGAGGTAGTAATAATAGCCACAAAAAGTTTAATTGGATACTAAATTGAACACTTTAAAGTTTAAGTACTAAATTAAATTTTCGTGTAAAGTTCAGGTATAAAATTTAACATTTACTCTATATTATAAGTCTTTCAAATCAAAGTTAGTTAGAAAAAACTCTCTCTCTCTCAAATGTCACCACTCATACACCTTAAAGAAGGATTTCTCATGATTTTAAAAGTTTGATCAAACGCAATTAGTGTGTAATTGGAGATTTTGGAGGTTGTACATCCATCAAATTGTCTCAGAGAGGTAAAATTTAGCTCAATTTAGGTTTAATTCTATTTCAATTGAAGAAATTGGAGTCAAGATTGGTAGTAACTTGTATATATTTCATGTTACAAGTGTTCTTAGGTTTCATTGGAGAAATTGGTGACAAATTCCAAGAGTACTCGAATTTGGATTTCAATTCTATTCAAAACAGATTTTTATTGATAGAGACATCAATATGCAAAACCTTAGATTTGTGTGAATTAGGCCTTATAAAGCCTTAAATCTATGGTAACTTCACCTGCATGACAAGTGGGTAAACTCAAATTTGGAATGTATCTCTATCTAAAATAGATATGGCAAGCATGTATTTCGAGATTTGGAAGCTTCTTTTAACTACTATGCTTGCTAGAGACAGTTGGCAAATTGACTCACTTGCCTAAAATAAAAAGGCAACTTCAACAAACAAGTAAGAAATCGGTAGGAGGTGATTGAGTTGTTGTTGAATGGAGTAGTTAGATTTGCGAGACTTGTTTGAGGTTCATTCAGAGACAGCAACGAACTTAGGTAGATTATGTTGAATTAGTGTGTTCAATGTAGATTTTGATTAGGAAATACATTGCATAATTAATTACTTGAGTTATACTTAATTAGCAAAACATATGTGTAATATGAGATGTTTGTTATTGTGTAACCTTTGCATTGTATTTTTGTATGATTGCAAAATTGCAAGGTTTAACTACACTGCAACTAGCATCCAGATGTTAGGGGTTAATATTTCACATGACCAAAATGTTTTTGGTTATGGTGCAGTTGGCTAATGTCTGGATGCTAGGGTATGGCATTTGGAAAGTAGTTGGGTTCGTAACACTGTGTACTTGATTTTGTAGATGGTTTCCAAGCACTTGATAACAGAGAACCAGCCGTTAGAGCATTTAATGCAAGAGCGCTTTTTGGTGGAAAAAGGACCAATGACCATTTTGTTTGGTAAAGCTAAAAATATGAGGTCTTGGGTAGATTTTAGGAAGTTAGTTGAGCCAATTAAGTTGAAATTAATCTTCTCATATTTCTCTGTTGCTTAAATTTTCTCTCATACTGCTTTTGTTTTATCTTGTGAGATAAAGAGTTGAATAGTGTCATTTTGTTTCTTAACTAGCATATCTTTGTATGACACTACATTAGAATATTCTTGAGTATTTTAGTGAGTGAATGAGTTGCGCCTAGTGTATTAATGTGATTCTTGTAAAAAGCACAACTTGAGTAATATTTGTTTGTGAGTTTTTATGGTGGTGTGTTGTAGCTCCTTAAAAGCAAAATTATTTGTTTTCAATTAAGTGGATGTGTGAAGTCTTCTACTAGGAGACATTGGTAGGATCGTGGGGACTCAGTGCAAATCGAATTCCATGTTATATTTGCTAGTGATGTGCCTTAGGCCATCAGTATATTTATTGTCATTTGTGCTTTTATCTTTATTTAATAAAACATTTAGTTTATCATGTTATTGTTATTGGTCTTTTAACATGAAAAAATGATTCCTTGAACAGATTATTCTTCCTTATGTCAGTAAAATGTGTGACTTTAATAATAAAACCATAAGGCGATAAAAATATTATTCCAAATTATCATTATATGAAACAATAATGAATTAAGATTAATATGTTAGTTGATTGATGATCACTTTTTACTGATTATGGATATGGGATATCAAGTTAACAAATAGATGCATGTAGGAGTACCTTATATTGGATCAACCCACCACAAGAGCATCATATGGATCTTTGGTACGAGTACTTCTCTTCATAGTGTTATCATAGCCCTTTGACCTGATGACACTGTAGATCCCTATCTGGATGATCATAAGGCTGCGATTGGATATGGGATAAATTATGTTAAGGAGTATGAGTGTTCGTGAAAGAATTTAACCCTCTCATTAATTTGAAAGAGATATATCCTTTGAGCCCTCTTGATGAGTGAGATTGAAAAAAAGCATGATCGTGCTCAAAAGAAGTAATAACGAGTTATCAATGACATTTAATTAAGTCAACTAAACTCTAGAATTAAGAAACATGTGATTAAACTATATATGAGTGACATGATCCATGCCTCATGTTTAATCACTATATACCGTGTGACAAAGGGACTAAATAATTGACTATTTAGTAGATAAAGTTGAATCACCGATCTTCACTTAATTCAAATAGACATAATATTTTACTAGAGGCTATTTATGTCTTTTGGGCCAAAAAATAAGAAAAAAGGTTTTTAGCCTACTATCAATATTAAGTGAACCTCTAGGGTTGTACACAAAGATTGAACCAATCGGGACATAGGTTTAATTTAAATAAGCCCAGTGGCAATTTTTCTAATTATTTATTATTCTTAAATGTTAAGAATAATAAATAATTATCTTCCCTATTTTTGAATACAGATGATTAAAACATAATGTATCTTTTAAAATAAAAAACCCTAATTTGATTGGGGATCTTAATAGTGTCGATATTCCTTTTCGTAATGATATTATTATCACTATAAAAAAGAAGACTAATGACTCTTGTTGAGGGTTATGCGATGCTGGCCATCAACATTAGATTTGCAGAGAATTTACTCACTCGAAAAAAGAGAAAAACATGAGAGCTTTTATGAGATAATTCCCATACTGATCTAGAATGGTTCTAGAGAGTGTTAGCGCACCAATTCCCTTTATCAGTGTGTTCATTCATGTGGATACTATAGAGGGTACTCGTGGTATCATAGCATCTTTAGATCTGGTTTATTGATGTGCTTAAAGAATTGTCATGAGGTAAACTCTCTTTCTTTTCGATTTAAAAGAGCTATAGGATCCACAAGAGTTTAGTGATGGATTATTTTTTTTTTGAAATTTCTACTACAATAATTTCTAATTTGGATACCTAAAACCCAATAGATATTATAGCATGCTTTCTCTTTCCCTATCTCCTCAATTTATTGTAGTTAACTTGTTAAGTTGCATTGTTGGGGAATTAGAATTCAAAAAGGGATAAATTAACTTCAAAACTTAATTCACACCCTCTCTTTAGTTTTTCCCTAATTATTAGATAGATTTTATAGACCGGTCAATGATCCAATAGCTTGGACTAAGGCCAAGCATATTAGTCCATAACAAAGTGAAGACAGTTTAGCCCTAAGAAGCCCATGACTAACATTACCTGTCAACAATTTTAACAAGAAAACATAAACAAGGATGGTGATCTATAATTTAAGCATTGATTTTTATAAGTAATTTCGTTGTTGATGGTTTTAGGATGGTAAAATTTAGATTTACCATAAGAGATTATTGAAAGGAGGTATATTTATAACGACCCCAAACTCCATTAATCAAGTTATTGTTTGCTTTGGTTAAATGCCACACGATTTTATCCTTGATGTCGGTTGGTTCTTGAAGGTCATCGATCATAGGAGTGCTCTCTACTAAGCATGCTCAACTTTAGAGTTTTGATGAACTCTAAGCCATTACATCAAAAAGCACTTCGATGATTAGAGTTCTATTACCTTATATTTAAGGGGATCATATACTCCCCCACTTACATAACTGACATCTTGTAGCTTCATTGCACAGGTTTAAAATCATGCTATCTAGTGAGGACACTATAGGTGTTCCATATAGGCTCAAGAGGTGCCTCAACTCTTGAGGCACTTTACCTTGTGCAACATTTAAGATCCCTCACTTTTGATTGATGAGCTGCTCTTTAATACCACTTGTAATGATCTGAAATTCCATCCACCAATGTATTGTTTGTTTTAGCTAAATGCTGCATGGTTTTATCCTTTGTGCCAGTTACTTCTTAGGGGGCAGCTATACCGGGAGTGCTCTCTACTGAACATGCTTAATTTTAGGATTTGAATGAACTCTAAGCCATTACACCAAAAGACACCATGGTGATTAAGTTCTACTAACATATATTTGAGGTGTATCACAGTAGTAATGATCATGTTTGGGGAATAGTTAGAAGAAGATTATTAAAGTTTTCATGAAAGATTAAGATAAGAGATTTAATTTCAATTGTTGATTTTTTCTTTGAAATATAATGAGATTGTTAAATTAATAAAGTAAATGTAGATGATGATGATAAGACGGGATGAAGTGTCATGTGAATATGATAATGGTGGTCTATGGATTTTGAATTTTATGTGTAATGATATCTTATTGTATGTTAAAGCATATTTTTATTTTGCATGATGTTTTTGAGCATTTGAAGTTGTAATCTTTGTTAAATGGTGAGGTTGGGTTGCTAGAATGGTACATGGTGTAGGGAGGAGAAGATGAAGTTTGGTTGATTTAAGCTAATGATAATATGAAGTTGAGTGTTTGGGTTGAATTTAATGTAAGGTGTCATTAATGGTAAAGTTAATAGGTTTGATAAATTAAGATTCTTGGAAGATGGATTTGGGTGGTTTTAGTTTTGTTAATGGTAGAATTATGTTTATGATTATTATATAGATATAGTGTGTAATTATATAACCTACCAAGTTTAATTATTCTTATATCTAATGCTTTTTATTAATTCACACTTCATCACTAGACAAGTAGCCAGGTACTCATATCAATACAGAGCAATCAAATGGATATGGATTGAATCTATTGAGAAACTAATGTAATTATAAGTATTCTCCAAGCTCTTCTAACCTTATTAATAATAATAATAACAATAATAATATATTTTCAGTTCTATCAAAACTTGATATCAATTATTAAATCATACCTAGACATTGTGAATCACCACTAAAGTTTCTTATATTACTAATAAACTGCATTTAATTTACCTATTCCATTATCATTGAGTTCGTATCAGAGATAGTTTGTGTAGCTCGGAATACTTCATGAAGTTTACTTTATCTCTTAATCAGACTTAAATTAGCTTAGAACTTTGAAGCATGATAGCTTGGTGAACTGCAAAAAATTGTAGTAAGAGCTTGGAACCGTCACTCCTTGGTCATAATTGGTGGAAGTGTTCAGCCTTAGAGCTTGACATGAAGACTTCAAACTTCGGATGAGATGCACTTTGTAGCTCGGACCAATCACTTCTTGGCTCTATCATTGGACGACTCTGGTTTCTATGTTCTTGGTTTGTCCAATTCAACAGTAGTTTGAAACTAAGGCTCTCGTGTCTTGAATCAACTCTAGAGCTTGACTTAGCTGCTATATCAAATTCAAATAAGATGTGTGGACTGCAGTGGCTCGACTTTCAAGTTTGGCGTTCGATGTTGAAAAGCTAGTCGTATTACTTTGTTCAGTCCAACATGCAGGCACTCGTTGTGCAGAGTACTCGGTATTTTGAAGTTGGCAGCTACTAACCTTGGTTCAAGTAGCAAGTCATCCTCGTTGAGTAGGCATTTGCTTCAACTTCTCATCACTCATCGCAGCATTCTACTCGGACTTCTGCTGTCAAATGATGCTCGCCTGGCTACTGGTCAGTAGTGATAGCTTGGTTCTCTTGCTCAATCACCGAAGTTGCTTTGGCAGTAGTTGTTCAGATTGGAAAAAGCTTGTTTTGCTCAAGATTCCCGTTCAGCTGCTAAAAATTATAACCGTAGCTCAATTATTTGTTACAGCTTGAGCTCTTATGGACAGCTTGGTGCAGTGTAGGTGCTCTGTTGTGATGAACATGGTCTCTTGATCAGGTTGTCTTGGATGATCAACATTGTTGCTATTACAACTTGAAATTCAAATATTCGTCAAGGAGTTTGGTATTCTGCTTGGATAGCTTGGACTTTGGACTTTTCATGCATGCACTTGTAGCTCTTGTTAAAGAAATTTGTACTTGTGATTTCGCCTTCTTCAAAAGCTTAGTTTCTTGTTGTAGACATCTTATTTTAATAATTTATTTTTGTCAATTTGTTAATAATTAAATGTTAATATTAGTGCAAATATGGTTAAATTGAAGGATTCTTTTTTTTTTTTTTTTGCATTTTTGAGCATTATGATTAGAAAAAAAATTTAGGAAAAATAAATTAAATTAAAGGAAATAAACATAATGGATGTAATATACATGTATATAATATAGTTTTATAATCTAAAAAAAAAAATTTACTGTTCATCATCTTCTTTGTTGGGCAGCATGATCGGCCCACTTTGAGCCGTTTTCGACCCACTTTTGGACTTTTTTTCTACGAACCGAAGGTAGCTTTGGAAACTAGGCATGCAATAGTTTGTTTTTGGTATAAAAATCACATGTTTTCATCAATAATTACTCTTCAAATCCAGACTTCAAATTTAGGAAAAACTCGTTTTTGGTACTTTCCTAAAAAATTCAAAAACGTGTGAAAGTTGTTTTTTAGGAAATTAATGATTTGGAACGTTACAATATAGGAGGTACACATCATTTAATGCATTTAATTAGAAAGTTATATCGGTTTTGACTCGGATTATTCAAATTTTTCCCAAAACGTGTTTGACAAGCCTTAGGTTCGGGATTGATTGATTAGGAAGGTTTTGGTCGAATTAAAGCTTATAAATACCCTCCTCATCTTCTGTTTTGGAAGGAGGAAGGGAAAATTAGAACAATTAATTTACATTGATTTGTTCGGAATCGTGAAGACTTTAAAAGCCCTCAATCAATTATCTCCATCCTTACCGATTTGCCTTCGTTGGTCGTCCACTGCCATGTTATAGTCGACCGTCCACCGTTGCTGCTGCCATCGTCGGACTATTCCTGGTCATCATCGTCGTTGATCGTGGTCGTCGCGAGTCATCCTTTGTTCATCTGTTCGTCGATCCTCTGCACGTTGTCGCAGCCTTCATCCCTGGTCGTCTTGAATTCCTGCACATGGAGCCATCTTCATCCAGGTAAGTTTTCCTTACTATATATGTGAATATGTATATATAATATAATAATAATAATAGATTATATATAATTAGTAATAAATATATGTTTTCACATAAATAGATTAAGAAGTGAAATTAGTTGAAGTTTTAATAATATTAATCATACTAATATTTGTTTGATGTTAATATATGATAGTAGTGTGAAGTTTGTGTTTATAAATAATAGTGATAGTTTTACATGAGTTTTTGTGATGATTGATATTATGATGATTCGTTTGTTTAAAAAATAAATCGTTTTGACATCTAGAAAAATTTGATTCTTATAAATTTGTTCAAAATTAATTTGATAGATTTAAGAATCACATAAAATTTAGATAATTTTTATTAAATCATAAAACTTAATGAACTTAAAGTGATAAGATTTCAAAATACTAAAATTAACCAATAAACTAATTTTTTCTTAAAGAAATACGTGTGGTTTGATCCCGATTAGCAGGTACGTAAGCATCTAAATGAGCGACTCAAAATATGTAAAAAATTTATTTTTGTGATATTGTTTGTTTCTCTTAGTTTAAGTAAATTTGTACATATTTGTAAATAGTTAGAGCCTTGTAAATAGTTTAGATTTTGAAATGAAGGTTTAAAAGAAAGCAATTTAAAATTGGAAAGCTAAAGTGGTAACCGTTTAGGTTTTAATAGATTAGCCCCCGGACTCAAGTTAATTTCTGGTTTTCGTTTTCAAAACGATTTTTTTTCGCGGATTAGTAGCAAAACCGAAATCAACCTACCCATTGGTTTTGGTTTATCTTTTTTCTCGACTTTAGTGGAGTGACGACCCAAAATATTTTCAAAATTCAAAATTTACTTTAATTCTTAGTCGATGATTCTTATTGAATGGGTTAGGGTTTAGTATGAATCGGATTAAAGGAAATCGAGTTGGAAATCAAACCCAGGCTCGACAGCTTGACGACTCTACTGGGGACAATTTTTAAAGGGCTAGCCACTTTATGCTTTTCATATTTAAATTGCTTTCTTTTGTAAATATCTTGTATATTTGTAAATAGTTGTACTAATATTTTTTGTTTAAGTGATGTAGATAAAAAAAAAGAAGAAAAAAAATAAATAAAAAAAAGAAAAATTCTGCAAATACCCTTAACTAGGGGCAAGGTTGAATTTAAAAAAAAATGTGTGCTAGATGTGGTTAAACCCAGCCACCTTAGGTAACGTAGGACATGAGGCACCAGGAGGTCTCAGGTGTTGTGGTTACCCACCATTCGGGACACGAATTAGCCTCCCACTCCGGTTAATGTGGCTTATGGCCCGTAATTAGAGGACCTTTAGAACCTACCCTTCTTGCATTCACTACATGAAGAAGATGATGATCAAGCATTGTGGCCCATCAAAGTGTTTTTCAAAAACTTTGTACAAAACAAAACAAAAGCCGAATTTATAAGAGTTAACTTTCCTTTGTAATCCATTATGTAAATCTGTCTTGTAAATCCTTGTAACCTCATCTTTGTCCTTTGTAAATGTATATACCGTGTTGCAACATATCTCTTTTGTAATATGTAGATTAGGAAGTATGGCAAGCAGTATGTGTAGTGGCAACATGTGGGCCCATCTTATTCCCGAGATCCATTTTCATGAGCCTACTAGTTCGATGCCCATCTTGAACAAGTGGTTACAAACTTTCAAGCGAAGACAAAGAGGATTCATTGAAGACCGTTTAGGCCCTATTCTTTCTCTACCAAATGTCCAGGTCCCTATTCATCTTTTTAAGGCCTTGGTTTACTTATGGAATATTGATGAGGCTGCCTTTTGCCTTGGTGAGCAAACTTTGAGTCCTACTATTGAGGAATACACAAGGCTTCTTCAAGCTCCACCAACTCATGCAAGAATATATGCCCCTCAACTTAGTAAAGGGCCGATCAATTTGTTCAACTCCTTTTTAGGGATTAAGAGGACCGATGTATCTAAAGCTCTTAAGAATTGCAATTCGGTCTCCATTCGACTTTCTGACTTGTTCAAATGGTTAGGATCTCTAAATTGTTACAAAGATAATAAGTTCATCTTTTGTGGAAGTTTAGAAGCATGGGAACAAAATTGCATCAACGCCTTTATAGTTGCAGTATTTGGTACCATCCTCTTCTCGAGTGGGGATCTATTCATCCACTATCGTATGGTGGAATTAGTGGACCAGTTTTTGGCAAGAAAGTGTTATATCCCAGCCTTGCTCACTGAAAAAAATAGATCTCTCAACCACTTAAAGAATAGAGGCCATGGGAAGTTCAAGTCTAGTATAGCACTTTCGATAGTTTGGTTTGCTAGCCACACTAAAGACTATGGGAGCAATTTGAGTCCGGCTTGCTACATTAGAGACAGTTATGATCTTATTTTGAGCTTTAGTGAAAGAGTCCGCATTCAAGATCTTCCAAGAACCGATGAGTGGGTGCATTTACTCCAAGACCTAGAAGCTCACACATTCCTTTGGATTGCTAAGTGGTTCCATTCTCACGCAGCAATAACTGGATGCACGGAGTATGCGACTGTTCCTTTGATTGGTTTGACCAGGTCTACGGGATATTATTCGACTCGTGTGATAAGACAATATGTAGCACTTTAAGATATAACTAGCAAGCCATCATTAGAGGAGGTTAATATGGATTATGATGACCCCGGTGTTCCTTTGGCATAAAGAAAGGGAAAGTTAGGGATGATACAAGCCAAATGGGAGATAAGAGAAATCAAGCCGATCTACGTGATAAAACCCCTCAATATTGAGATGAAGAAATACCGGGCCACTAAAGAATACATCCTCAACCAAAGGGCAAAGGTAAAAGGGTTGGAATTTCAAGCTCCCGATGTGTTGAGTCGACCACCTACCACTCCAGACCTGGAGACACAAGCTTATATGGAATTGACAAAAGGCCGAGTGGAGGTTCGCTTCCAAGAAATGAAGAAGAGGGAGCGAGAGATGAAAAGGAAAGCCTGGAAGAAAAGAGGAGAAGAATGGTATAATTCCCCTATTAAGTCTCCAGACATCAGAGTCACATTCCCACAACCTCCTCATGTCCAGAAGTCGGACATTGCATTAGTTATGGAGTCTTCTTGTAGCTCCCATTCGGTTCAAGAGTTGAATAATTGGTTTACTATTCCCCTTAACTCTAGGGTTACCTTTGAGTAAGGGTTGAATTTATGAAGCGTTTTTATGTTTTGTTTCTTTTATCAGTTGCTAAAATAAAATGTACTCCATGAGTCATATCCATTAATGAAATTTCTTTGTTTATTTTTTATGTCTTCTCTTTTATCTATATCATCACTTTCTTTTTTCCTCACTTTTCTTCCTTTTTCTTTATCTTACCTTTATTTAGATCTGATGATAATGGTGAAAGTAAGTAATATCTTGCGCCGATAGATAATGAAAAATATGAATTAGTGATCACACTGGGATAGAGAAAATTTGGCAAAAATATGAACAAGGTAGAATTGAGATCATTGAGCCCACAAAAGTAGTAAATGTTGGAACTGAAGATGAGCCTAAAAATTTGAAAATAGGTACCACCTTATCCACTGAACAATGAGAAAGATTGATAAAATTATTAACTGAGTACTTAGATGTGTTTGCATGGTCCTACGAAGATATGCCTGGTTTAGAGACCTCTATAATGGTTCATAAATTACTAACTAAAGCAGATATCAAACTAAAGCAGATATCAAACCAAAGAGGCAAAAATTAAGGCGATTTAGACCAGATATCTTGCTTAAGATTAAAGAAGAAGGGAGGAAATTATTAGAAGTTGGTTTTATAGAGGCATCCGATTATCCTGAATGGGTTGCCAATGTGGTCCCGATACTTAAAAAGAATGGAAAAGTTAGAGTTTTGTAGATTTTCGCGATCTAAACCAAGTTACACCCAAAAATAATTTTCCTTTACCTCACATAGATGTCTTGGTGGATAACACAGTTGGAAACCATCTATTTTCATTCATGGATGGCTTTTCGAGATACAATCAGATTAAAATGGCAGAATAAGATAAAACCAAGACAACATTTATTACTACTTAGGGAACATTCTGTTACAAAGTCATGCCTTTCAGCCTTAAAAACTCTGGGGCAACATATCAAAGGGCGATGGTTACTTTATTCCATGACATGACGCATCAAGAAGTCGAAGTATATGTAGATGATATGATTGCTAAGTCTAAGGAAGATGAGGATCGTGTGGAAATATTGATGAGATTATTTGATAGATTACGGAAGTTCTATCTTAAGCTGAATCCTCAGAAGTGTAAGTTTGGCGTGACCTCAGGGAAGTTGCTGGGATTCGTAGTCAGTCAACAAGGAATAGAAGTTGATCCTGATAAGGTTAAAGCCATACTTGAATTGCCTCCTCTGAAGACGATCAAAGAGGTTAGGGGCATATTAGGATGCTTGAACTACATTGCTCGGTTCATATCACAATTAACCGACAAATGTCGCCCTCTATTCAAGTTGTTGAGGAAAAATGCAGCTATCCATTGGATAAAGATTGTCAAGAAGCATGTGATGAAATTAAGCAATATCTAATGATCCACCATTGTTAGTAGCACCAACACCTGGTCGCCTTCTTTTCTTGTATTTGATGGTACTTCTTGAATTAATGGGAGGTATGCTTGGATAGAAAGATGAAGATGTGAAAGAACGAGCTATTTACTATTTGAGTAAGAAATTCACTGAAGGTGAACAAAGTATATCGAGTGGAAAAAACTTGTTATGCCATGGTGTGGATCATGCACAAACTTAGATAATATACATTGTATTATTCTATAGAGCTTTACACGAAACATGACCCTTTGAAGTATCTGGCTCAGAAACTAGGACTGGTTGGGAAAATTTCCAAGTGGCAAATGTTGTTATCAAAATTTGATATCACATATGTGAATCAGAACTCAGTTAAAGGTCAGGCGCTTGTAGATCAGCTGGTTGAAAACCCAGTTGAAGATAATATGATTGATGGAGAAGTTCAATTTCTAGATGAAAGCATATTGCTGGCAGATTCGGATAAAGAATCAGAACAGTTCACCCCTAAATGGAAGTTGTACTTTGATGGAGCAGCTAATGTATGTGGATGTGGAATTGGGGCAGTCTTAATATCACCAGATGGTAATCAATACCCCGCTTCGATAAGATTGACGTTTCCTTATACAAATAATGTAGCAGAATACGAGGCTTGCATCATGGGTCTCAAGATGGCACTTGATATGGAGATAGATGATCTTGAAGTATATGGAGACTTCTCTCTCATCATCTTTCAAACACGAGGAGAATAAAAGATGAAGGATGCAAAATTGGTGCCTTATCACCAACATTTACTAGAATTGCACAAAAATTCAAAGAAATATCATTTACTTATATGCAAAGAAACCAAAACCAGTTCGTGGATGCATTAGCCACATTAGCATCTATGATTCAAATCACCGATGGAGTTGAGATCCAACCTTTAAAGATTCGCATTGAGGAGGAACCGACATTTTGCTTGAATACCGAGGAAGTCTAAAGAAAGATCCTGGTATGTTAATATCAAAGAATTCCTCCTAGATGGCAAATACCCTAAAAACGCCTCAACAAAGGAGCAAAAAATGCTAAGACGCTTAGCAGCTCATTTTATGCTCAATGGTAATACATTATACAAAAAATCATTTGATAATACTCTCTTGAGATGTGTAGATGAGGCAGAAGTAGAAATGTTGATGAAGGAAGTCCATGAAGGGATATGTTGACCTCACATAAATGGATATATGCTAGCTAAAAAGATTATGAGGATGGGTTATTTTTGGATAACTATGGAATCATATTGTATCAAACACGTGAGACATTGTCACTTGTGCCAGATATATTCCAATAAGATAAATGCTCCTCCCAAAGAATTGCAATTGTTGTCTTCACCTTGGCCCTTCTCGATGTGGCATATGGATATGATAGAGCCAATTTTGCCAAAACCTCAAATGGTCACCGATTTATATTAGTGGCGATCGATTACTTTACCAAGTGGGTTGAAGCATTCTCGTACGCTAATGTTACAAAGGAGTAGTTGTCAAATTCATCAAGAGAGATATCATAACCAAATATAGAGTCCCTGATACAGTCATTACAGACAACGGTACCAATTTAAACAACAAATTAATGTCTAAATTGTGCCAAAACTTTAGAATCAAACATCGTAACTTTACCCCATATCGACCTCAAATGAATGGGGTAGTTGAAGCGGCCAATAAGAACATCAGGAAAATAATAGAGAAAATGGCTATCACTTACAAAGACTGGCATGAGGTGCTACCCTTTGCACTCATGGCCTACCGAACATCCACCAGAGTATCAACAGGGGTAACCCCCTATTCATTAGTCTATGGCACAGAAGCAGTTTTTCTAGTTGAAGTTGAAATTCCATTACTCAGAATATTGGCAGAAACCGAATTGGATGAAGCTAAATGGGTAAGAAATAGGATTGATTAGTTGAATCTCATTGATGAAAGGAGGATGACTACTTTATATCATGGCCAGCTTTACCAGCAAAGAATGGCTCGAGCATTTAATAAGAAAGTTCACCCGAGAAATTTTAAAGAAGGAGACTTAGTCTTGAGAAAAGTGCTCCGAATGTTTAAGATCCTAGATGAAAATTTACTTCTAATTATGAAGGACCATATGTAGTGAAGAGAGTGTTGCCTGGTGGTGCATTAATAAGCGGCTTCCTTCTTTTCAAGCTTAAGGATCGCTAGCTTGGTGGAGCGCCTTCCTTCTTTTCAAGCCTAAAGGATCGCTAGCTCAGAGGAGCGCCTTCTTTCTTTTCAAGCTTAAGGATCGCTAGCTCAGATGAGCACCTTCCTTCTTTTCAAGCTTCAGGATCGCTAGCTCGGTGGAGCGCCTTCATTCTTTTCAAGCTTAAGAATCGCTAGCTCAGTGGAGCGCCTTCCTTCTTTTCAAGCTTAAGGATCGCTAGCTTGGTAGAGCGCCATCCTTCTCTTCAAGAACATGAATCGTCTATGCTCAAGAAGCAACCTGATTCAAGGAGCATATCAGAACATGAAAAGCTTTCATCTCGCTCAAAAAGTGGGAGTTCCAAATAAGTTGATGTTAAAATGTGGTCTATTATATCTTTGTGATAAGGTTTTAACAAACCTCACCACAAAGAGGGGCAGTTGTAGACACCTCATCTTGACAATTTATTTTTATCAATTTGTTAATAATTAAATGCTAATATTAGTACAAATATGGTTAAATTGAAGGATTCTTTTTTTTTTTTTTTTTTTTTGCATTTTTGAGCATTATGATTAGAAATAAAAATTAGGAAAAATAAATCAAATTAAAGGAAATAAATATAATGGATGTAATATACATGTATATAATATAGTTTTAGAATCTAAAAAAAAAAAATTTACTGTTCATCTTCTTCTTCGTTGGGCAGCCTGACCGGCCCACTTTGAGCCCGTTTTCGGCCCACTTCTGGACTTTTTTTATACAAATCGAAGGTAGCTTTGGAAACTAGGCATGGAATAGTTTGTTTTGGTATAAAAATCACATGTTTTCATCAATAATTACACTTTCAAATCGGAACTTCAAATTTAGGAAAAACTCGTTTTTGGTACTTTCCTAAAAAATTAAAAAACGTGTGAAAGTTGTTTTTTAGCCAAATTAATGATTTGGAACGTGACAATATGGGAGGTACACGTCATTTATTGCATTTAATTAGAAAGTTACATGGGTTTTGACTCGGATTATTCAAATTTTGCCTAAAACGTGTTTTACAAGCCCTAGGTTCGGGATTGATTGATTAGGAAGGTTTTGGTCGAATTAAAGCTTATAAATACCCTCCTCATCTTCTATTTTGGAAGGAGAAAGGAAAAATTAGAACAATTAATTTATATTGATTTGTTTGGAATCGTGAAGACTTTAAAAGCCTTCAATCAATTATCTCCCATCCTTGCCAATTTGCCTTTGTTGGTCGTCCACTGCCATGTTATAGTCGACCCTCCACTGTTGTTGCTGCCATCGCCGGACTACTCCTGGTCATCATCGTCATCGATCCTGGTCATCACGAGTCATCTATCGTTCATCCACTCGTCGATCCTCTGCACGCTGTCGTGGTCTTCATCCCTGGTCATCTTGAATTCCTGCACGCGGAGCGATCTTCATCCAGGTAATTTTCCTTACCATATATGTGTATATGTATATATAATAATATAATAATAATAGATTATATATAATTAGTAATAAATATATGTTTTCGCATAAATAGATTATAAGTGAAATTAGTTGAAGTTTTAATAATATTAATCATACTAATATTTGTTTGATGTTAATATATGATAGTAGTGTGGAGTTTGTGTTTATAAATAATAGTGATAGTTTTACATGAGTTTTTGTGATGATTGGTATTATGATGATTTGTTTGTTTAAAAAAAAAATCCTTGTGACATCTAGAAAATTTGATTTTTATAAATTTGTTCAAAATTAATTTGATAGATTTAAGAATCACATAAAATTTAGATAATTTTTATTAAATCATAAAACTCAATAAACTTAAAGTGATAAGAATTCAAAATACTAAAATTAACCAACAAACTAAATTTTTCTCAAAGAACTATGTGTGGTCTGATCCCGATTAGCGGGTACGTAGGCACCTAAATGGGCGATTCAAAAAATGTAAAAAATTTATTTTTGTGATTTTGTTTGTTTCTCTTACTTTAGGTAAATTTGTACATATTTGTAAATAGTTAGAACCTTGTAAATAGTTTAGATTTTGAAATTAAGGTTTAAAAGAAAGCAATTTAAAATTGGAAAGCTAAAGTGGTAACCGTTTAGGTTTTAATAGATTAGTCTTTTGACTCAAGTTAATTTCTGGTTTTTGTTTTCAAAACGATTTTTTTTTGCGGATCAATAGCGAAACCGAAATCAACCTACCCATTGGTTTTGGTTTAACTTTTTTCTCGACTTTAGTGGAGTGGCGACTCCAAAATATTTTTAAAACTCAAAATTTCCTTTAATTCTTAGTCGAGGATTCGTATTGAATGGGTTAAGATTTAGTACGAATCACATTAAAAGAAATCGAGCTGGAAATCAAAACCCAGGCTTGACACTTGTAATTTAATCCTGCAAAGAAACCGAATCACCAATGATTTTTTAATTATAGCTTCACTTATCTGTTAGAGTAGTAGCTTAAGTCTGAATCGATTGTGGAGCTCGGCATCACTAAAGTAGTTTGCAAATGCGACAACTTCTTGGTTTGGTTTTGAAAGAAAAACTTAGTACAATCTCTTTGGTTACACAACAATGGACGCTTCAATTCACTCGGTCAAGCTTCCATAAACTCAGTTCGTCTATAAGTCAAAAAATTTGCATTGTTTTTCAAGCATTCTGCTCGGTGTTACTGCATAGCTTGGTTATGTTTTTTGCTGCAATGAAGAGTTCAACAATTTGAATGGTGTTTTAACTGCTCCAATAGCTCGAATTCTTGGTTGGCACATCAATTAAATCCATTTTCGGTGTTTGGTTGCTCAGGAATGAGCGCTCTAGTGCTCGACCTTGGGCGCTTTTGCTTTGCTTATGGGGTGCTTATTAGGAATAGTTTATGGTTGCTCGAAACTTCAACAATGGGTGCTTGGTTTCACCAGTAATCGGCGCTTGGAACTGATGTCGTAATGCTTAGCCTTTCAACTCTGCTTGGTGACCTCAGCTACAGAAACTCGGTCTTTCTTCTGCTCGATTAATTCTTTAGCAAGTCTTCAACAATTCAAATATGCATAAAAACAAAAATACTATAAGTTTAGTTATGAGGATTCAATGACTTGGAAGTTCTTGCAACTTAGAAGTCAGAATTTGTTTGAATCTGTATATGTTTCTAGAGCTTTCTTTGCTGTGACCTTGGCCGTTGGGTCATTTTGAAGAGTTATATACTCAGCTGCAACCGATAGGCTGTGTTGTTTGGCTTGACTGCAATAGTTTGCATTTGCTCAAAATCTTGATTACCAAACATGGACGCTCGGCCAGTCTGCTTGGCTTATACAAGATCTTCTGTCGGTTTAGCTCATGCTAAAGATCAAACTTGTCTTTAAAAGTGCAACTGGGCAAGACAAGGAGTTCGACGCAGCTAGTCTGCTCTATTAGCTTGGCCTTCAAGTAAATGGAATTAAAATAAAATAGCTCAGTTTCTTCTTCAGTGAGATTAATTCCTTATGCTAGATTGCTGTTGTCATTGTATCTTTTAACAACTCAGGTTGCATTTTGCTATTGTTGATATTGCTCTGAACTTGAATGTGTGCCACCGTACTTTTAAAATTCATGCGGATGGCTACTCTTACCAGTACTCTCAGCTTTCTTAATTGAATATTTCTTTGATCACTGACTCTAACTGAACTTTAATCTAGCTTTTGATTGCTATTAGAAAATAAATTACAAGGCCATAGACACTTTTATCCAAAAGTCAAGTCTATATTCACATGCAATCTCACAACTTAAAATGACATATCATAAAGCCAAGGATGAAAGTGATAAGTAACATTTAAATCTCCCTATTAAAACATGTGGAAACTCATCACTAAGTGGCATTTAATTTAAAAGTGAAGGATGTGAAGTGCGCAAATGTCACTTAGGTTCTGTTTTGCTTGTTTTTTTAACCATTTATGCACCTTTTGATCCAAGCATGGCATTTTTATCATTTTATAGCAAAATTTCACATTGAAAGGGTTAGTATTTGCATGAAAGTGTGTCATGTATGAGGGATAAATGTGCAGTTTTTTCACATTTATCAACTGCTGGCAAGTCATTTCACTTTGCTCATAAGTTTTACGTCCTGTGGATTTTTTTGTGTACAAACGCTTTTGACTTACTAGTAAATCATGTTTCTACATAATTCACATCAAATTTTACCAAAACTCAATCCCCAAACAACATACATCATCACAAACTCCTTTTCAGTAAAGTATCCAAATTTATAAACCATTTTCAAACTCTTCTTTATACATTTCTATCCCAGTTCTATACATTTCATATAACTTCAAAAAAAGTTACTTGAAATCTCCTATGAATAACCTATTGAGCACCATATTCACTTGTTAGCGAATAATTTGATCATGAAGATATAATTATGCATTCTTGGACAAACACCACATTACCTAACAACTATTAATACATAATGCTAGACCTCGTTGGAAACATATCAATACCATAAACTAAGGCACACTAGAATAGCCAGAGCAATAATTTTCATTAGGAGAATGACACCTACCGGCAACCACGCTCATTATTTAAAGAAGAGATATTAGTTGAAGGTTAAATAGAGATGTGGAAAAGAGAAATTGTAGGACAAGAAAGGGAAAAGAAAGAGGGAAACAATTGATTAAGATCTTATATAGGGTATACTTCAAAATTGAACCCAAAATGACTAAATTGCCATTGACTTTAGAAACAATTTTTGAATTGTCAAATTAAGGGTATTTCATAGATGAATACGGAAAATGAAAAGTCCAATTGAACAAAAAATGTGAAATAAAAAAACCATTGAACATTGCAAATATTGAATTACACAAAATTGGTATAATAGAATATTGGAAGAATTTAAAGAAATTATTAAACCCATAAGCAATTTAAAAAAATAACATGTACAATACTCTGGACCAATAGCTAGTTTCAAATTTCAAACAAGTGGGAAAGATAGGGAGTGAAAAAAATTTTATCGGTCCAGTTGTAGAGAGAAAAAGGTAAGTAATTGTCCACCAAATGACATAAAAATTATAAAATAAAATCTTAGCGGCAATAATAATATAAATAGAAGACAAAATAAAGTCAAAATTGGAATAAAATGGATGGGGCAAATCAGATCTAAAGCGAGAACTTGACTTAGTATTTATTAGGGAGAGATAGCACTTTTGTTAAATAAGGAATAAGAGATCAATTGTAGATTATGGAGAATATTGTTAGTTTGTTGTCCCTATATAAATTATTTTTCAAAAGAAGATTGGGACAAAACTAATTACGGGACTGCTGAAGTAAAATCACATGTTGAAGATGTGCTTATATTTTAAAACCAAAACTCACAAGTTCCACCTACAACTTAGTCGTGACAATAAAATCCTTAACCCTCTTTCTTTGTCAGTTACTTTCACTTTATCTCGCTTTTTGTTTATTTTGCTTTCCCTTTCTCCCTCCATGTTTTAACTACCAAATCGATTCCACTCATGGGTGTTCTAATTGTGTATCTACTTTTGGTGTGCCCCTTCCTACACATTGTGTTTCATTCTTTCTCTCAAGCCTACTTTTGATCTATTGATGATCTATTCTTGACCATGGGCTTGTCCAAGCCAAGCCTTTTGTTTCATTGAGTCAGGCTGATGAACTTGACCCTAGGCCCTCCAATCATTGACTATGATCAATACCAACCTAAATACAATACTCAGTTGTCCCTAATAAGCTCATCACTAAGCACTAGTGGCTCAGTTCATGACTCTTCCCCATGATCACTGCTGTGTCCACTACAAGTATAATTGCTAGGCTAACTAACTACTTGGTCACTCATCTACTCACCCACTACACGCATAACCTTCAGGTCAATCCTCTATAAATACTTACGAATCTCTCTAGATTCAAAAAAAGTCGCATGAAATCACTCTCACTTATTTGATCCATAGGCTTATCATGGCTATTACTAACTTAAGCATTAGAGTAGCCACGTTGGGCACATGCCTAATGTGTCGCTAACATATCTTTTGTTTTACATACTCTCTTATCAACCATGATCCAAGCCCAACTCTGCTACATCCAGCCCTTACTACATTCGAGCAAGTGACATTTGGTGCAACATGTGGGAAGGTTCGACCTTTAGTGAGAGAAATCACCAGTTTTGTTCCTTAACAACCAAAAAGTTCTATAACAAATGCCTTAAAAAGACAAAACTCCCCTTTTCATCATGTTACCTCATGTTGAAAACAAGAAATCACCTTAAGGTGATAGTCTTGAAGTTGAACTGAATTCCACTTTAGGATCACTCAACCTCATGAGGCATGAGGGCTCCTAAGTGGGGCCCAACATTCTCTTAGCCTCCAATGGCTCCCCAGAATAGAATCACCTTAGACACCTTGAAGACATGCTCTACTAGGTAATGCAACAAAATATTAAGATTATCAAGCATAATACAGATGTTGAAAAATGCCTGAAGGAGCTGGAATTAGGAATGTAAGATTCCTAACCACAACCATGCAGTGATGAAACTCCACTGCACTAGGTAGACATGTACCATCCTTATAAGGCAGTCAACATGGCAGGATCACAATTGCAGGTCTCTCATGGTCTAAAAAATTCCTCAATTACACTAGCAGCATAAAAAATTTAAGCCAGGAACCCCTCACCAGTGGAACACCTCATGTATCGCAAGAAGCGATTTGAGGATATGACCCTTAAAGAATTAGAGAGAGAGATCAAGATTTAAAGATCTAGGAAAGCCAAAAGATCACCTCCACCCTTAAAATAGCCTGGATGGTAATCAAGACGGCCTTAGCACAATCGATCATTGATGAGTCATGACCACCTGGAATGAACTACCCACATTGAAGCCTTATGATGGGATAAGCGACCTTAAACAATACCTTAAAAAGATACAAAGATCAAATGATGGTATTTGGATTTAATGATGCCATTTTTTTGTAAAGTGTTCCCTAGAACACTGGAAAAGGCTACTAATAGTTGGTTTCACCAACTAGCTGATGGTTCTATGACATCCTTTGAAATCCTTGTGATTACATTCAGGACTTAATTTACAGTGATTAAACCCTTAAAGAAAGATACGTCCTCCTTGTTCTTAGTGAACCACAAAAAAGACAAGTCCCTAAGGGACTACATTACTCAATTCAACTAAACTATCACAGAAGTAGACGGTCTCGAACTTAGCCTTGTAGTATAGGCAACCATCCATGTAGTTCGAAGGAACAAAAGCCTCTTCTACTCTCTTAGCAAAAAACAAGCCTATGACTCTAGAAGAATTCTAAGAACAAGCTAGCAAATATATATGGCTTAAAGAATTCATCGCTGCCTGGAACGATATGGAAAAATCACAAAAGGAACACTTGTAGGATAAAAAATCTTAAGGGTCAATCAAAGATCGAATAGCTCCCTCCGAAGAGAAGGATAGGTAGGGATATTAAAGAAGAAGGCCCTAAGGGAAATGGAGACACTTCGAATCCATCTTTCTCCCCTTAAACAAACCCTTGGAAGATATATTCCTAGAGATTAGGAATTCTTGCATCATAACTGAGCTAAGTAAGGTGCGTAGTGACCCAGGCAGAAGGGGCGTGAGCAAATATTGCAATTATCATTAAGACATGGGGCACAACATAAATGATTACTATCAATTAAAGACAACCCTGCAAGAGGCTCTCAAAAAGAGCTTTCTACGATAATATAGACCCAAATAATGCCATTGGAAGACCTAACCAATGAAGGAATGATCATTAGCAATACCCTAATGATTGCCTCAACTGCTAAGTTAATGACATAGCTTGCGGGGTAGTCAACACCATAGTTGGAGGGCCGTACTTTTCAAATCTCTCCCAATTCTCTAGAAATGATAAAGGAAAGTCGGTAATGCTTTTGGAAAAAAGGGAAAATCTCGATATGACTCTTGAATTCACTAAGGTTAACCTAGATGATGTTAAGATATCGCACCAAGATGCCTTCATCATAAAAGCGGGGGTGGCAAGCTTTAAAGTGATGAAAGTCTTGATCGACACAGGAAGCAGCATAGATATCATTTTCGGACACACCTTTGATAGGCTCGGAGACGAAAACATTTAGAAGAAGCTTAACTTATTTAAGAATGAGATTTTCAGATTCAATAACCAACCAGTCAAAGTTAGAGGAATTGTCACCTTATCAATGAGTTTGGGTGATGATAAACACAAAGCCCATAATGAGGTTGAATTCCTGGTAGTGGACTGCTAGTCACCCTACAATATGATAATAGGACGATTGACACTCATCCTATTTTGTATGGTACCCTCCTTAATCCACCTAAAAGTAAAATTCCGAGCCCTAAGCAAGGTCAGCATATGAAGAGGGGATTGGGACCTATCCGGGAGATTGTATGTCCAGGCTTTGGCGAGAGATGAAGTATGTCAAATAGATTTATTCCCTGATCGACCCAATCATAGGAAAACAAGCAAAGACGAAGAGGGAGATGAACCTACAAAAATAATAGAAGAAATTTTGCTTGGCCTTCTATGGTCACTAAGATTGGCTCTATACTGTAAACCCCCAAGTTTTTCCAAGTTTGAAGTTTGAGAAATAGAATTAAAAATCAACAAAATGTTGGTATATAATTTTTGTTGAATGCTTTGATTATTAGATTTAAGTGTGTCAACATGTGTGAAATTAGATAAATAAGACAGAGAATTGAAAAGTTGCCTATTAGCTTAATTAATTTCAAAATTTTCATTAGTTAAGTCTTTAGAAATCTAATAGTCGAAGTAATTCATTTTAAGTTATATATCAATTATTTTACTTCTAAACTTCTTTAAAAAATTAGATTTCAAAAATTTAATCTTTAAATTATAAAGAATTCCAATATAGGTATTCATAAGAACATTTCCATTCAAATAAAATCTATAAGCTAAATTTACCAAAATTTTGTATTGATTTCAATTAATAGCTTTTTTTTTTTTATGTCTTTTATTGCCAATTTCAAGTTTAAATTTCTGCAATTTTAGGCCCTAATTTCCACCATAATAATCATGCACACCCACACACATAATGACTCTTATATGCCTCAAAAGTTAAAACCTATATCTAAGCTTTATAAAGGATAAACATCACATTATTTTATCAAAAGAATCATCCTCTTCTTTCTCCATTTTAGTAGACCAAAAATCGTACAAACACACCACACATACATACATCTTCATATTTCTTTTTCTCATCTAAAAAAAAAAAACAATCTTCAAAACTTCAAGCTAGTTCCATCATCAAGTCAAGGCTAGCTTAAGGTAAGTTATAGCTTCTTCTTTTCTTGTTAATGTAATATTTGAGTAAGTGAAGTATATGCTTTTGATGGATTTTGATGATTAGAAGTTTATTGATGAGTTTGATGTTGGATAAGTGAAGTTGAGGAATGATATTGGTAGTATGAGTCTTAAATTTTTGATAGCATAGGCTTTTGTTTGTGAATGGAGTTGATGGAGTGTGTAGTAGATCTAAAGTTTGGGTTTTTGGTGTAATGGCCATGTCAAGTTGTTGCAAGGGTATATGATGCATGTATGTGAACGATGAAGTGTGTTTGATGAAGTTAGAGATCAAAACGTATGTTTGAAAAGTCAAATTTTCGAAGTTAGAAACTTTGAGTGCAGGGAAGGATGTGCATAGGCATGCACGAGCCCGCATAGAAGGTATTGGGGATGCAATTTTGCTTATGGGCACTTTTTTTGGGTCTGTATGGGTGTGTAAATGGATGTGTAGAAGCTTGTGTTGAGTATTGCAGGGGAAAAATTCGATTCTAGTCATTTTAAGGTCAGCACGGCTTCGAGCACAATCGTGCAGAAGGTTGTACAGACATGTCCTTATTTTGTAAATTGACTATAACTTTTTCATTTAAACTCAGATTTAGGTGATTTAAGAGGCTATAGAAAGCTTAAAAAGAGCTCTATAATTTGATGTTTTGAGTTTTGAGAGATTCCAAAAGTATCAAAGCTTAAAATTTGATTGTTTTAGATAGTATCATGCTCAAATCAAGTTAAATATCCATTTTACTAGTTAAGTAAAGATAGCTAAGCTTAGTACTCTATAATTTCTTAAATATTGATGAACTAGGATTACAATCACATAGGTTTAGAATATTTAAGTATTTATGGAAGTCCTACATAGATGCATGCTTAGTGAATTTTTTTGTTATTTTATACGATCTTTTGATCAAGACTTGAGCTTCCCAGCTGATTACTACGACGATTAGCCACTATGCACGGGTGAGTAATTGGATCTTCTCATTTGGATTGTGCTTGTAACATAGTAGTTGAACATTGCTTTAAAATTAAATTGACTAAATGCATAGGGATTGGGGAATTTGCTTGTTATATGTTTATGAATGAGTGATAAACTCTTATATTCAAAGTGATGACCTTTTTGAATGATAATGGTTGTATAGTTTGGAATGACGAGTGTTCGAAATTGAAGTGATCACCATGTAATATGGGATAAAGCTTATTGGATCTTAAGCTAAATTCGACATGCATTACATAACATCAAAATTGCATTAGCATTGTATTTCATGTCATGTGTTAATATTTCGATTATGTGGTAATGCTTGTTGAGTCTAGTGAATCTGGTTAAGATTACCATAGGGTTGTCAGCTTCACATGAACTAAGCAGGCTTCGAAGGAGGTCACCTGTGTTGGAGTTGGCTATAGAGTATTAATACTTAGTGAGAATTTTTAAGTTCTAAATGAAGTGGAGAGTATATGTTATAGCTATTTATAAATAGTAAAAGATTTAGAAGAGTTCTCCTTCTTTAGTTTTGACATTCTTATAGGCATGAATTACTTAACTGATCCTTCAACCCCCAGGGAGGGCGTAAATCCCCTTAGGTTTGGATTCCAATTATCCAAACCATATTTGTTACATTTGTTTTGAATGATGCATTTGCATTTGCTTCTTAAATGACCATGATTGGAAAATAGTGAACTGTGTTAAGATTTTATTACTTACCGAGCCTTTCAATGCTCAAGCACCTTTAGATTGTTACTTTATAGGAATATAAGAAAGAAGACCGAGTGTAGGAGTTAAGGTAGAAAGAGATCTTATGTATTCATTTTTGGCAAGGAAGACTTTGATATATAATAGAAACCTAATTTGTGTTTTGTAATAGTTTAAGTTATGTCTTATTTATTTTCTTGTGAGTTCTATATGAAATGTTCAGGTGAACTCCTTGAAGACCATAGATGTAATATCAAAATGATGATCTAGTCTTTGTAATTTTGTTATCTTGGCTTATGTCTTACATATACAAAATCTTTCTAACTCTAATAAACTTTCGATCCTGTTTTATATATTCACTTCTTATGGGGCATGCTAGCTATAAAATACTTATATAACCCCCTAGAGGCCTCAGTTGATTACATGATGTACTATTACAACTAGGGTACTCTGTAGGGGAGTGACATACATTGCTTATGGATGTTAAGAAGGAACTGGTTCAGTTTATCCATCACAAATGTGACATATTCACAGGGACGCCCAATGACATGCCTGGCACAAATTCGGAGGTTATCACCTTCAAACTTATCATCAACTTAAAAATAAAACGAGTTCAACAAACTTTGCTGTTGTTCGTCAGGCTATCATAGAACAAGAAGTCTGAAAACTCCTTAAAGCTGGATTCATTCGGGAGAAGAAATACCTTACATGGCTGGCCAACATTGTTATGGTAAAAAAGGCAAGCGACAAATGGAGGATATACGTTGACTACACCGACCTTAACAAAGTATGCCTAGAGGATTACTTCTCGCTTATGAGAATAGACCAGCTGGTCAATGCTACATCTGAGCATGCCTTGTTGAGTTTTATGGATGCCTTTGTGGATACAACAAAATAATGATGGAACTAAAAGATCAAGTGCAAACATCATTCGTTATTGACTTTAGCACATATTACTACAAAGTCATGCCCTTCAGCTTGAAAATTGCCAAAGCCATCTATCAAAGACTGGTCACCACGGTCTTTAGAGAGTAGATTGGATGGAATATGGAAGTCTATGTAAACGACATAATTGTGAAGAGCATAAGCCTTGAAGTTCACCTTAAAGATCTCTAAGAAACCTTTGATAGACTTAAGGGATACTAGATGAAATTGAGTCCTTAAAAATATATATTCGAAGCATCATTCAAAAAATCCTAGGGTATATGATCATGTGATATGGATTGGAGAATCTGAGTAATTAACTGATCTAGTGATATATTGCGATCTAGGGTCTAAAGTATGTTTTTGGGTTTTTATGAATCATGGAAAATTGAAAATTAAAGCATATGATTGACCAATCCTTAGATATAATGCACCAAAGATAGAATTGAACTAGTTGTTCTGCTCAATCGATGCTACACACAATGAAGAGAAACAACGAAGATCAATCTTGAAAAGTAAATCAATCTTATTCAAGAAGCAAATACTCACAAACGACAAAATATTGTTCAAGAGGGCAAAAACTGACAATCAACTGTTGCTTAACATATTATTAAGAACCCTTATATACTCCCAAGTTGGCCATTTAAAAAATTTAGAAAACCATAAGATAACTAACTAAAATAAGAAACAAATAGTTTTTAACACCACAAAACAGGAGAAGATGTCACCTTATCAATCACAGTTGTGATCTCTTCAGTCTAAATTTCCTCTTTTTACTTCAAGTTATCACATGCATTATTGGTCGATGATAGTTTGCATCACGTTGGTGATATGGCTCATTATCTCCTTTGGTCTTCAAACTTTCTAAAGATGATGTGATAATGGCGTTGGTCATAAATACATAGAGGGTGTGATACTCATCACGACTAGCAAGGGGAGTATGATCTTCATTAGAGTAAGATGCTCAAACATTGATTCAATCAAAGCTGCTTAAGCATAACAAATTAGATTCTACACCAAAGTGTATCATATAGTCTTTAAGATAGCCCAATTCATCATTGTTTGGATCATCTATAAGGATCCATTGAGCTAAGTTCAATAAACCTTTAGCTCTAGCTCAAGCTTGAGTTATTGGCCAATGTGAACCATGATTCCTATCATCTCTCAGGGGCTTATGAATATTTGCCCTCAAATCTTGATCAAATTTATCCAAAATGTATGGTGAAATGTCCGTTACATTAAATGTAACTAAAGTCCCTCCAAAATTACTCGGTAATTCAATTTTATAAGCATTATCATTGACCCGTTCAACAATCTAAAATGGTCCATCAGCCCAGGGTGCTAATTTTTTATTTTTACGCCTTAAAAATCTATCTTTGCCAAGGCGAACCTTACTAGATCATTGGGTACAAATTTGACCCTTCATCTTCCCTTATCTCTGTTCTCTTTCACCTTTGCATTTTGTCATTGCAAGCAATCATATACTTTTTAATGGAGTTATTATATTTGACAAGAACGTTCTAATCCACTTTAACTATCTTTAGCAGAAGGAGCTTTAAGAAGCAAATCCAATAGAGAATTAGGATTAAATCCATAAACTACCTCTAAAGGCGATTTGCCAGTCATACTATGGGCTGAGCAATTATAAGCAAATTCCACAATAGGAAAACATAAATCCCAACTCTTTAACCTCCTTGACAAAGTCTTCCAAAAGTAGCTCAAAAACTTTACATCTTTATCAGAATCAATAGATTGTAGAATGCTATGCGGATTAACCACCTCCTGCAAAAACAAACCAGAAATATATACAACATCATTGGTTTTATGGAATGGAATGAAGTGTGACATCTTGCTAAATCGATCAACAACTACCATAATAGAATCACACCCTCTTTGAATCCTAGGAAGTCCCAGGACAATATCTATACTCAAATCAACCTACAGTTTTATAGGAATAGGCAATGGCAAGTACAAGCCCTATGGTTTGCTTCGACCTTTAGCCCTCTTACATGTGGAACATCATTCAATTACTTTATAAACATCCCTAGCCATACTGGGCCAATAAACATGTTCCTTCAATGCATCAAGGGTACGGTGGTTCAAACAATGTCTAGAAAGTTCATTGCTATATGCTTCTTTAACAAGCATCTCCCGTATAGTACCATATGGGATACATAATATTCTCTTCCAAAATAAATAATCATTGATCATATGATAGCCATCCACTGATCTCCCCTCATTGCAAGCGACTATAATGGGTGCAAACACCTTATCTTTAGAAGATTGTCCCATAACATGCTCAAATCCCAACAATTTGGATTGCATAGAACTTAACAATGTATGTCTTCTAGATAATGCATCAGCTACTACATTAGTATTATCGTTCTTGTATCTAATAGTACATACAAATTTTTATAGGAACTCAACCCATCTTGTATGTCTCTTGGAAAATTTACTTTGACCTCTCAAATATTTCAAAGATTCATGATCAGAAAATATGATGAACTCTTTAGGTATATGATAGTGTTGTTATACTATAAGAGCTTGGATCAAAGAATATGACTTTTTGTCATAAATGAGATAATTCAAAGTAGCTCCATGTAGCTTCCCACTGAAATATGCAATAAGACGACCCTTTGGATAAGAGCTGCACCAACTCCAGCATTAGAGGCATCACAAACAAGTTCAAAACCTTTGTTAAAACCAATGGCATTAACAAAGGATCTGAAGTGAGCTTTTTCTTGATCAACTCAAAAATCCGATTAGCCACTTGACTCCATTGGAAAGGGACCCCTTTCTTTGTCAACTTTATCAATAGTGTCGCAATGGTACTAAAATCTTTAATGAACCTCCTATAAAAGGAAGCAAGTCCTTGAAAGCTTTGAACCTCAAACACATTAGTAGGAATAAGCCATTCAATGATAGCCTTAATCTTCTTGTCAGCAAAATGAAGGCCCTCTCTAGATACAACATATCTTAAAAATATCACCTCATGTTGAAAGAAAATGCACTTCTTCAAATTCGCATACAACTTCTCCTTCCTTAACACCATAAAAACCAAAGTCAAGTGCATAATATGACTTTCCAAATTCAGACTATAAACCAAAATGTCATGAAAATAAACCACCACAAACTTCCTTAAGAAATCTCTCAACACATAGTTCATCAGTCTCATGAAAATACTAGGAGTATAGGACAAGATAAAAGGCATCACTGTCCACTCATATAGACCATGCTTGGTCTTAAAAGCCATTTTCCACTCATCTCTAACCTTCATTCTTATTTGATGATAACCACTCTTTAAATCAATTTTGGAAAACAATTCAACACCATGAAATTCATCCAGTATATCACCAAGGCATGGTATAGGATATCTATACTTCACATTAATGCGATTTATAGCCCTATTATCCACATACATCCGCTGATTACCATCTTTCTTGTATACTAATTAAGTTGGTATCGAACATGGACTCATCCTCTCATGAACAAATCCTTTCTCTAGCAATTCATCTGCTTGTTTCTTCAACTCATTAGCCTTTATGGGATTCATTCTATAAGCTGGCCTATTAGGCAATGTTGCTCTAGGTATCAAGTCAATTTTGATGCTTGATTCCCTCCAAAGAAGGTAATCCCTTCAAAATTTATTTTGGAAAAACATAAGCAAATTCATTTAATAAATGTTGAACTTCATTTGGAATAGCTAAATCACTCTCCACTCCCAAAGCTTGCCTCACATGCAACAAACACATCGGTTACCCATTGGTTAATTCCTTCATGACCTCTCTTTGTGTCAATAACAACTACTCCTTTTTATGAGGATTTGACTCTCTATGTGTTTGTCACACAGCTTTAGGACTCATAGGAAACAACCTAATTCTCTTCCCATTGAACAAAATAGAATAAGTGTTGTTGTCACGCCTCGAAGGGTATAGTAAACGTGGCAGTACACCGTACAAAATAGTAAAGCCTAAGAATGACCACCTTAGTCACGCAAAGGCTTCCATACTATGTACAAGGCGTCAAACACATAGAGGAAACACATCGGAGTGATACATTTTATATTGATACAACTTGAGTAACAATGTAAAGGAAATAAAATTCACTGTACTTCAGATACAAATCACTATACTTCAAATACAATTCATCAAAAGATTTACTACATAAAACTATTACAAAGAAATTCACAAGACCTAGCTAATATCTTCAAGTATGTTTACTTTCTGCTGTAATCTCGAAGTCATATTCGGCTCTAACTATCTTGGTCCCCAAGTAGCATTCCCCAATCAGCGTGTTTATTCAAACATCTATTGGGGTATAAGCTATACTAGCTTAGTGAGAGTTTCCTTAATTTCGTACCATAACAAGCAAGTTATAATTCATCGATATGGAACAAACACATGAGCAGACAAGCATATGACTTTCCGGTAGCCATATGTGAATGGATTTACGCCCTCCATTCTAGGGTTAAGATGGTCCATAAGTCATGCAACCACAACCCCAATCTCTTTCTCTTGATTATACAACCTCTGTTGTTTTATAGTGATGGTTTTATGTGTTTGCCCCACATCCGTTAACTTAAGCGATCTCAAATCCTTAATGTTAACATAGGCCTCCTCGCCTATCCGCTAATATACTTTTGTCCCACCAAAAGTATAAGCCAATGCAATGTGACTGAACATGTGATATGCATGTACATTTTATTCATATAGTCGTGGCACATTAATTATGTAGGTTAAGAGCGATCATAGAGAATTTCAGACAATTCAAGTCTATGTTAACTCATACAATGATTTTACAACAAGTCGCACCTCGATATACTTATCATTCATTCAACCAAGATTATATCACAATCCATTAAAATTTTATCTTTTCCTAATTCTAATGCAACTAGCTACAAGCACAAATAAGGTAACAAAATAAAAGGAAAACTCACTCGGCCATTGGATCACGGTCTCTTAGTAAAAGTAATCCGATGGTAAGGAATCGTCGATTTCAAGGTCACTTAAAAAGAAAGAAATACCCAAATAAGTATTTTATCACTTAACTAATCCAAACTATCTCATACAAACTATCAAATTTGTAATTCTCATCCTAAGCGGGAATTCCAACTTAAAATGGCTATAACTTGGTCGTTTTAACTCGGAATTTAGCAAATTATATATCGATTTCCACTTACTTTGAAAGATATAGCTAATTCTAATATCATGTTTAAGTTTTGAAACTTTGAACCTTTGAAAAGGTCTTATCAATTCTGATCAGTAGTGAAATTCAATTCCGAAGAGTAGTTTTGTGAATGTTTGTAATGTTTATACTATCTGAAGCAAGTATACATGCAATATAAACAAGTTTCTATCATAAATAATATGTCATGAGATATATATACATATACATGTTCTTGATGATATTTAATGAAAGAAATTTTTAGAAAACTTTTTCTATGTAAGGCTTTATGAAAACTTAGATAGGCTAGTCTTGTATTCTTGACAATCCCCACTTGTTTTTAGAAAAATTCATTGATAAAATCTATTTATTCTTGTTAAAATTAAGCCTTCATTATGTATATTTCCTAAGGCCTTTGTTTTTCAATAAAAACTCCCATTTTACACTTTGTAAACATTTTTTTAAAATTAGTTCATCCAAAAATCCGAATTTTGTAAAAATTGTTTTTGTGGTGATTCCTTTAAGTAAAAATCATTTGATACTTAGAAAACTAAAGCTCAACCATACCTAGCCACTAAGGACTTCATTTCTTTAATAAAACTTCTATTTTGAGTTTGAAAATTAGGAGTTTTCACACCATTACTCCATTATTACGAATTTATTAAAATGACAAACAACTCAAATTTTCCTACTTTATTTCTACTCCTTGTTCTATATTTTTCTTAGCAAATCCCATCTTAATTTATAAAAAATGATACCTATGACCTAAACTCTTCATTTTTCATATAAAACACAAGTTTTTGAGTTGATAAATGGGTTTTTATGACATGGTTTTGAAACCATCCAAATTTATAAAATTTGAATAAAACTCAAATTTCATATTTTGTAATCCCTTCCTATTTTTGAGAATCTCTACTAGTAGATCTACCATTTACTTATCAAAAACATCTCCTATTGATACCTATTCCATAAGCCTTCCATTTTCTAAACAAATCTTTCATTTTGGTGTTGAAAAATAGGTTTTCAAAATTGGTCTTGGTTGAGATCCGAATTTACAAAATTTATTTTTGGACATATCTTTTGATAAAATCCATCCAAACTTAGGAAAAATCATCCTTTACATATCCTATCTTAAGAGCCTTCCATTTCTTAAATAAAAACTTCATTTTTGAGTTGGAAAATATGTTTTTAAACCATGCCTTAGCCAAAATCTGAAAATAGAATTTTTTTTTGAAAAATAATCTTTGAAAATCACCTTTGATTCTTGTACAAGGAAGTCTTGACGATATACATCCACTAAACCTTCATTTTCTCAACTAAAACTTCCATTTTAAGACTTGGAAATTGATTTTTAAAAATGGGTCTTGCCTAGATACGAATTTCACCATTTTTATTTAAGTTCAAAACCAAGATCTACACTTTCAATGATCATAAATATAAAAGAAATCCATGGTAGTAAATTATAAACTCATAGATCTAAACTTTACTCATCAAAATTATTCATTTATGATATCTATTCCTTAAGTCCTTCATTTTAAATAAAAATACACATTTTGAAGTTGAAAAATAGCTTTTCTAAATATGGTTCCCTTTTTATTTGAATTTTCAAAAATGATTTTTGTTGAAACTAAAATAGATCTTGAGCTTTCTAAAACTTTTCTACTATCATCAAGCTATCACAAGTTATTTAAGAAAATAAATCAAAAGTCTAATGTGTTTATGAACCTAAAACAACTAGATCTAGTTATAAATGCATGAACACTATGATGGTTATGTGAATGATGAATATATGCATAAATCATTAGCAATAACAAAATAATAACTCATATAACAAGATCTAAAACATAAACAAAATCAAAGCTACAAAAAAGTTAGATCTACAAAATATAACTACTTTTAGCAAGAAAATAATAATGATACAAGAAAATAATCGTGAATAAGAGGAGTGTTTCATTTTGGCATCATCATCCTTAGCTTTTAAGCTTATGGAAGGTCATTTGATGCATGAAACTCTTACTATACTTTACCTATATCATCTATGGAAGTTTAAGAAGAAAGTTTACTCAATGGATCTTCAAGAATGGAGTGTGGAAGCAAGATTTAGAGATGGGGACAGCTTGTATTCCTTGCAAGAACAAGGCTAAGAAAGGTTTAAAGAGAGAAAAAAAGAGAGTAAATGGTGTAGGGTTTCAAAGGAGGAAAGGGTGTAAATGAGAGGCATTAAATGGAGAGAGACGAGTGTATTAATTGAAAGAAAAAAAAAAATAAAACAATGGCAGCAAATGGGTAGGGAGCCGCACGTGAATTCAAGAGAGAGAGAGAGAAGGTTTAGTTAGTTTGTAACTTAAGTTTTTGAAAGTGTAACTTATGTTACTTAATCTGCTAACTAAAAGAGACTTTAATTCATTAAATAAATAATTAAAATAAAAGAAAAGAGGCTATTATTAAGAGTATGGTCAGCTGCCATTTGTGGGGAAATGGAGTGTAGAATGAGTGAAAGAAAACTTGATTAATGTGTAGAAGTGACAATTGAATTATACTTGAAGTATGGGTTGAAAAAGTACTTTTTATTAAGAAAATATATAAAATAAAATTAATAAAAATATCTTTAAATGAGTGGCATAATTTTCATAAATAAAATTAAATAATTATTTGAATTATTTTAGTATTTCAACAAATATGTTACCGGTATGATCAAAATACGCGAATATGAGCCATAAATGATATTTTTATAACTCGAAAAATTCTAAAAAATTATTTTATAAAAATAAAAATATATCTCAAATATTTTTCAATTATTAAAGTAATTTATTTTATTTTTAGTATCGGGTCTTAAACAGAAACTGATCCCGTAAAAACTCGAAACGAACTAGATTTTAGAAAAACAGAATTTTCTATAATATATAAAATATTTATCTAAAAATATAAGGGTTTACAAAAATAATAAAATTATGTAATGAATATTAGTGAATAGTATCAAAAGACTAATTAATCACCGGTAGTAATGAAATACGAATATAATTGCAAAATCAGATATTTCTAGTTATCGAAAAATTATAAAACTAATATTTTAGAAATCCTTATGAAAATACGAGTCTAACGGTACTAATGGTATATTTTTGATATCTCGATCCCCGGGACACGCTTTTCAAAGTCTGTATTCAAACGGGTTCGAAATAGATAAAAAATTTACCAATCTGATACTTTTAAGCGACCTTATATTACTACGAGCTATTCTACACACTTAAACTACACCTCGGCCTCTAGAGTTAAGGGCGCAAGATTGCCAGATTGAAACTACTGTATTCCACTTAAGGTTTCCGGGTGATTTTTTGGTTTAGATCTTTGCCAATTTGGAAACTGATATTTTATGTTTATACAACATATTTAATTTGAGAAATTTATTTTAAATTTTATTTTTTGTAAGTATTTAATATCTCTTAACGTTTTCGGAATTATTGAATTGAGTTTTATTTCCAAAGGTTTAATCATTAATTACTTTTTAATAATTTATTTTTAGGCTCTATATTACCCGCTTTTATAAGTCAGAGTTAAATATAGAATTTTTCGTACGTAGTGGTTTTGAATTTGAAGACTGTTGAGTTCTTATTTTATTTTTAAGGAATCTCATTTTCTCAAGATTAAGAAATTTCTGGATTCGTTCGTGATTTAAGACTAATCAAAGTTCGGTTTTAATTTGGAGTCATTTTTAGGGTTTATTTTCGAAGTTCATTTTGGAATTATTTACTGGAAGTTTCTGAGGCTTACAATTGTACCTACCATTGTGGTTTACTTTCTGACCAAATTACTAAGGATGACTCAATAGGATATTAGTTGCATTCATAGGCACTACATCACAAAGAACCCTATTAGTATAATGATTATGCAAAGAGAAAGGAATTGATACCTACTCAATGACATGAACAGAACTCTTGTGATGTGATGGGAATCAGACCACTCAGGTGACAAATGAAGCAGGTGATTTTCATTGTAAGCCGGCTCCAAGGCTGGGAGCTTTTCCCTTCAAGGTCGGTAGCTTTCCTATAAAGGTTGGTGATGTTGCTTCTTAAGGCTGGTGGCTTTCTTAAGAAACATTTAGTTTTAGTTTTAGTTTTAGTTTTATTTTATTTTTAAGTATTTGCAAGTTTGCCATTTAGATGGGTTATATAAATACCTACTCTTTGTTGTAAACCTTAGTTTTGAGATACTTGATATGAAGTTGTCTTTCAACCCTTGAGGGCAAATTCATTAAGTTCTTATTGATCCTTGCGATCATGGCAAACAACCAGTCCTTATCGATCATTGTGATCGTAGCAAACAACCATTTGATCTTTCTTGTGCGTCATATCAAGAGAGAGAGTGTGTGTGTGTGTAGCTTGAGTTATTTTTTGTGTGTATTATCTATTAATAATGTCGTTCATATCCCTTAAATTCGTTTGCATCCAACATATAAACCATAAAAATATCGTCTTTTTGGTATCAGAGCATATCCTAATTCTAGGAACATCATAATTTAGTGCCAGAGCATCCAGAAACCCTAATACTTATTGATTGTCATTCTTGGCACATCATAATTTTAATATTATAGTGTTTAGGAACATCATAATTTTGGTGTCATAGCATTCTTGGCACATCATAATTTTGGTACTAGAGCACAGTTACAATAAAGGGATATTTGGTCAGCACAATATATGATTTTTATGTTATTATGCATAGTGTGAAGATTATAATTAAGGTTTTGTGTGACTATGATTGGATATTAGCGCTTAATATCAATTTCGAGGTTTATGAATTGTGATCTTGTATAGTATTTGCTAGTGATTGTTGTATGTTGGTGTGGTGAATGAAATCTAGGGCTTGTGTAATGATCAACATTGGGATTTTTATCATCCTTATGCATGACTTGTGTGATTATGGTTTGCATAGCGTGATTGGCAATCTAGGGTTTTTTCTATTATTAGTATGAGATTTGGAGTTTTGAATGGAAGCCATGAATGGTAGGTTTCGTTGTGAGCTTTACCTTAAAAATGAGGTATTAAATATAATAAAAATGAATACAATAGAATTTGATGGTTATGGATCCCTAGGAGAATATTTAGATTGGGGGTTTCAAGTAACATGGATTGTTGAAGAATTCTCATACCCTAATAAATTAGGGTATGCAATTGCTAGGAAATTTACAAGGCTTGGAAGGGAATGGTGTTAAGTTAATATATTACAGAGGAGTGTGAATGGGTATTATGAAGACATGACATGGGAACGAATGACAAGATTGACAAGGAGAAGATTTATGCCATCCTATTATTATTATGATCAATATAGAAAGTTGTTAGCATTGAAGCAGGACAAATGAGTATTGAAGAATATGCAAGAAAATATAAGGTCCTTTTAAGATGCTATGAAGTGGATGAGTCTTAAGCAAATACCCATGCCCAATTTGTGAATGGGTCTCAATTATGACATTACCAAGAGATTGGGTTCTTGAAGATTCCTAAACTTGGAAGAAGCCATCCACACTGCATTAAAGGTGGAGATGTCTATTGCTCTTTTTGATATGATGGAGGAATTAAAACAACCAAAAGAATCAATAGCAAGGGATGCTCATGGGAGCCAAATAGAGCAAACCGATATGGTTGTGGAAGCAAAAGATGAGAACCTTGAAGAATGCAAAGAGGTTAAAAGTATAGAAGAAATGGGTGATCAAGATGGTGTGGAAAGCTATGTAAAAGATGAGCTACATTCTTTGATGTTAAGAGTGGAATTGGATGAGTCACAATTAAACTTTCATGTGCTTAACTTAATACCTCTTCCATTTACACTAGAAGGTACAAATCATTCCAGGTTTTATCATAATCTTCTTCTCTATTTCCAATTGCATTATTTCGATCCATTATTGGGATTGAGGAGTATTATTGAGTATTGCAATCATCTTCTACCTGTGATGGAGATTCAGATATTTATTGACATTAATTAAAGTATTATAGATGATTATGCATATTAGGGGAGTGTTGTGATCTGATGTGGTATTGTTGTGGAAAGGATAGTTGTGTACGTATGCCAAACTATTGAATTTACTGATGTTAGGATGTTTGTAGAAGCTTCATTGGAAATTCATACCTTACCACATATTCCTTCTACATAATTGGCATGTGATTTGGCATTACCAATACCTACTATTTCCAACACATTTGTTGTACTTGGCATAGCTACTATTGGTTTAGTAGCTTTGTGAATCAATGCGACCTATTTAGCAGAGTTGTGCTTTGTATTGAAGAGTTCCATGAGTCGAAAGAGCCATTGAATAAATTATTTGTGAAGAGAAGTTTTAAGGTGCCTTATGACTGCTGTAGTCGAATGGATGTTAACAAGGATGACAATTGGAGTGTTATGGATGTATACTAGTATTGGAAGCATGTTCTATATGACAGTGATCTTACCATGGGGAGAGTAAAAAAGTATAGAGTACCAGCTGCTAGATTGGTTTTTGATATAAACCCTTTGGATATCAAAGATTTAACTTTTGAGTTTTGCAAGTTTATCTTTGATCCAGGTATAAGAAATATCAAAGATTTGAGGAGATGATGTGATGGGAATCAAACCACTCAGGCTACAAATGAAGGAAGAGATATTCATTGTAAGCCGACTTGAAGGCCGGCTGCTTTCTCATAAAGGTTGGTGGCATTGCTTCTTAAGACTGGCGGCATTGCTTCTTTAGGATGATGGCTTTCTTAAGAAACATGTTGCTTTATTTTTATTTTATTTTATTTTGGAGTATTTACAAGTTTGCCATTTAGAGGGGTTATATAAATACTCACTCTTTGTTGTAAACTCCTAGTTTTGAGATATTTGATAAAACCTTTTTTTGAAGTTGTCTTTCAACTTTTGAGAGCAAATTCATTGAGTTCTTATCAATCCTTGCGATCATGGCAAACAACTCGTTTTTATCGATTATTGTGATTGTGGCAAACAACCCGCTCTTATCAATCATTGCGATCATGGCAAACAACAATTTGATCTTTCTTCTGCATTAGTTAAGAGAGAGAAAGTGTAGCTTAGGTTATTTTTTGTGTGTAATATCCATCAATAACGTTGTTCATATCTCTTAAATTCTTTTGCATCCAAAATATAAACCATAAAAATATCATCTTTTTGGTATCAGAACACATCTTAATTTTAGGCACATCATAATTTGGTGTTAGAGCATCCAAAAACCCTAATACTTGTTGATTGTCATTCTTGGCACATCATAATTTTGGTATTTGAGCGTTTAGGCACATCATCTTGTCATTGAGCCAATGTAAATGATATGGTTATGGATTAGGTGTAGTCGAAAGTTGTAACTTCTCTATAAGTGTTGTTGCTACTACATTGGTGCAACTCCCAAATCAATGATAGCCACACAAATAGTCCCATTCACCATAAACATAATATGAAATATGTTTTCCCTTTGTTCTTGAAATCTTGATCAATAGTTGGTGTTATACTCAAGCTCCTTGTCATTACACCATTCAAAGACATAACAATCCCAACTACTTACTTAGCTGACACTTCCTCATCATCATCTTCATTGGAATCAGAATAGCTAGTTTTTTAAAAAGAAAAGTATAGTAAAGTTATAAATATAATTAGTATGATTGATCTTTTAATTAGAGTATTAAGAGGTTAAATAGTATTTATCAATTGTTTTATTGGATTTTAAGTTGTATAATTGGATAATCTTTAATAATTTTGCTCCTTTATCTTTCGTATTAACTATATCATGCTGAAGTTAACTTATAGAATCTAAGTGAATCTAGAATTTTTCATTATGTGAACATTAATTTTAAGGTTAGAATTAGATCGTGATTACTGAATTAGAAAGTTAATCAATTATGTTTTTAAGTCTATTCTTTTGTATTCATTTTCTCTTATGAAGTTATATAGATTTCATGATTTTGACTGGAAGTTCAAATGAAATCTTCTCTTGGTGATTTTTCTTTAAATCAATCTCTAAAAAGCCAAAAAGATACGGGTCAAAACCCATCCAGAGGAAAAGGAAAAGATGTGGGGGGAAAAATCCATCCCTTTAAAGGCAAAAATAAAAAAAAAATATTAGTAAAAGTTGATTGGTACGAGCAGGCCTTGGTCCCTAAGAAGAGCAAGAGTTCGATTCCTCTGCCAATTGATTTAAACTAATTTAAAAGTTGATTGATATGAAGAGGGCATTAGTCAATCAAATGAGCGATGAATTGTTTTCATCTATCAATTAAATTGAAAGAAAAGGAGATTGAGGAAAAGAAGAAAAAGAAAATCTAGGTGTTATATGGATGAGACATGCTTTCAGTTTTGATTAGGTTGTCTTAAGAATTAATAAGGAATATGTATACACTGTAATAGATGTATAAGATATGGTTGAATTTCTTTCTATTTGGTTTTCTAGCATTTGGTTTTGCTTTGAGATGCTGGTTTGAATGATGATTTAATTTTGATTTACAATGATTTATTTGTAAACTCTAGTATATTGGTATTTTTAAGGCAATATATAGATGGGGTTGAGTAGAAAAATTTGAGAAATTTATCATATGAGTTAATTGAAAGTAGAATAAATTGTTAAATAAAATAAAAGTATATAAATTAATTTTTGCACAAAATTTTGGTGATATAATCATAAATTAGTTTTCTTACATGATATCAGTTAATGGATAGAAAAGCTATTTTTATTCTTGAGTTTTGTAAATTGCTTGAGGACAAGCAATTGCTTAAGTGTAAAAGAATTTGATATATTTATTTTAGTATATGTTTTATTGGGTAAATAATGTATATTCTATATAAATTATTGTAATATTGGTACTTTTCTTGATTAGTTTTCTATTTTTGAAAGGATAATGAGAATTAAAGAGTTTTGGAGCAAAAATCAATCAAGTAATATCAAATTTGAAGTGAAAGTGAAGAAATTGACAAGAGAATACTAGGAGACATAAAAATTTATGTTTCCAACCGTGCTTTCAACTGGGAGAACTATAAAATGAAGAATCAAAGAATAGAATGAAACACGGTTCATTGTTTTATACCATGTTTATCCCGTGTTTCTACCAAATGAAGAAGACAAGAAGAAAAACAATGCACTATTCCATGTTTGTGCCAAGAGAAATCAGAGAGAAAAATGGGTAATCACAATATTCTATGTCTAATCGTGTTTCTAGAAAATAAGAGAAGAATGAATCGTGCTTTGTATGTGCTTTTGAAGATTGTTGGTGAACGAAGACAGGAAGAAGCATGGGAATTATTGTATCCCGTGCATATGGTGTGCTTATGGATAAAGGAGAGAAAAACAATCATACTTCTATGGAATGGTTTGGTACACAATGGACAGTGGGAAGCACGACCATATATAGTTACCCATGCATTGCTCGTGTAATTCTAGGAACAAGTGATCCAAGTATCCAGTGAGAAACATAGAATAATATAAGTAACCGTGTTTAAACTATGCTATTTTGTGATAAGAAGATCGTTGGTATCCATTAGAAAAGCACGACTGTATATGTTGTTTCATAGTTTGGCCATGTTCTTTAGCGAATGATATGATTCAAAAAAACAGGAAGTTGCACGATTTGAAGAGTATGCTCGTGTACACAGTGAAGACTCGGTCAATTGTTTTAAAATATCCCAGGATCTTATGTTTATCTAATCTTAGGGACTTTACTGACATTTAACCATTATAAATAGGAGACTAGAGTTCAGAAAAAGATAGAACAACCTTATTAGATAACGGTTACACAAAATTAAGGATAGAGTTTAGTATTCAAAACAGAGTTCTTCAAGATTTGTAGAAGTTGATCAAGATTCCATCAAGATCAATTCAAGATTGCTTAGAAAGGTGTATTCTTTCCATATTTGTGCTTAACTGTAATAGTTGATTATTGTTGTAATAGTTTATTGATGGAAGAATAGATCTATTACATTTAAACAACAAATTAAACCTAAGATATTACTATGTTGTGTACTTAATCGAATTCAATGGAAGTTTATGTTCTTTTTGAGTCTAATTACATGTTTTGAATTGATATATAGAATAGTATTTCGAAGTATAATTTCTATATCTGATTTCATATATGTTAATTGAAAGATTGCATGTATGAATAGATCATATGTAATTAGAAAAACTTGTTTGGGTTACTAGAGATAGAACTACAAAAGTTTTCCCATCTAATTGATTGTAAAAAGATTTATAGATCTATAATGCGATTCTTAGATTGTTGCTAGTTAAAAGAAATTTTAATAGGTAGATATGAAGAATTAGTGATTAATAATCTTGAGAGGGATATTAATTTCATATAGAAATCTTATGGTTCAATTCGACATAAACAACATTGATAGTAGTATTAGAAATTGAGCATAGTAATATTCTTAGGGAAAACTTGTTGTTTGGATGAGCTAAGTGATATAGAATTTTATATCTTGTTGACTATTTGTTTTGAAGTCTATTAAAAATAATTTTTAATAAAATCTTTTTGAGAGTAGTTAGATTAATTTCATGATTTGAAGCATATAATAGGGAATTAAGTCAACTCTAACGGCCCGTTTACTTGGAGGTAATAGAGGAGGAATAGCATATTCATTCCTATAATACATCTATTATCTCGTTTACTTATAAAAATTGATTGGGAATGAAAATTCTCAGGCACTTTTTATTCCCTCTATAGAGGGCATAAAAAGTTTCACTTAATAGATGGAACTTTTTATGCCCTCTCTATTCCCGCTGCATTGGAAATATAATACATACGTATTAACTATTTTGCCCCTAATAAATGATGCAACTTTTAATCAATTCAATATAATCAAGAGGGAGATAATGGTATTTTTATTATATTTTCAATTTAATACTGTAATTAATAACTTGGAGTAAATAGTATTTCTAGTGATAAAATTTTAGATAAAGTAAACACAAGAATCAATATTCCCAGTATATTACTGGTAATAATATTACAGAGCATAAGTATTCTATTCCTTGTCTATTCCCTTTATTGAAGTAAACGGGCCGTAATAGACTTTTCTAATCTCCGAGGGACGATAACTGTTCTTATCCAACTATAATATCAAGATAGGTATACTTGCCTCAATTTTGGTTGAATAGAAGATTTAAATAGCATATATATTGATTAATCAACCGAATAATCAAGATTTATTCATTCAAGTGTACTCTTTCCATTATTGTACTGATTTTCATAGATGTATAGTGTTCTTTGTTGTAGTATAATGGAGGAGTAGGAATTTATCATCTAAACAATAAGAACCCAAGATATTACTATGTATTTTGTACTTACTATACGTTTAATGAAATTTTCATGTTTTTTAAAGTCTGATTATTAGTTTTGTATCATTCATGAATTGATATGTCCAAAATGCTGATTCGTTGTTGATTTCATGTATGTGAATTGAGACATTTCTTATTTGAATAGATCTATCATAATCAGAAAGATTTGTTTGAATTGCTAGACATAGTAATATGAAAGTCCTCTGTGTTTAAAATCAATTTTTGTAAAAGATCCATAATTCAATAAAGCAATCCTGAATTCTTACTAATTAGAAGACATTCTAATAAGTAGATTGAAGAGATCAGGGATTAATAGTTTTGAAATTAATACTAATCTATCCTAGAAATCTTGCAGATTAATTGGCATGAATAATCATTAAAATTATCTTTTGAATCGACTATAGTGATAATCTTGTGGGGAAATTGTTTTTTAGATTAACTTGAATAATATTGAATTCATATATCTTGTTGTTGATTTGTCTTGAGAGTATAAAAATTAAGATTAATCATTATAATATTAGTAATAATAAATTTCTGAATATGTTTTAAGGTAGATGATAGAAGAAGAAGTCATTACTAGTAGTTATTCGATCCTCAATGGACGATCATATTCTTATCATCTATGTTATAACTGATAGATGCATTTACTTGTAAATTGATTGAAAAGAAGGATTAAAAATGTGTTATATTGATTAATCAATCAATTAATCACCCCCTTTTCCAACGTGACCTACAAAAATGAAAAGTATATCAACGATGAAACAAAATAAGGCAATGATGGGCAAACCCATGGTTCTATCTTCTTTGAGTAACACTCCTCAATAAATAGATAACCCTAAATGACAAGAAATCTTGCTCGAGCCATACCTCAAGCATCATTCTCTCTTTAGAGTAGGCCTGTAATATAAAACAAGGCTCTTACTCCATGTAAAATTTCACAACCTCCTTAACATTAAGTGGCCAACACCCATTAAACCATGCAATTCCATAAAAGATTTAAGTTTTTCTAAAGTCTCTTGATTGTTGGCAAGTAATGTGGGTTGAGGAAAATTTTAGGGTAGATTCATCCAATAGGTCGTAAAGGGAACCTCCCTCTCCTTCTCCACGATAATAAACTTGCCCTGCTAGTCCTGCACATTAGACTGTAAGGTAACTCCCTTCTTTGTTAGAATTGCACCCATTCATTACTAGGGCACTTGATCATAAAACAATATTGAAGCAACTATGGAGAAGGCCTCCGACAAAGCTCGATACATAAAGTCTTGAAGGCAATCAGCAACATCTAAGAATTTGGCATTAATTGAGCTAGACTCTAATTAAAGTGGTTCAATATGCACTTCTGAAAATCTAGTGATGGAAAGTGCAAACCAAAATCTAAAAACTTGGTATAAACATAAAACTTAGACCATAAATTATGGTCACCTGATCACTTGGCCTTGGGAGAGTAACGATGTACTCACTAAGAGCTTCAACAAAATGATGATCCTATACCATGCGAAGATTACTCTCACTAACTTCACTATGAATATTGTTAACCTACTGCTAGCACCCAAATCAGAAAGGGAATAAAAAACATCCCCAGGATCGCCCTTATCTACTCTTGTCACTGGATAAAAATCCTTAAGGCAAGACTCTGTCGTTGCAAATAAATGGCCACTATCATAGAGGGGAGCTGAATAATCACTAATAGCGATGCTATACTCTTTCGCCCTTTTTTCCACAACATTTTTAGGCAATGCGGGTTTATTGCATTGTTGAAGAATTCGTGGAAACTACCTTAAGGTTTTCATCATTAGTAGCCTCATTGACAGTATGAGACAGACTGCAACTCTCACAAGCTATTAGAAGAAGATCTAGGCATGATCACTTGAAAAAAAAAAAAAAGGCAAAGGAATTCACAGAGAGAAAAAGTGAAGAAGAATATGACTATTGCTCCAAGGGGATATTTATAAATCTTGATGGAAACCTCGAAAAAGGGAAATAATGATGAAGAAAATAAAGTGAAATCACCCCTAACAGTTGGATGTACCTTAATCTTCGAACCAACGACTTAAGATTAAGTATCATAAAGTGACGATAGATGATAAAGTATGGAATAATAAGCGTCATGACTTGTGATCCACAAGTTATTTCCACGGGTTACGTTTTCCAACCAAGATACGAAAAGTTGGCATATGAAAAGATGATTTGATCAGATTGAGCATAATACTAAGAACAAATATCCGCCTTATAATAAAGCGGTTGTTCCCCTTACTCGACTTGATTGACCATTATGATTAGCTTACTCCCCTTGCTGACACAATGGGAATAGGGCGGATAACTGTTGATGGCCCATTCTTGATTGTGGGCCTGTTCGAGCTGAGCCCTTTGTTTCACTAAGTCAGGCCGATGAACTTGATCCCAAGCCCTCTAATTGCTGACCATGATTTAACTTCAATACCGACCTGAATACAATGTTCGATTGGCCTTGATATGCTCATCACTCGGCACCAGTAACTTGGTCGGGATCACTTCACATATGAAGGGTTCGTGACTCTTCCTTACGATCACCACTATGATCATTGCGAGTATAACTGCCAAACTAACCAAACACTCGGCCACTCATTTACTCGCCTACTATGGGCACAACCATCTGGTCAATCTTTTATAAATACTCACAGTCCTCTCTAGATTAAAAAAAGGTCTCACAAAATCACTCTCACTTATTTGATCCATGGGTATTATGGCTCTTACTAACTTCAGTATCGGAGTGGCCATGCCAGACCTATGCCTAGGTACCACTAACATATCTTTTGTTATGCTGACCCCCTCATCAATCATGATCTAACCCCATCTTTGCTAATTCCAACCCCTGTCGAATTCAAGCAAGCGACATGATCTATGCTCTCTCTCTCCCCCTCCCTTTCTCTCTCTAGCTACCTAAACTTGCAATTAGAAGATGCATGTATTTTGTAAACCAAAATCCTATCTTGAAGATGAGAATTCACAATCCTATTCTTGTAATTAATTTCATTGGAACCGTATTTCTGTAATTATTTTTGTATGAATGCAATCTCATAAAAAATCAATAGATTATATCATGGGAAAAATTGCATGTGCATATCATCCAGTCCTACAAAATTAATCACATCAATACAAATAACATAATTTTAATTACCTAAATACCATCTCAAATGGATTTGACTTACTTAAAATTAAAAAAAAATTGCATGTAATACATGTGATTTAAAAAATTCATCATTTTAAATTGCATCATTACTCGTGACATACATTGAAAAGGAAGAAAATGAAAAATCGTATATTAAACATATGACACAAGTAGAAAAAACAAAATCGTATATTGAATAAGCGATTTATGGAGATATTTATATAACTATTTTTATTTACTAGTAGTTACATAAATGAATTATAGCATATTGATAAACAGATAAATATATGATTTTTTTCCCATTAACCCGGCTGGTTGAAATCGTTTCATTTTTTAATGTCGGACTTCATCTTCGGAATTAGATCGGCCCAACGGTATGTTAGAAAACTTTTTAAAAAATAAAATAAAAGAAATATTTTAATTTTCTTTCCGTTGTTTGTTCATAAGAGGATGTTGGCCCAAACCAAGAACATGGTACCACCACCAACATCGGAACACGAACACATGCATAAAACGGACGGCTTAAATTAAATCTTGGGCCCCCAGATCCATCCCTCACTTTCCCTCGCAGGCGCATACGGTCTGACTCTCACTCACACTCTCACACAGGCAATCTTCAGCTCTCTCTCTCTCTCACTCTCTCTCTCTCAACAACAACACTGCAAAAGAGAATCTTCAGACACACATAACATAAATTGATATGCATCCACTCTGACATGTGTCTTCGTCTGGGCATAGCCCGCAAAATCTACCGCTCTCGCATTTCTAGATACGTTAAGTCCGGCCTTATTGACCAAGCCATCCAACTGTTCGACGAAATGTCCCAATCAGACTGTCGTCTTTTCTCCATCGACTATAACCGCTTCATTGGCGTCTTACTTTCCCATTCTCGTTTCCAACTAGCTCAGCACTACTATTCCCAATTGACTGCACGTGGATTCTCTCTTACCCGTTTCACTTACTCACGTTATATTTCTAGTCTGTGTAGGATCAAGGACCTTGGCCTCATTGATAGGCTCCTTCCCGATATGGAGACGCTCGGGTATGTGCCCGATATCTGGGCTTTCAATATTTATTTGAATTTTTTGTGCCGCGAAAATGGTGTCCAGTTAGCTTTAGAGGTTTTTGACAGGATGATAAAGAGGGGGAGAGTTCCTGATGTTGTTACGTATACGATTTTGATTGATGGTTTGTGTAAAGATGGTCGGTCTGATGATGCAGCGGGAATGTGGCTTAGGATGCTTGAGGAGGGGTTTAGGCCTGATATGATCGCTTGCTCGGCGCTTGTTGTTGGGTTGTGTGTTGGTGGAAAGGTTGATTTGGCTTATGAGCTTATTGTTGATGTGATGAAGTGTGGGGAAGTTGAAATGAACTGTTTGATTTATAATGCGTTGATAAGTGGGTACTGTAGAGCTGGTAGGATGGATAAAGCGTTGGCATTAAAGTCGTTCATGGGGAGGAATGGTTGCCGTCCTGATATAGTTACTTACAATATATTGTTGAATTATTGTTGTGATCGTCTTAAGTTGGAGGAGGCAGAGAAATTGATGACGAAGATGGAGAGGATGGGAATGGAGCCTGATATATATAGTTATAATCAATTCTTAAAGGGTCTTTGCAAAGCAAACCAGCCAGAAAAGGCTTATGTTTTCATGATGAATAAGATGAGGTTAAAAGGGTTGTGTGATGTCGTGTCATATAACACAGTTATTGGTGCATTTTGCAAGTTAGGCAATACTAGAAAGGCATACACGTTGTTTGAGGAAATGGGCCGAAAGGGGATTTTGCCAGACTTGGTATCATTTACAATTCTAATTGAATCATTTCTTAAGGAAGGAAGTTCAGATGTTGCAAAGAAGCTTCTTGATCAGATGTCACAAGTTGGCCTAATGCCAGATCGCATTTTCTACACTGCTATTATAGATCATCTATGCAAATCAGGCAAAATAAGGGTGGCCCAAAGCTCATTCGATGACATGGTCCAGAAAGGTATCAGCCCTGACGTGGTTTCTTACAACGCTCTCATCAATGGGCTTAGCAAAGCTTCTAGAATGAATGAAGCAATGCAACTCTATGAGGAAATGCCGACCAGGGGATGCTATCCTGATGAAGTGACATTTAAATTGATAATCAGTGGTCTCATACAGGAAAAGAAGCTATCTTCAGCCTGTAAAATATGGGATCACATGATGGAGAAGGGTTTTACACTTGACAGCTCTCTTTCTGAGATCTTAATTAGTGCAATCCAATCTGGAGATGCTGCAGGATGAGAGGTTTGTCTCGCTTATTCTATTTCCCTCTCTCTCTTCCTCCTCTTTATACTGTTCCCTTCTTTGGTGGTTACTTATTGCCCCTCATCCTGCAGCACTAACCATCTCTATTCTATGCCAATAATTTTGTTTCTTTAGTTAGAGTTCTTTGAAGTTCTCTTTCACAAGCTTGTTAGATACCAGGCAGTGTGCTTATCCAAAAAAACTAGGTAGCACGTTATGAATGGATGGATGACTTCTTTTCCTATTTTTTGTGAAGAACAATTGGCTTCCCAATCCTTTGCCTACTTGTACATTGTACTTATAAGCAAGGTCATCTAATTATCATGGAACTTTCATGAATAAGTCTCTTCAACCCCTGTAACTGGAGAATAAAATTTAAAGTATCTAACTTGTAATAGATGACTTCCAACTAAATTGATCTGTGAACTTAATTCATAGTACTGCTAGTTGGATGTGAAAACTGTTGTTATGTCCTAAGACCTGACATGGTGGTTATTCTTCTGATCATTTTCGTCTAATAAGTCATGAATTTATGCCATTGGTTTCTTTTGAAAAATTTCATGGATTGATCTGGACTTGTTCTTAATGTGAAAATTTGTCAGTCCTTTTTTCTTCCATGGACGAATTTGCCCTCCAGCTTTAGCTTATCAACTTTTATGTCTCCTTGTTCATGATACCATCTTTAGACAATCTCTGCAAAAGCAACTATTGAAGTTTCAACTCAAGAAAACTGGCTTCATATGTAACTTGTTTCTTCTTTCTTTCATGTCTCTTCTTTAGCATTGTGTATCCAAAAAGAAAGGTTTTCTTTTAACAAATCTGGTTGAGTCTTTATGCTGGATTTTTTGTATGCATGTCCTATCTCTACCTTTATTGGGTGTCTTATTGCCATATTTCAGTGTAACTTTATAGTTGATAGGTTTTAAACTTTTGGTGCCTGATGGTGATAGGGTTTACTGAGGAGCTTTCTGAATCTGCCTTATGTACCTAGAAGCGGTTTCAGCCTGCTACTTTGAGCCTTTGTCAAACTTTTTTGGGCTTAATTAAAAGAAAGAAAAGGGGGTAAAAAATTTTGTTGCACTTTAGTGTTATGTATCATCTACTCATTGTATTAAGGAACTGCAAGCTCTCTTTAACAAAAAGTTCCATTCTACTTTTAGAGTGTAAAAATCATCATTAGCTGATTGATTCTCGTGTATTGTTTGTGCAGCCTCAGAACCAATCTGCTTCTATCTCTGTAGAATCATTCTCTTGGTACTTATATCTCTGCAAACCTCTTCATCCATTATTCAGGGAAAATCTTGCTTATTGGCAATCTTGGTCCTATAGCTTTATCATCCTGTGACCACCTTGCAGAGCCATCAGTGCAAAACTGGTCAGTAATACTTCTCATGTTACTGCACTCTATTACTTATTGTTGCCTTTTATTAGTTTTGCTGTGATGCTGCCCAGTCTCATTTTGTTCGTGGAACTTTTTGGATGGTACAGGAGAAAGCAGGATCCTTACTGCAAGTAGACAGAAACATCTCGTAAAATCATGGAACAAAGGTACCTTTTTACCTAAAGATTATGAATTTTTCAGAAATGATATGCCTTTCCATCCTATATTCCAGGGTGCCTAATGCTTAGACTTGATTTTAATATTCTACCACTATTGATACGTTTAGGTACATAGTGCCCCTCCATGGTTATTCTTAAGCCATGCAGCTTGTCGCTAGATAGTATTAACTAAAGAGCAGTCCAATTAAAAAGTGTCCCTTCTTGCCAGAATAGAAAAATAATATAGCCACGTGTGGAGGAATAATTTGATGATGAAGAAGCATTGTGGCAATTTTTAGTACAAAGACAAATAACTGCTGTTCCTGTAACTCTACTGCAAATGTGATGGGTATGACAAAGGAGAACAATCTCTTGCTTCAGAGTAGTGCTTAATGAGTGTCACAAAAGGAAACAGTCTCTCTTCTGAACAATAGTTGCTAATGCATCATTGCCTACCAGAATCTGCTGGCATCCATAATTTGATGATACAAAAGCATTGTAGCAATGGTTAGTAGTTAGTACGAAGACAAATAACTGCTGCTCTGTAACTTTACTGCACATGTGATGAGCTTGGTAAAGGAGAACAATCTCTTGCTTCAGAGTAGTGCTTAATGAGTGTCGCAAAGGGAAACTGTCTCTCTTCTGAACGGTAGTTGCTAATGCATGATTGCCTACCAGAATCTGCTGGCATCTATGGATGGTGTAATCTGTACAAGAGTTGATTAAATCATTTTGAAGCAATTCTTATACGCCAATATAAGAATAACAATATCAGCCAAAAGAGTTGATAAAAACAAGTATTGGGTTTCGAATTCTCAAGGCTCTTGAGTGGAAGGCATTTGGTGCAAGAACACGAAAAGTTTTTCATCTTGCATCTGCTTGAAGGTATTGTTATATTTTTTTTTTTCCTACAAATGTATGACCGTTTTGATTGGAAAGGAAGTTTCAGAAAAAAGCTCTCCTTCTAGCAAGTATTCTTACTCGTATAGAGGGGAGTGCAGCGTCATTCATTTGACAAGATATTATGCTGCTTAGAAGCCTTGTTCCTTTTAACTGCCATGCTCAACATAAGATAAATTATTGTGTGAGAGAAGAATAATTTGCTACTCCTTTTGAAAACAAATGGAAGCTTTCAAGATTCTCTATTGCAGAGGGAGTCAATTTCAGGTCCATAACTCAGCCTAGTAGTTGCCTGGTGCTGTGCTCTCTTGCTGCGTGTGTCTGTTGCAATGTGGTTAAAGATAGATTTCAATGGGTATTGCTCCTTTTTTTGACATGAAACCTTGTGCTATTGTATGAATTGGTGATACGGCCTATCAACATCACCAGATATATAAACAATATTTTCTGAAACAATAATTGATGCTTAAGAATTTGCTTGGTTTGGTTGTCTCAGTATGTAATCTCTTTAACTAAAAAGCATGTCAGTCGGTGCAACCTGGGGGTATGCATGTGCAGATATAGGATGGGAAATTTTATCTTATTCGATATGTTGTGATACATTGAAATCATCCTGAAGTAATCCTGAAATATGTCACGTGGAATTTATATGTCATAGGGTACCATATGAGATCTATAATATTTTTTTACATTTTTAATTAAAAGATCATTGCTTTATAGTTGTTAAAATCGTGAGTTTATTCGAATGTTTTTACAAATTTACAAATTTACAAGTCTTTTTTAAGTTAAAATAGAGATAAAATTGTTTTGATGTAATCATGATAGAATCACGAGTTTACTTATATAAGTTTATGATTCTATTGATTTTATACGATTTTATAAGATTCATGTGATTCCGTATGGCATATGCTATGATTCTTGAAACAACCTTACTCGTAGTGTTACGGTCTGAGGTTTTCGCTAGCACACTCGAATCGTGCGACTCTTACTGTTCTACATCTATAGCAGTAAGCTAGCTTGAAAGCAATTTAGTTCGACCAATGGTTGGGCCTTAAGATCTGTAAGCAACACACACAAAAGCAATAGAAAGTACGTGTAAATAAGTTATATTTGACGTTTTTATGAGTTGTAAAAATTTTATCTAATATTTTTATTATGCGATAAATTGTTATATAATATTAGAGGAATAATTTAATAATATTTTATTATTAATTGTTATCGGATAGTGTTATCTCGATTTGTGTGCTAGAAGTCGGGTACTGAAACAGATCTTTTAGCCTTAATAGTCAAATTTTAGAATAAAAAAATTTATATTTGATATTTTATGAATATCTTATTATATTTCTAGTATAATTTTTTTGTCAAAATATTTTTCTTGTTTTGCGTGTTGGTGCTTTAATTTTAGAAGCTAATCCTGTTTGAGTTTGAAACAAGCGAATTTTTGTTGAATATGATATTTTTAGGTTATAAGACATTAGCTCGGACTATAATCTAAGGTTATCTTATTTTCATTATTTTAGGGTTTCAAGCATGAGATAGTCAGATCTAGTCTCACTAGGGCTTGTCGTTGATCTAGTTGACTTTTAGGATTCCGGTTTCAATTCGGCTTTAAGATTTACTTATAAGATTATAAAATTTAGGAGTTTATGTCATACTTATATTTTCGATTCAAAATTGAAGTTTTAATTTATTTTTATGGTTTATTTAATATTTTATAGTTCTTGAAATTATTTAATTGAGTCTAGGGTTATGTGTTGACTTGAGTTGACTTTTGGTATTTAATTTAAATTCTTTTATTTTGAAATTCACTGAAGGGTCTAAAGTTTTATAATTTTGTCATTGAACATTGTTGGGATATACCTCTTGATTTATGTGTTATGGATCATATAGATGAATTTTTTAGTGTACGAATTTTGAATCGAACGACTATTAGATTTTCCATGTTGTTTATGAAGGCTCTCTTTTTCTTAAAGCTATGAAATTCATATTTGATCATGTTTTGAGTTTCCAGAATTCGGTTTTAACTTGGGTCGATTTTATGTTTTTTATTTTGGTTTTTAGTTCTAGAATTATTTTCTAAGAGTTCTGAAAATTTCAGAGTTTACAAAAAAAAAAAAAAAAAGAAATAAACTTTTGCCCTAATTTTCGACTAAAATCCTAAATCAAAATCATTAAGCATACTTGGAGAACAAACTCAGGGCATACTTACTCTTAACTTTTCTCAAAGAAATTCATACTAATTCTGGCTATATTGCTGCTTCCTAACTTTGTATTATTTTTATTAGAAAAAGACTCAGATTTTTAAAATAGTCCTAAACCAACTAAGTTCGTTTTGAACTTCCATAGAAGATGAAAAGCCTCAATAGGGTTTTAAAAATTTATTTAACAAATCCTTAGAATTCCAATAGTTTATTGTAAGACTAATTCTAGCTATATTTCTGCTTCTTAACTTCGTATTATTTTTATTAGAAAAAGACTCAGATTTTTAAAATATGCCTAAACCAATTAAGTTTATTTTGAACTTCCATAGAATATGAAAAGCCTCAATAGGGTTCCAAAAATTTATTTAACAAATCCTTAGAATTCCAACAGTTTATTATAAGAAATAGTTAGTTCAACTTGTTCGAATGACCAAAAAAGTTACTTAGTATCAGCAAAATCAAATATCAAAACTTTGTAAAAACTAAAACCCTAAAAGTAATGAGATTAAACGATTATCCACACAAATATAAACTAGAAAAATAAAATAAAAGGGAAGAAATGTGCTTACCTTATTAGTTTGATGTCAAGAAAGTTGAAAAGGAGTGATTTTTATAGATTTTTATAAGAAGGTATATCAAGGGTTTTGAGAGAGTTCTTATTAATTGAATTGCAAGCACAATTGCGGGTACGGTTTTTAACACAGTTTATATTGTATTAAAAAGAATTAAAAGAATTGAAGAATCGTGGCTTTGAATTAGCCTTTATTAAACCTAAACAAAGAATATTAAAAGAATCATAGTCTTTATTTAAGTTGCGCCTTAAATGGTAAAGAATAAAGTAAAAGGTAATTGCGGCCACAATCGTAAGCTCAATTTTTGCCACGATAGAGGTTGTGACAAAAAATTTATTCCTACTTATTAACCATGGGTTGGCTCGTGGCTAAAATTGTCAGGTAGATTCTTATAAAAATAGTTAAAAATAAGAAGTAAAGTGCGAAATGAAGTGCAAATGTGATTGCATCCCTATTATTCATACTTTAACAAATAGTTTAACCAAAAACATCATTTTCAACTTCATTAAAAAAATATCACATTCATCAAACTTCAACATCGAAAACCTATTTTGAGTCTTACAGAACTTCACCATCCATCAAAATTTCAAACATTTTGTCTTGAAACTATCAAGCATTATCGAACAAACTTTCTAAAATCTCTTAAAACATACTCAAAGGTCTTTAAAAAGAAAGAAAATTAATCATTCAAACAAAATAGCTAAGTTTTCAAAGAGAGAGAAAAAAAAGAAAGATTAGCCATTCTAGGATTGCTTTCCTTTTCGTCTCAACTCTTGGCCTGGTCTTTTGGGTTGGTTTCAGTGTTGGCTGGTAAAGTTCCTTAAGGTCTTTCTGATAAAAGTTTGGAAATTTGTCCCAACTATGTCTCAAGATTATTAAAACCAGCTGAGTAATTTCTTAGAGTTGTGTCAATGTTCTGCTGCCTTGCTTTAGAGGCCTTGATAAATCGAGGAATAAGTTCTTCAAAATAAATTTTTCCTTGAGATACATTTGATCCTTAAACTTGTCGTTTCTGAAAATTGGGTGGAGGAAATTTGGATTTTGAAAATTGTTGTTTGACCACCAGAAATTTGGATGGTTTCTCTAGCCAGGGTTATTAGTGTTACTGAAAGGATCATTTTCTGGTACATTGTAATTTTCAACATACTCAACATTCTCAGCTAACATTCCTTGAGAACTTTGTGCCAAACTTTTGTTTATCATCTGAACTTGTGCAGTCCCTGTAGTCAAACCATCGATCTTCCTAGTTAAGGCTTCCAACTTAGAGGTCAAAGATGTAACAACATCCAATTCGAAGACACCTCTAGATTTCTCCTTCGAAGCTCTACCAGATGACTATTGGCAATAATTATTGGTTATCCACAAAAAGATTCAAACACTCCTTTAGGGACTTATTGTTCAGGCTCCCTCCTACTGCTACATTTATGGTGGTGTGGGTCCAGTGTGTGTTGAAACACGAAGTGAAGTTTTCAAAAATTTATAAAGATTGCTAATAAGTTCTATTCAACTTTCGTCATACAACTACCATTTAAACAAGCCCACTTATCGAAGTAACATAGAATGTACTAAGTTATATCCCTTGGAGATGTTAGCATCTATCGTACTCACTTTTTATTTATTATCTAACTAAAGAAAAATTTAGAAGAACATTATAAACAACAAAATGCTAAGCTAAAGTAAAAACTAATTATATATACGTTTTCAAGGCAAATTAATGATATAAGTTTGTAAATGCAAGACATGACTTAGCATTTGCTTCACCAATTCCTTATCATGTGATTCTTAACAAACTAAGAGAGTTGTTGTTGGGTATATTTACACTATCGGATTTACTAAGGTAAGCTAAAGCCTCTCTTAAGTTCAGAAACTCTAGATCTAGGTTAGACCACCAGAATCTCTTCACAAGTTATCAACAACCTAGAACCACATAAAAATTAAGAATCTTTTTATTAAAATCCATTTTAATAAATTTAAAACTAAGGAACAGAAAGTTTCATAATCCTTATCTTTAGGTGATTATGACCAATTTCATTAGCGGCCTAGATCTATTCAAAAGAATAATCTTTCAATCTATTCAGTTGAAATAAGACTTAAACCAATGGAATTAAGTTTTTGCTACTAATTACAATGTTTAGTCAACATTCAATTAAAACACATTTGAAATCACATGAATCAGGTCTTGAATTCACAAACCGTAAGTTGAAATGCTTTTTCTCCATGAATGTAAACATTAAGCACATATTCAAGAGAAATAAAATGAAATTTAAAATGAGTATTGCAAATTAAGCAAAAAAATCTTGCAAGAACAAACTTTGGGTTCAATATGAATTTACCTAAAAAACATGAATCTGTAGCAAGAAGAAGGATTTCTCTCACTAAAAATTCTCATTATTCTATACTATGTCAGAAATTTGTTACATATGGTACATTCTGTTATTGCACGTCTATGCACGTTTATTCACAATGACAAGACATAGAAATCATGAAGATTTTATTCGATAATATGACAGCTTTTATATAACAAATTTCATCCTTATCTTCACGTGCTTTTATTTCGGGCAATGTCTCCATGACTAGAAGGAAAGGGTCACTTTTCGTAGGTTGGATTATGGGCTCGAATGTTAGCTGTGATCTAAGATGTATCTTTTCTTCAAAGGTGCGGTTGAGGGTTAGATTGAATCGTGGATAAATCACAAGCACGATTCTTGGGTGCAATTCCTAGGCATGATTGGAGTCTATCAAGGCATGGTTGTCTCAGTGTAAAGTACAGGGTAGATCGAGGGTACAGTTGAGGGCATGATTTGCACTTATCTCTTCTTTTTCCTTGTTTTCTTGCCTTCGATTGGGGCTTTAGGAGCCTCGGTTAGGTCTTTAGTAGCCTCGGTTAGGTCTTTAGCAGCCGCGGTTGGTTCATCTCTTCTTTTTATGATCTTAGGAGCTGAGAAACAATATTTAAACCATAAAAGCACAAAATCATAGGAATTTTTCCTAAAAGTAAATCATATCAAGCATGATTTCCTATTAATAGAATAGAATGTAACAAAGTTATCAAATTCCCTTATGCTCAAGCCTTTGCTTATCCTTAAGCATAGCATCATTTCAGAACAATAAGGCAAAGCTTCTTGAATAGGAAAATAAATCATGAATGGAATTTGACAAAATCAGTTAACTTCAATCACAAATAAACTCAACACTTTATTACAGTATTTTCATACAATCCTATCATATCATGTGTTAGGGTTACTTTTGTTAAAATGACTTGATTTATTCAAGTATATCAACCTTTACCCTTATTGTTTAACTTAGAATTTAAAGAAAATATTATTCAAAAGGTCAAACAAAATAAGAGGGACTCAATTAATTTCATCTCCTTATATTTAAAAGTATATAATCTCTTAATTATCTCTCCAAGCATTACATTTAAGAATGAAGGCACAAATCAACTCATACCCTAAATTATTTTCCATATTTTTGGTTTCATTTCAGTTTCATTCATTATTTATATACTTAAAGTTACAGAGGGGAAGGTTGTTTCCTTTTTCTTTTCTTTTACCTCTTGAGGGGTTTTTGCCTCCTTTCTTTTTGCTTTTTCTCCCTTTTTCTTATGACTTATTTAAGATTGATAGAGGGGTGAAGAATTTTTTTTAAGGGACTAATCCCTATCCATATCAATCCTAAGCATATGGTTGTTTAAATTTTAATTCTTAATTTTAATGTAGCACAAGGAAAATTCATCAAGTAAAAAATATCATTTGAACCTTCATTGAAGATTATAAAGCTCTTGAAATGCTTAAATGGAAAGCATACAGATCATTGAAGATTTTAATGATTAATTGAGTAGCCTTACTGGGGACCTTAAGCTAATTCTAGCTCTAAATTGTCATGTTAAATAACAAGTAGAACTACTCTACATGGATATCATAAAGTGATTTTAACATAGTAAGGTTAACTCAAACAAGATGATGTTGTTCATTTAAGATTTTAATGATTAATGAGTAGCCTTACTGGGGATCGTAATCTAATTCCAACTTTAAATTGTCATGTTAAATAACAAGTAGAACTATGCTACATGGATATCATAAAGTGATTTTAACATAGTAATGTTAACTCAAACAAGATGATGTTGTTCAAAATAAGTTCAATTGAGTTATTTAGTGATTTTTGTCTTAAAATTTGAAAATTTTTTGTCAAATTTTAACCATTTCATTATTTCCTATGTTCAAAACATGATAAATCAGATAGGGGAATATCATAAAGTTAAAGTCTAAAGCAAGGTTTGGAGATAAGAAGTTTAGAGAACTTATTTGTTTAGAGATGCGGTTAAGAACATGTTTGAGATCGTGGCTCGTGTCACGCCTCAAAGGGTACCCTAGATGTGGCAGTCCACTATATACGGTATTAAAACTTAAGAACGACTTCTCAAAGTCATGTGAAAGCTTCAACACCATATGTAAGGCGTCTATCACAACAATACGACACACCGTGGAATGTGTGGTTCGGGATAGTAAATACAACATACAAGAAATCTAAATAACCACCTAATTTCAATATTATAAGAATATAATCCTTACATAATCTTAGGGGCTTTCCCCTATAAATCTCCAACCAACCATAATATCAGCTTAGTCTTTCACACAAGGAAACAATACTAACACCAAAATATATTAAAGGATATTTAGCCTAAGGTCTTTAAAGGATTTCCAGAAGCTCCCCAAAACATAATCCCACTCAAGTATATGAAGTCCTCGGGCATAAGAGATATTGGTCCTGTTAAAACAAAAGTCTATCGGAGTATAAGCATAACTAGCTTAGTGAGAATATTCTTAAATCAATGTACTCGTATCAATAATTTCAAATAAGTTATTAAACAAGCATATGAATGCATCAAGCAAGTGAACAAGCAATACATATGAGCTACCAGAAATCATATGTTTTGAATGGATTTACCCCTCCATTCAAAGGTTAGGTGTTTCGGGCTCTTTAAAACCCATCTTTGAAATCCAACTTATGTAGTTTATTTCTGACTCCTACTCGCCCATCTTGAAATAGTTCTTTGTGGCTCTATTCGCCCATCTTTTGCAAACTTATGGCTCCTGTAAACCCCACTACTATACTCTTGTCACATCGAGTATAGTAGCTAATGAAATGAAACTAACTACGTGATATGCATGAATCAATTAGTATATAACTCGAAATATGTAATTAAGGTAATTTAAGGCGATCAAAGAATTGCAAACATTCTGGCATGATAATAATAAAACACAATTTGATTTAACAACGGCTCATGTCCCAATATGCTTAGTATTCTTTCAATCAATGTTACCAGACGAAATTTATTTTTATCTTTTCCTACTTTTAGTGCCTCTATCTACAAGCATAAACAAGTATGTAAAAGGTAGGAAATAAACTCACTCAGCCATCCTTGCTAAGAACTCTTTACTCGTAATAGTCCTCCGAATATGGATCCTCCCAAATTTCGTTACCTAAACAAAAGAAATACTTGAAATGAGTATTTCATGGAATCTCTTCTTGAACTTTCTAATTCTATCTATCATTTGCATCAAAATTCGGATAAGAGGAAATTCCAACTTAAGATGGCCATAACTAGCTCATTTTAACTCGGAATTTCGCATATAATATACCATTTTCTACCTACTTGAAAAAGATCTATCCATTTCTAAGGTTATTTTTGTCATAGAAAGCCATTTGGGTTGTAAATTACTACGGTACAGAATAGCCACGAATTTCATAGTCTATAAAATATGATTTTTCCAAACTTCTTTTTACTAAAAAATCCTTAAGCAAAATATATGGATATTTATATAGTTGAAAAATCCTTTGAACATGTATTTATACTAATATTGTATGCATGATTTTTGTAGTGTTGTCTCAATATTGATATTTCACAAACAATTTGTCTTTAAGAGTTATAAAATATGAAACTTTGAAAATTTTTCCTTTTTAAAATGCTAGAAGGAAACTTAAAAATTCTTAAGTTTTTATAAGTGAGTGTTTTTTCTATTATAATTCCATTTCCTATCATTTCAAAAGTAAGTTAATTCCCAAAAATTTGGTTCTTTAAGTTATCTACCAACTTTATTTCTAGTGATTGGAAAATAGGCTTTTCAAAATTTTCCTTAAGTTGTTGGTGTGGTCAAATATTTGAAGTTGTATTAAATGTATGTTTTCCTCTCATTTTTATATCCTCTTTCTTCTTTAGAAAATAAGTTTACATTTAAAACTTTACTTTCTTGGCAAATTTTAATTTTCTAAGTTGGTTTCTAAAATAGTGAGTTGATTTTATCTTGATTTAAACTTGTTTTATTCTTAATATGGATCAAGTGGTGAAATAATTCTTTTAGATAAGTTTATAAGAAAAGCTTTCCTAATAAAGAATTGTCAATATTAGAACTTAGCAAAAATTTCATCTTAATTTTGAAAAGAGAGCCACAGTGTAAAAATTAAGTTTTGAAGAAACTTTCTTAGTATGTGATTTTCGAAGTCTATGGTGAACCTATTTCAGTTTTATAAAAGATATGGTTGAGTTAAAATCTTAAGTTCAATGCTAAAAATTCTATCTTTATGAAGTATTTAGTTTTGATTTATAAAAGAAATGAGTTCCTTTTATTTGAAGAAATCTTTATCACTAATACTTTAAAACTTATGGTTAACTTGTTTAAGCTTTGAAAAGAATTTATTAAAAACAATACTTAGACTTCTTGTTGAAAAATCCTTTGTTGAGAAATCTAGTTCACCTTTCCTTGTTTAAGAAAGAATCCATTTTTATTTTTATTTAAGACAACAACATTCTAATCATGCATGAGTATGATTATGTAGCAATAAAAAAGTAAGAATAATACATAATAAGACAGAAAGAAATACTCATAAGCAAATAAATGTAATAATATAGTCAAGCATTGGGAACTTTAGCTTCATCAAGGTATCTCGATCTTGTATTGGGAGCCTTAGCTTCATAAGGCAACCCGAGACTAAGAATAGACTGGTCCCAAAAAGAAAAGAAAAGAAAAGAAAAGAAGAGAAGGAAAATCGTTTTGACTTGATAAGGATAAGTCTAAGACTAGAAAGACTAGTCTTAATAAATTTCTTGAAATAAGTAAATAAATAAATTGCAAGGCATGAATAAATAAATAATATTATGTTAGTGAGCTCATATGCTCTAGGAAATATATATACATAGATATATTTACTAACATATAGGAGTTAGATTAAGATAATAACAATAACATAACAATAATAATAAAACAACATAATAGTAAAATAAGATTTGTTCATGAACAAAAACAAAACATGAACATAGTGTTGCTTCCATAACAATTATTTGTTTAGGAAACACACACCACAGTCATGCTAAGTTGCATGACATGGTAAATAGATATAGGTAGGATTTTACTTAAGGTTTATTGGAGGATTTGAAAAGAGATGAAGAGGTAGTGTGTTTGTTATTTTTTTCTTGAAGAATAGTAAATGGTAGAGAGTGTTTTGGGAGGGGATTGTTGGAGAGAGGATTTGAGAGGGGATTGTTGGAGAGAGGATTCGAGAGGAAATTTTGGTAGAGTTTTATTATGTAAAATGAATGTGAAGAATGAAGTAGGGATGGGGTATTTATAGAATTTTGGAGTGAAAATTAGATGTAATAAAATAAATTGAAAAATAAATAAATTGAGAAAAGAGAGAGGGAGGGTCGACGGCAACATGGGGGAGGAGAGAGTGTTTTGATTAAATTTTGTATTTTTGTAAAGAAAAGATGTGTAAGGTATGATGTGAATAAAGTTGTGTTGGAAATATAAAAGTGTAAGAGTAGATGTGTAGGTTGTAAGAAAAAATAGAGATAGTGAAATAGTAATGAATAGTAGAAATAATATTATGAATAGTAGACTAGACAAATAAAATACCTGTAGCAATAAAAATATGCGTAAACGAGTTACATCTGATATTTTTAGTTACCGAAAAAATGTGAAACCGATATTTTTGAAATCCTTTTATAATTACGAGTCTTTTGGTGTTATTGGAATATTTTTACCGTCTGGTGTTCCCGGGTACGGTTTTCGAAAACTGATCCCGTTCGGATCCGAAAGACACTAGAAATAGGCAAATATGATATTTTTATACTTTCCTATATTATTATGAACTCTCATAAGCCATTATCTCAATTTTATTTTCTAGGGTTTGAGAAAGCGAGTTTGCCGGAGTTGATACTGTTAGATTGTCTTAATCTTTGTTGACTTTTTGAAACTCCGGTTTGACTAAGGTTAGGGTTTAATCCAACTTTACCCTAGAAATTGAGGAGCTTACATTAGGGATCGGATATAGATCTTCTCATGCTCGGATTTTTGATCGAACAATTATTGAATTTTTCTATTTTTGTTTTTGAAGATTCTCTTATGAAATCTCGTGATCGAAATTGTTTAAGGTTCGGTTTCAACTTGGGTTAGTCTTTAAGGTTTCGATTCGGTATTCCGAAACCATTCTCGAAAAATTTGAGAGTTTACAACTCGACTCCTTCTTGATTAAAGCTATTTAAGACTGAGGCAAACCATTAGTAGTAACTAGTAACTACGGGCTCAATTTGAGCCGTGGTTGAAAGTGAGAAAAATTATAAAAAATCAAATTGACTTAATCATGTGTTGAACAATGCCCTAAATTCATAGGTAGATTTAGGTTCTTCAAACTTTCATGCATAACTTCTTTCGCACTTCTACTCACGGCCTCGAAAATTGAGTTTAAACTACCCTGGGTATCATCTTTTGATCAAGAATCTGCTTTTGTCCTAAAAACTTATTTATCAACAAAAGAACGAGTTAGAAATAGGTTGCCTCCCATTAAGTGTTTGTTTAATGTCTTTAACTCGACAAAAACTTCCTCTGTAAGTTTATTGAGCTTGCACCAAGTGCAACTCCTCCATCCTTCCTAATTCTTGTGATGGTTTTAAGTCTCTGCCCATTAACCTTAAACATTTCATTTTTAGAGTTTTCAACCTCTATAGCACCATGGAGAAAGACCATTTTAACTCTAAAAAGGACCTAACCATCTAGACTTGTGTAAACCCCGGTTTTTCAGGTAGCCAAGAAAACCCTAGAACCGGAAACCAAAACCCTAAACCGGAATAGCTCAAGTCTGGAGTGAGAACTAGAAACCCTAATTCCGATTTTTCCTCGGTTTCCAGTTAATAAACTTTTCTAAGAAAATTTAATTTCGATTATAGTTCTTGATTATATTTCAAACTAAGAAAATATCTGATTTTAAGAAAATTTCAATTCCGGATCATCCCGAGACCCATTATAGAAAAACGTGCCCCGGAACTAGAATTTCAAAAATATACTTATGAGTACTCATTTGAACCGAAATAAAATAAGGATTTCAAAAATATATTTTTCATAATTTTCCGGTTTATGAAAAATACAGTTATAGCCTTTTTATTCGTATTTCATTACTATCGGAAATTAAATTGTCTTGTCAACTATTCATTACTATTCATAAAGTACTACCTAGTCTACCTATTAGCCTACCCTACAAATCTAACTCTTAACATCAATTAAATCTCTTCCATTCTTCCATAACTTTTGTCCCTTCAACTTTACTTTAATACATGACAAGTGATATAAATCAAATCAAGCCAAATCAAGATGGACAAAGCAAGCTTTCCCCCTCCCCTTAAGCTTCAAAACCGGCGCTACATGGCCCCCCCCTCCCCTTGTCCAATTTGAAAAATCTTCTCTCCATTTAACCTAATTCACTTCCTATATAAACTACCTTTCCTCTCTCTCTCCTCATTCTTTCACTTTCCAAAAATTTCAAAGTGTAAAAGCTCTCCTTCTCCCCTCATTTCCCCCTTTGGCCGAAACTTAGAGCCCCCACACACACTCACAACTTCCCATATTTCTTCTTTTATCTTCCATTCCCACTTCAAGTAAGTAAAGTTCCACTACTTCCACTCATGAAACTTTGTTATGGCTAAGTGATTTTTGGATATCTCAACTCCATGTTCCCATGATCTTTTAGTAGGAACAATGAGATATCAAAACAAAAATCCCGAACCATTACAAAGTAGATCTATCTTTTAAAGAAGTTTTCATACCAAAAGCTTTACTTTTATCCATCAAAAAGTCTTTTAAACAAAGGATCTTTTATAAAAATATGGTTTTTATGTTTTTAAAACTCATTTAAGCTTTTGATAAAGTAGATCCATCATCTTATTACTCATGATCATATAGGCATTAAAGGTTTCATTATTATTTTGTTTTTATGTGCATAAATAGTCTTAAATACTTTTGTCTTTAGTAAATGACTTTTCTAGTATATAGATCTATAAATAGATGGGTCCATGAAGTCAAAAAGAAAAGTACTTTACAAGAAAAAGACTTTTGAAAATTCGGATGACTTTGAAAACCAAGGTAAAAAACACTTTTAATAACTTCTAAACATGTATTTCATAAGAGAAATGAAGCCTATGGGTAATAGATAATGTTTAGTAGTATTTTTCATGAGTCTAAAGGAGTTTTTACTAAAGAAAATGTTGGAAACAAGAAATGAAGTCCATAGGAGTTTTGAGTTAAAAGTTATGAAAACCAAATTCGTAATAATGGATGTAGGGTTAGAAAACACTATTTTTTCCAACTTCAAAAATGATACTTTCTTAAATAAATGAAGTCCTTAGGATATAGGTATAATAGATACTTAAAGTTTCAAGTATAAAATATATTTTTCCTAAAGGAATCAACTTGAAAATGAACTTTGCTAAATTCGGATTTTTGGAAACCCCATAGTAAAAGACCCACTTAAAAGTTTATAAATGTGAATTTTATAAGAAATAAAGGCCTTAGGATATAACTAATATAAGGGTCAAAATTTCTTTAAATAAAGTAGAGTTTTCTAAAGGAAATCCATGTAAAATGTAGATGTGGTCAAGTGTAGTAAATTCACTTACTAAACATTGAGAGGAAATGGTTTCTAAGGAAAGTTGTTTTCTAAAAATCGTTAAATCTAAAAAGTTATAAGAACATAGACTCCTTAAGTTCACATCATGACATTCATGATAGGAAAATCATTACCATTGCATTTAGCATCATATTACACTTAGGAATCTCAAATGCATTCATGAAAACCGCATTTTTGGAATTGACAAACCCGCTGTACAGATCTGATCCCTCAATTCCGAGGCTTAGATATTTTCAAAACTTGATTTAAACTTCATATTTAGAAAGCTCTTCCGAAGTAGATAGAAATCGGTATAAAATTTGCGAAATTCCGACTTAAAACGACCAAGTTATGGCCATTTTAAAACGGAACTTCGGAAATGACGCGAATTCCGATTTCATTAAGTTTTCTTAGAGTTTAGTGTCCTAAGTTGATAGAATACTTATTAGGGTAATTTCTTATATGAATAGGTGAACCCGTGGACGGTGACGAGTTACCTCGGACTATTATTACTAGAAGACCGGAGTACCAATGGCGGAGTGAGTTTTTCTTCCCAATTCATTTATTGTATGTGCTTGTAAAGTAGTGCACTAGAATGTAGGTCAATTGAATGGAATATGAATGATGGGGATTAATGGGAAATTATATGATTGATGATGATGTGAGAACACAAATTAAGAATATCGAAACCGGGTGATAAACTTTGATTGTATAGTTAGCTATGATGGATTGTCTGATAAATTGATTGATCGCCTAAGTAAATTGGCTTAATCAACTACTTGACTAATGATAAATTGACATGTGCATATCACAAGGGGATGGAGCATGAGCATTTGTAGGTTAGTCGTGAACCATAAACGACATCGAATAATCGTAGGTTAGTCGTGAACCATAAACGACATCGAATAATCGTAGGTTAGTCGTGAACCATAAACGACATCGAATAATCGTAGGTTAGCCGTGATCCATAAACGGGATATTGTTAGTACCGCAGGATTCGTTAATCTGCTAACCCGGGATGGAGGGCGCAATTCCATCCACATATGATTTCCGGTTGGTCATATGTATGTTGAACTCATGTGTTTGATGCATACACTTGCTTGATTAATAACTTGGTTGAATTGTTGTGATAAATGTTTTTGTGGGAGATTACACTCACTAAGCTAGTTAGCTTACGTCCCTACAGTCCATTCCTTTTGCAGCTTACACATTTATGGCTTAGGCGAAGAGACCCGGCTGAACAGGTACCGAAGCTAGGAGTTTTCCCTAGAAGTTGTAATTTTTGTATTAGACTTCCATAGAAAACTTCTAAGACTTGGATGACTGTAATGGACCGTTAAATATTCTTTTGCGGGGGAATGCCCCTTAGAATTTTGTAATATTTATTTATGTTCATGAATTATATCCTATTGCCCATGCATGCCAAATTAAGCTTTTATCTCCATTCGGACTTGTACTCTATTGTGTAAAGGTACGCCTTACATCTATATGAGACTCTCGAAAGACTAAGGTGGTAATTCGGGAATCTTATATGGCATGTGGCGGACTGTTACGTTTAGGGTACCCTATGGGGCGTGACAACTTGAGTTCTCTAAAAAAAAGCTTTGGCCTAGAATTGAATAATAGAATCAAGTCTCCATCTTTAGATTCATGTGGATGCCTGATCTTTGCATCATGCTACTTTTTAACCTTCTCCTTATAAATTATGTTGTTTTCATACGCATTCAAGTGCAGTTCATCTAACTCGTTATTACAAAAGTCTATTTTTCCTAGTAATGACTAGATCAAGATTTAGCAATCTGACTACCTAGTATGCTCTATGTTCAAGTTCTACTGGTAGATGGCATGCTTTCCCATAGACTAATGTCACGCCCCATAGGGTATCCTAAACATAACAGCCCGCCACATACTATATAAGACTCTCGAAATTCCTATTCGAGCCCTTCGGGAGTCTTGTATAGATGTAAAGCGTCCCTTTACGACAATAGAATACTCAATCAATAGAGTTGAGAAGTTTAAGGCGGCATTCATTAGCCATAGATAATAAACCAAAACACATAAATATACTTTACAAAGTCTAAGGGGCATTCCCCCGCAAAAATAATATTAAGTCCATTACAGTCATGCAGAGTCCCTTAGTTTCCAATGGAAGTCTAAACAAAATCGAAGTAAACTTCTATGGGAAACTCCTATCTCCGGTACCTGAGCTGTGGCTTGCCTCGGTCTAAGCCAAATGAACTCGTGCTGCAACATGTAAAAACTATGGGGGTGTAAGCTTACTAGCTTAGTGAGTAACAACTTCCATATCACAATTAGGACAAATCATACAAGCAAGTGATTATTCAAGCATATGGTATGCGTCATACAAATGGGTTCAACAAACATATGACCAGTCGGAAATCATATGTGGATGGACTTACGCCCTCCATCCTGGGTTAGCAAATTAACGAATCCTGCGGTACGACACCGTTTAAGCTCACGGTCAACTGAATAATAACTCATTTTATGGATCACGATTAACCAACATATTCGTTTTATGGATCATGATTAACCAACATATTCGTTTTATGGATCACGATTAACCAACATATTCGTTTTATGGGTCACGAAAAACCAACAAATGCCAATGCTCCATCCCCACGTGATATGAATGAATTCATTTATATTTGGGGTCCAATAATAGATTAATCTGATTCTTTTAGATAATCAACAATTATTCACAGACAATCAATATAAATTCTAACTAAGCAAGCAATAGCTTATCACCAGGTTTCGATATTCCTTAAATTCAACTTCACATATCAATAGCAGACAAGTATATATTTCCCATATACCCCATCATGCATATCAAGTTTTATCTTTGCCTAAACACTAATGCCACTATCAATACAATCACAAGCAACAATTGAGAGTGGAAGTAGTACTCACTCGGCCATGGTACGCCGGTCTTTTAGTAATAGTAATCGGGTGGTAATGTGTCTTCTTGCTCGGGATCACCTACCAAATAAGAATAACCTAATAAGAATCTCACCACTAAACTAATTTGAGCTATGCATCTAAACTACATGAAATCGGAATTCTCGCTATTTGCGGAAGCTCCAATTTAAACGGCCATAACTTGGTCATTTTAACTCGGAATTTCGCAAATTTTATATCAATCTCTATCTAATTCGAAAGATCTATCTATTTATAGTATTATTTTCAAGTTTTGAAAACATTAAGGTCATGTAACAGTGGGATCAGATCTGTTCCGTAATTTCTCCAATTCCGAAAAATTGCTTCGCATTTGATAAAAATGTTCCTAGTTGATGATTCATGTATAGATGGTATATGAATGAATTCCTAATATGAATATCATGTAATGAACTCAATATATTCATGGTCTTGATGATCTTTGATGATGGACTCTTATAAACTCCTAATTATTAAGAAATTCCATAATGATTTCTTATAAAAAGTCATTCTTTCCAACTTTACATTCCCTAAGGTTTTTATGATTTTCTTCTCGAAATTTACTTGTTATCTAAATAAAAATGAGTTCTCAATGTATATACTAATTATAACCTTCATTTATGCATAGAAATTCACATTTTTCATTTGGTAAATATGTTTTTGAACATGCCTTTCACAAAAATCCGAATTTCGAAAATTTCCTTTTCTTGCATTTTCCTTACGAGAAAAGTTGTTTAATGCATCAAAATTGAAGCTTCATTATATTTATTGTCTAAGGACTCCATTTGACTCATAAAACATGCCATCTAAGCTTGGATACTAAATGTTTATGTAGGCATCATCCTAAAATACGAATTTGACTATTAATCACTATATCAATATTTTTCATTCTAACTTCTCTACTTGTTTTACATATTACTCATGCCTAAACTCATTTAAACTTATAAAAATCCTTCCTTCAAGATACCTATTGCACATACCCTTCATTTCTCATGTGAAATATGAGTTTCAAAATGGTTTTGGTGGTTTTTAAAGTAAGGTTTCAAAATCATCCGAATTTTCAACTAAGCATTTCTAACAAAATAATTTCTTTCTTAAGTTTCTTGTCTTCTATAAATGTAGATCTACCATCTAACCTATCTATACATAATCAAGGATTGATTTTTATGATCATCAATGCATGGAAACCAAAATAATCACATGAACATAAATGTAGATGATGATGTGAATGTCTAAACACTAGATCTACCAAATATCATGCATGATTCATGAGTTTCATGGCATGAACATAAATATCTATGCAAGATTCCTACTTTACATGCATGAACAAGATGATATCTCAACAAAAAATCCTTTAAACTCTAGATCCACTTATTGTGATGGCTTGATATTCTTGTACAAGTGTTTTCATGTCCCTAGCATATGCTCATTGGGATTTAAATGTGAAAAACACACATGAATAGCTTTGTCATTACAAGAAAAGATAGGAATAAGGTTTAGAATCATCACCTAAAGAAGGTTTGAAGATGAAATGAAGAGGAGTTGAGTTGTGTGTGTGAGTGTGAGAGGAGAGGGGGGGGGGGGGGGGGGGGGGGGGGGGGGGGGGGGGGGGTGTGGGGCGCGCTCACGACAAGGTAATAGGGAGAGAAGAGAGGTTTTTACTTTGGTAAAAATTGGAACAAGTGAAAAATGAGGAGAGAGAGAGAAAAAGGTGTTTATATATGAATAGATTAGGGTTTGTAATTGAATAAAAATAGCAAAAACAAAACAAAAGAGAGGGGGAAAGGGGAAGGGGTGGGAGGGGGTGAGGGAGAGAGAGAGTTTGAATTTTTGACAAATTTGTATTTTATGTAATTAAAATGTAATAAATGTAATAATTATATAGGAAACAAAAATTCTTAGGAAAGAAAATTAAAGTGAGTAGTTGTAAGGATGTAAGAATAGGGTATGGGTTGTGTGTAGTGTAGGTTGTACTTGTGAATAGTAGACAAGACATCTACTTTACTGGTTGTAACGAAAACACGGGAAAAAGGCTATAACTGTAATTTTTATAGCCCGAAAAATTATAAAATTGATATTTTTGGAATCTTTATAAAATTACGGTTCTAATGAATATTCTGGAACTTTTTTCTGAGTTCGTGGTCCAGGGCACACTTTTCTGTAATTGAGCTCAGGAAGGCCTGAAATTGAAAAATTCCCGAATTTGAAACTTCCAAAGGTTTAAAATATGCTTTAGAACAATAATTCATGTTCTATTAATTTATAAAACTTCTTTTATTATGAAACCGAAGGAAAACCGGATTTAGGGTTCTTAAGCTTCTCTCACTCGACTTAAACTGAACCGGACTAGGGTTTCGTTTTCAACTCCCGGGGTTTTCCTGGCTACTGAGAATATCGGGGTTTACAACCAACCTATAAGTTGTTGTTCTCAGAGGTGTTTTAAAAATATATCTAGAGGCCCTTGATGTATCATCCAATTTCTCATTCTAGTCCTTTTTGCTTGTTGCAACTGTTTTTTCCAAGATTCGTTTGAGTTCTCTATTAGAGATCTCTTCTTTTCTGCTTGTTTAAGGGTGATAGGGTGTAGCAACCTTATGGTACACTCCATAACGTTTTAAAACTTTTGCAATTTGAGTGTTGCAAAAATAAGTGCCCCTATCACTAATCAAAGCTCTAGGACATTTGAATCCTGAAAACAACCTTTTCAAGAATTTTGTGACTACTCTAGCATCCTTAGTAAGCAAAGCTTGGGCTTCTACCCATTTCGATATGTAATCTACTGCCACTAAGATGTGTTTATTACCAAAGGATAAAAATTTCACATTCTAAAATGAATTTTGACGCATTTCTTCTCTCTTTGAGATATTCCCCACTCTTTGACATCTATCACAAATTGCTACAAACATTTGGGCATATTTATAAATCGATGATCAATAGTATCTTGCTTTTAACACCTTATGACCTTCTCTATTTGCATTGTAGTGGCCTCCAATTGGGCCAGCATGATAATGTTCCAAAATTTTTTGACCTTCTTCATGTGATACACATTATTTAATCATTTAGTCACAACAAAGATAAAATAAAAATGGATCCTCACAAAAGTACTGTTTAAGATCAGCAAAGAATTTTTTTCTTTGATTATAATGTAACTCTGTAGGGAATTCTTTATCAACCAAATAATTAACAATGTTAACAAACTACGGTTTAGGTTCATCACTTATAGTGTAAACAGAGTAAAGTCTCTATTCAGGAAAATCATCATTTATGTCTTCCTCTTTTAATTGGTCCAATAGGGGATTGCCTACCTTGACTAAGGGTCAGCAACAAGGTTTGTACTACCTTTCTTATCCCTTATTTCTAAATCAAATTCTTACAACAACAAAATCTGTCAGATCAATCGAGGTTTAGCATCTATTTTAGCTAACAAGTATTCCAAAGTTGAATGATCAATATAAATAATGGCTATACAAAGGATTAGAAGATCTAAATCTGTTGGAGGTGAAAATGACTACTATCAACTCCTTTTAGTTGTGGTGTAATTTGCTTATGTGGTTGTTAGAGTCCTGCTGGTGTAATGAATAGGTTGGAAATGATGATCTTTTTGTTGTCCCAAAACAGTTCTACAACTAAATCACTGGCATTACACATGAGTTCAAAGGGTAGGTTTCAATCTGGCACTAACATTATAGGTGCATTGATAAGCTTCTCCTTCAGCAAGTTGAAGGCATATGGATAGTCTTCATTAAAGTTGAATGGAGAGTCTTTCTCCAAGAGTTTTGTCAAGGGTTGTGCAATTTTCAAGAAATTCTTGATAAACCTTTTATAGAACCCTGTGTACCCCCAAAAAGCTCTTGATTACCGTAACTATGGTTGGTGCTAGTAGTTTCTCAATGACCTCGATTTTGGTTGTGTCGACTTCAATTCCTTGACTTGAGATTTTATGTCCTAAGACAATGCCCTGAGTTACCATGAAGTGGCATTTTTCCCACTTTTAAACAAGGTTTGTTTCTTCACACCATTGTAGAACTCTTTTTAGGTTAAGAAGGTAGCCATCAAAAGAATTGCCAAAGACTAAAAAATCATCCACGAATACTTCCATTACATTCTCCACCAAAACTTCAAAGACGACCATCGTGCACCATTAGAAATAGGTTGGAGCATTGCACAGTCCAAAATGGTTTCTTATTAACAAATGTTCCATATGGACATGTAGACATGGTCTTCTCTTGATCCTTTGGTGCTATTGGTATTTGGAAGTACCCTGACATGCCATCTAGAAAATAATAGAATGAGTGCTCTACCAGTCCTTCTAGCATTTAGTCTAGGAATGGTAGGGGGAAATGGTATTTTTTGGTGGCATCATTGAGCTTCCTATGGTTGATACATACATGCCAATCTGTGACAGTATGCATAGGAATCAGCTCATTCTTTTCATTGGGGACAACTATTGTTCCTTCCTTCTTTAGAGAATTGCTTGAGTTGGACTCACCCAAGCACCATCTAAAATTGGATAGATGATTCCAACACCCAATAACTTCACCACTTCATTCGTGCTTGGGTTCAATAGTCTTTATGGCTGCACTATTGGATTAAAGTCATCCTCGATCAGGATTTTATGGGGGAAGTATGAGGCAGTTACACCCTTAATATTAGCAATTTTTCAAGCTATTGCCCTCTTGTGTTCTCTCAAGACTTTCAACAACTTTTCCTTCTATCCATAATCAAGTTTTGAAGATATAATGATATGTAACTTAGTATTTTTTTTCAAGAAAAGTGTATTTTAAGTACTCAAGCGACTCCTTCAACTCTAGATTAGGTGGTTCTTCAATAGAGGGTCTTAGTCATTTGATATCGTCCTTAGTCATCTTTTCCTTTAATTGATCTTTTACAACTTCCTCATTCACTTTAGGATGTGCAATCATTTCTTTCTAATGAATTAAATCTAAATTTTCTACACTTCTCTTACTCAAACATATTTCTAGAGTGTCTTCACAAGTTATGTCCCTTATCACCTTAATTACTTAAGAATCCAAATTCTACAGCAAAGAAATCATCATCATTATTCATTCTTTGTTCGGCACTTTTTTATAATTTGATAACCATCTCATCATCTCCTACTCTTTATGCTAATTTTCCATCCTTCACATTATAACATCTCTTGCAGTTGCCAAGAATGGTCATCCCAAGATAAGGGAGACTTCCACATTCCCATCTAAGTCTAAAATGAAAAAATCAGTAGGGAATATAAAATCGTTCACTTTTACCAGCACATTTTCAATAATTCCCTTAGGATATCTAGTAGATTTGTCAGCCAACTGTAAATTCATTCTAGTGGCCCTTGGTTCTTCCAATCCTAGTTTCTTGAACATGTTATAAGGCATCAAATTCATGCTTGCTCCTAAATCTACTAAATCTCTTTTAATAAGTAATTTTTCTATCAAATAGGATATAATGAACTACCTAGGTCTTTCCTTTTTCTTGGAATTGATTAAAGAGGATAGCTAAGCATTCTTCGCCTAGTGTAACCATGGATATCTCGTCAAGTTTCCTTTTGTTTGAGAGCTTCTCCTTAGAAACTTTGCATATTTTGGCAACTGTGGGAGAGCATCTACTAGAGGCAAATTAATGTGGAGTTGTTTGAAAAGTTCTAAGAATTTTTTGAACCGTTCCCTATCTTTTCTTCTTTTAGCCCTTACTAGGTAAGGAAGTAGTGGACGATAGGGCTTAATAGAGGATGTTTCCTTCCCTTCCTCTTCTTTTTGTTTTTCAACTACTTCTGTAAGCTCCGGAAAATTTCAGTAAATAATTCTAAAATAAACATCGAAAATAAACTCTAAAAATGACTCCAAATTAAAACCGAACTTCGACTAGTCGTAAATCACAAACGAATCTAGAAATTTCTTAATTTTGAGAAAATGAGAATCCTTAAAAATAAAATAAGAACTCAATGGTTTTCAAATCCAAAACCGCTACGTATGACAAATTCTATATTTAACTCGGACTTGTAAAATCGGGTAATATAGAACCCAAAAACAAATTATTCAAAAGTAAATAATGATTAACTTTCGGAAATAAAACCCAATTCAATAATTCCAAAAACATTAAGAGATATTAATTACTTACAAAAATAAAATTTAAAATAAATTTCTCAAATTAAATATGTTGTATAAACATAAAACATCAATTTCCAAATTGGCAAAGATCTAAACCGGAAAAATCACCGGGAACCCTAAGTGGAATATAGTAGTTTTAGTCTGACAATCTCGCGCTCTTAGCCTTAGAGGTCGAGGTGTAGTTTAAGTGTGTAGAGTAACCCGTAGTAATATAATGACGCTTAAAAATATCATATTGGTAAATTTTTTACCTATTTCGAACCCGTTCGGATGCAGACTTTGAAAAGCGTATCCCGGGGCTCGAGATATAAAAAATATACCATTAATACCGTTAGACTCGTATTTTCATAAGGATTTCGAAAATATCAGTTTTATAATTTTTCAATTACTAGAAATACTGATTTTGCGATTATATTCGTATTTCATTACTAGCGGTAATTAACTAGTCTTTTAGTACTATTCACTACTATTCATTACACAATTTTATTATTCTTGTAAACCCTTATATTTTTAGATACATATTTTATATGTTATAGAAAAATTCTGTTTTTCCAAAATTTAGTTCGTTTTAGGCTCTTACGGGATCAGTTTCTGTCTAAGACCCAATACTAAAAATAAAATAAATTAATTCAATAATTGGAAAATATACGAAAAATATTTTTATTTTCACAAAATAATTTTTTTTAGAATTTTTCGAGTTATAAAAATATCATTTATAGCTCATATTCACGTATTTTGATCTTACCGATAACTTATTTGTTGAAATACTAAAATAATTCAATTAATTATTTAATTTTACTTATGAATATTCTACCACTCATTTAAAAATATTTTTCTTAATTTTATTTTATATATTTTCTCAATAAAAAGTACTTTTTCAATCTATACTTCTAGTACACTTCAATTGTCACTTCTCCACATTAATCATGTTTTCTTTCACTCATTCTACACTCCATTCCCATGCTTGGACAGCTAACCACACCCCTAAAAATAGCCACTTTTCTTTTATTTTAATGATTTATTTAGTGAATTAAAGTCTCTTTTAGTTAGCACATTAAGTAACACAAGTTACACTTTCAAAAATTTAAGTTACAAATTAACTACACTCTCTCTCTTTCCCTCTTGAATCACGTCCAACCCCCCCAATTTTCTGTCATGGTTTTATTTTTTTTTCAATTATTTAACACACATTAATGCACTCCTCTCTCTATTTAAAGACTTATATACTTTCATTCCTTTGCAGCCTTACATCATTTACACTCTCTTTATCTTTTTCTTAGCTTTGTTCTTACAAGAAAAACAAGCTGCCCCCTTTTCAAATTCTTGCTTCCACACTCCATTCTTGAAGATTCTTTAAGTAAACCTTCTTCTTAAGCTTCCATAGATGCTATAGGTTGATTATATGGGGGTTTCATGCATCAAAGGACTCTCCATAATGCCTAAAGGCTAGAGATGATGATACCAAAACTTTGAAACACTCTTTGTTTATGATCTATAATGATATTGCTATATTTGTTGCCTTTAAGGCTTTATTATCTTCATATTTATATTATACTTTGTAGATCTAAATTTTTATGAAGCTTTGGTTATGTTTATGTTTAGATCTATAGGTTTAGGGATTATTACCATGCATTTCTTTTATATTCATGCTCATATTATGTGTAGATCTTGGATTTAAACTTGAATAAAAATAGTGAAATTCGTATCTAGGCAAGATCCCTTTTTAAAAACCAATTTCCAAGTGTCAAAATGAAATTTTTACTTGAGATAATGAAGGCTTAATGTATATATATCATCAACACTTCATTTTATATGGTTCAAAGATTATTTTTCATAACAAAATTCTATTTTTGGATCTAGGCTAAGGCCTAGTTTAAAAACATGTTTTCCAACTCAAAAATGAAGATTTGATTCAAGAAATGAAATGCTCTTAAGGTAGGATTTGTAAGGGATGGATTTTCATAAGTTTAGATGGATTTTATCAAAAGATATGTCCAAAAATAAATTTTTTAAATTCGGATCTCAACCAAGACCAATTTTGAAAACCTATTTTTCAATACCAAAATGAAGAATTTTTAAAAAAAATGAAAGGCTTTATGGAATAAGTATCCCTAGGAGATGTTTTTTATAAGTAAATGGCAGATCTACTAGTAGAGATTCTCAAAATAGGAAGAGATTACAAAATATAAAATTTTAATTTTATCCTAACTTTGTGAAATTCGAATGGTTTCAAAACTATGCCTTAAAAACCCTTTTATCAACTTCAAAACTTGTGTTTTATATGAAAAATGGAGAGTATAGGTAATAGATATCATTAAGCAATGATTTTTATAAGTTGAGATGAGATTTGCTAAGAAAAACATGTAGAACAAGGAGTAGGAATAAAGTAGGAAAATTTAAGTTGTTTGTAATTTTAAGAAATTCGTAATAATGGAGTGATGGCATGAAAGCACTTACTTTTCAAACTCAAAATAGAAGTTTTATTAAAGAAATGAAGTCCTTAGTGGCTAGGTATGGTTGAGCCTTAATTTTCTGTAGATGTACGAATCTCATTACAAAGGCCTTGAGCCTTATTGTTATTTGGATTAACTCTTTGGGCTAATGTGACAGGGCTTAAAGAGTTAGGCCCAATCCAATTGGGATGATCATGGGAGTTTTGGCATGGTAGGCTTGGAGTAGGGTCCTTTGGAATGGCCTACCCAATTCCAACCTTTCTTAAATTGGCTCACACACATTACAATGAAGGCTTCAATGGGCCTGGGTCCATAAGGGAGCCCACATCCATATCCATAATGAGAGGGACTCATCCTGGCCATTGGTTGTCTGTCTCATCTGATGGACGACATCGACAGCCAGATTCTCTATAAATACCTTAGTCCTTACCTCATTTGGACAAGTGAAATCTTGGACAAACACCGTCGTGCTGTCCGATTTCCATCTTTGTGAATCAAGTATTTGACTCACTCAAGAACGCACACGACATTCATGGTGTCTAGTGAGGTTGATGCTTTCTAGCTTCCTCACCTGTCACATGTGTGTTAGAGCCTATTGAGACTGCCTACTCCTCCTCCTACACGATTCTCTCTTGATCATCCTTGCACGTGTTGTTTTCCTAAGTCACGTGAAGCGCGATAGTCACGCAGCATTCACGTGATCATTGCATCTGGATTCATACCCACACATTTTTGGCGACTCCACTGGGGAAAGGGAAATTAACACTCGCATGATGGCACCTCCAAGAAAGAGACCTACCGATCCCACTGAGAGTACAACTCAAGAAACTAATGTTAATCTCGAGGTCGCTGAACATGACATGCCAGCACTTGAGGATGTGAACCAACTACTGGTGCTCAAATCGACAATGCTGCGATCTTGCGTGCTGTTCAAGAAAATACCAAGCAAGTCAATCAATCAATGCAAGAGTCTGCAAGACAATTCCAACAATTCATGACAATCTTTGCTCAATACTTCCTGGAATAGCTGCTATTGCTTGCACGCAACAAGGTGCAACTTCGTTGACCCCTGTTGTTGTTGCGCAACAACGCGCTTCTCAGGCACCTCAAGTTGCTCCACCTGCTAATCCTACTCCTATTCCTGAGCAAGATCCTACCGGAGTTGGAGAGCAAATCCCTCCATTAGAGCCTGTAATCACACAATCGCTTGCACCTCAGGTAATGAATACTGGAATTCAACTTGGAACACCATCAACTTCCTAGCTTGCATTACATGCTCAACTTGGAGGATCTTCATCTTCACAGGCTACACCACCAATTGTCATTGGTGGACCTACTGTTCAACCCAATGCAACTTTACTCCAAACGGCCACTCCAGCTACACCAGTTGAAGTTACTACTTCAACTCCTAAAGGTACATTCGTCACGAAGGAAGATCTAGACATGTACCTGAGGGAAATATAAGCTAAGTCTGATGTGGGAGTATTGGATCTCAAGCTCCCATACAATCAACGTATTGCTGCTAAGTCATATCCTCAGGACTATGTGAGTCCAAAATTCATGCTATTCAATGGTAAAAAGGGAAGTGCCAAGGAACATTTGTTGAAATTCATTGAAACACTAGAGGTTTATGGATTTCATGATGATTTGAAGTTGAAAGAATTTTCTAAGTCCCTTATAGAGAAAGCGTACGCTTGGTACGTCAATCTTCCCCTGGATCTGTAGATTCATGGGCAACCATGTGCAAAATGTTCTTAGAGAAATTCTTCTCCACACAAGAACGAGTGACCTTGACTGATATGGGATGAATCCATCAAAAGCCCAAGGAAGACTTGATGGATTATATCGAGCGCTTCAGGGAGCGTTCACTAGACATCCAACACATATGTGATGAAAGAGAGCTGGTGAAAACTTATATCCAAGGCATATTTACTGAGTACGCGGTGCATCTAGAAAATCTTTCTTTAGCTTCATTCTCCACTCTGGTTGAGAATGCATGAAGGACTAACAATTCTGTCGCGCGACAGAGAGGAGGAAATATGAAGTTTAACAAGAGAGAACCATCGGTGAATTTGGCTCAAAGTGAAGATTTCAAAGAAGGGAAGAGACCAAGAGTTGAGAAGCCCAAGGGTGAGAGGATAAAAGAAGCACAAACATGTCCTTGCTCAATGGGAAAGGTGTACGTTGTGCTAGATCAGTGGTTAAGAGATGGAAATCTCAAACTCCCAAGAGTAGAACGTTTGCCAACTCAGGAAGAAAAAAATAATCCTAAATTTTGTAGATTTCACAGGATTGTGGGGCATCCTATTAAGGATTGTTTTACTTTGAAGAGGATCTTTAATGAAAGAGTTGAGAATGGTGAACTTATCATTGAGAATAATGATGTCAGGTATAACCCACTTCCAGCTCATGGCAATCAACGTGGTGCTGTGAATGCCATTACCCATGATCCTACTATAATGGAGTCAATAGACACACAGCTAGTTGGAGGACATGAAGAAAATGACAATACACTCAAAATTGAAACTCATGGGGATGATAATGTCATCTTTACTTTACTAAAGACTTCAAATTTTAAGAATTTCTTTGATCTCCTTGGATTTGATGATCATGCATGATTTGCAGCGACGACTATACTTAACCAAATTGCACAAGGTCATTATAGTGGATGTGACATAGTTCAACCTAAGAAAGGAGTGGTCTCTACAAGGGATTATGCAATTACATTTACCAGAACTGATGCACACTTAAGAACTTCAATCACAATCGTCCTTTGTATGTAGAAAGTATCCTCAATGGTTACCCCATTAAGAGGACATTTATCGATAATGGATCCTCACTCAATATCATGCCCATGTCTACTTTCAAAGCTGCAAGAATAGATATCTGATACTTGATGAAGCATCCCATCACAGTGAATAGTTTTATCGAATCTTCTATAATGACAATGGGTTATGTTGAAGCAAGTTTTAAAGTTGGGCCCATTCATAGCCTTGCTACATTTCATGTAATTGATGCACCGGTATCCTATCACCTTCTCATAGGAAGGACATGGCTGCACGAATACAACATGATACCCTCAACACAACATCAATGCATGAAAGGTCATTGGAGTGGAAGTAATATCCTAATCCATGCGACAAAGAATCCATTCAATCAATGAAATCCACTTTGCTGAAGCTACCTTTTTCTATGAACATGAACATGAAAATGAAGCAGATATGACTTTAGTAGAATCCCACGCGGAATCACTACCCACAGAAGAAGAAATTAAGACTCGAGAATTTAACAAAAGAAAGAAGCGTGGTTGTCGTGGAGGTGTAAAGAAACACAAGAAGGCTCATCACCACTTTCTTCTTAGTATTTCTAGTTGCCAAGTAGTGGAGATAATCCCCTCGACAACCCCTATTAAGCCAAGTGATCCTTGGTATATGGTATTCTACACAAGTACTATATAGTTGAGTAGTGGGAAATACCCCCTTGACTAATAAAAATTTATCGATAAAAAATGCTATCGCAGCATGAGCGCGATTGATAACAAATGTCACTATCGCTGCATGAGCACAATTGATAACAAATGCTACCGTCCCTGCATGAGCGCGATTGATAATGAATGCTACTATCGCTGCATAAGCATGAATGTTCATTTTCCTTAAATGGATTGTCTAAACATCATTGCGAGGAAGTAGCAGTGCTACTTTAATGCACATGATAATTCCACTCATCTTTTATATTAGATAATATTGCTGCTTGGTTGAAGCTTTGCTCCTAAGCGCGTATGATCACAAAAAAAAAAAAAAACATGTTTTAAAACTAAGTGTTGTGTTTCAATGACAATCCTTGTTATCTAGACATGCTCTTTGTCTGTGATGCCTGTAATAACTCTACAAGTGTCAAAGGGATTGAAGTGATCCTATTACTACGTCTTTTCATGTGTTGCAATCATATGAAAGCTACTACTCCAAAGCGCATGATGACTAGATATATCACCAAGGCGAAAATGAGTATCAAGAATGTAAATGGATATAGAGTTGATGAGTTGATTTTACTGTCATGGTCAGTTTCACACATTCGTTACAACTCATATTGAAAGGAAGAAGGGAGACGATATTGCATGACCAAGAGGATTACAGCAAAGAAAGACACGAGTAGATGCCTATCACAAATCAATAATGTGCAATGCACATTTGTGATGCTTGAAGTGCAAAATGTTTATTTGTACGTGATCCTCACTTATGCAACGATGCATGAAGTTCATTTGTGCAATATGCTCAAAACATGTACGTGCATGTGACACTAGCTTCCATGAAAATAATGCTTGTCTTCAAACAAAGTCAATATATTCCTTCAAGGTATGGCAATGATGGCCCAAGCGAATTCAAAGGAGCGTAGGACACGACATCCAAACTTGACTTAAAAAAAAGTATCGCATGCACTATGAGCTGTGACAAGCATAGGTGCTAGATTTATACAAAGCAAGTGGGGCAATGATATGTTACAAAGTCTCAAGAAGCACTGGTATAGGATTCATACTTTGAATGAAACCATCAATCATTATCCATATTATCGAAGTAAAGGTACTCGAGTGCTATTTTCCAAAAACATGGCATGTGTCATCAACAATTTGTCTCTTACCATCTAATTTTCTGACAAGGCCAATGATACATACCAGACAGTTGTCTACTTTAGAGTATTTACTTATTATGATATCGTTCATCTACAAGACGGTGAAGAAAGCAAGTTTGATACTAAAATAATAAAAAAAGGAGAAAGAGTCTTGGTACAATGAAAATAGTAGATGAAGTTGTTTATACAAAACCTTGATTTAGAGGACAATATGTACCATCTGTGAACTCAAATTAACAGCATGAGACGTACACAACAAGTGTATTAGCTACCAAAGTATCGCATTCATTCACCAAACGACTAAGCGCACAAGATGAGAAAGAGTCCCCTCTTACAGTAGTGCGGTTCCAAGATCATCGCATGGGCGAGTGAGACATAGACAACTGAGGAGAGCCTCTCTCATAGCGGTGCGGTGCCAAGATCATCACGTGAAGAATGGAACACAGACGTAATGTGCGGTTCCAAGATTATCACGTAAAGTTTGGGACACGGACGGCTGAGAGTGTCATCATACAGTGTATGGTCTCAAGATTACCATTTATGTGGTCGGAACACGGACAACAAAGAGCTTTGTCTTAAATATCATGAGACATCATAGTCATTTGGTGAATGAATAGAATACATGATAGACAGGAATGTTTGAAGTTGAGTATTCTTCTTGAACACAAGAATTATTAATAGTTGATGACATTAATATGAGTTCATAAAACAAGAAAATCATACTTACAAAAACGAAGTCAAGAAGATACGTGGTGAAGATTCAACACTTCAATCTTAGGACCTGCATTGCAAGAAATTTAAAGATAAGATAATTTCGCATAGCAAAGTGAGTAACAAAACTACTAATACTCTAAAGAGAAATGAACAAGACAATGTGAGTTGAAGTAAAAATGCTAGACTTGAAGCTCGAATTTCATGATCAACCAATGATCATCAAGCTAGAATTATTGTATTACAATAGCTGCCCGATAGGGTCCTCATCAAAACATAGGCTATTTGAAAGCAAGAAAAGGCGGTGGGATTTTATTGCTAAAAACAGATGAACTGATCGGTTCAACTTGTTCTAGCAAACCAGAAGCTATCATAGCTTCTGCAGTGGCCTTGCACATGTTTAATGGCTTAGATGAGGCACTATGATGTTTAATAAGTTGTACAAACCAAGAAATGCATTCATATATTTCCTTCAGGAAACCACATTGACGCAATCCATCACCAACATGGGTCATCTTACCGAAGCTTTCAAGGGCAGAACTAGTGAATGATCTTGCAAATCGCCTTACGCATATCCCCAAACAACAGATCAACACAGTTCCATCGCAAGAAGTTGTTCCTAGGACTTCAAGTCATGGATCTTGCAAGAGAATAAGGTAAAAGAAGTGAACAGGAAAACCTTAAAATTTCCAAATGCAAAAAGGAAAGGCAGCAACAGAGTTTAATACCTGCATCAAATCCCTCAGAAAATAACAAGTATCCGTTGCTTGCGTATAGAAGGAAGTGCATGCCTTGCCAAATCTGATGATTTTCCTTGCATCACCAGCAAAGCCCCAGGTGCAAGAGAGAGCTTTAGTGAGCCCTTGAAGTCCCCTGAATGCTCTATCGCAATGACTCTACCAAAAGTCATGTCACAGTCAGTTAAAAACAGAACACAAATAAGACGTCCAAACAAATGGGGCCAGAGATGAGGTTACAACTTCATTCACATTTTCAGCAACTTCTTCCATCATGACAACAACGGACTGGATCCATAACCTCAAATGGGACAATATAAAATCCCAATCATCATCGATAAAATCCATGCCATAGTGCACAACTGAAGAAGCAATTAACTTTGCCAACAGCATCTAAGCCACTTGGAACTGGTCTGAAGCAATTAATAGACCACCAGTGTACCTCTGCTTACGAAACAAATCAAGCAAAAAAGCTTTCTCTTGAAGGCTGGCATCCCTTTCCGCCTTGGGTGCTTTGATCTTGTTAGTTATATTCAGGGGATAACAAGATAAGACCAGCTGAAACCAATCCTCCATATCCTCTCCTCCTTGCCACGACACTAAAGCAGGGAAAGATAATGTCTTCTTTAGCCAGTCAACTACAGCAGCTGCTACCCAGTAATTCTCAGAAGATGAAGATACAAAATCTTCCCCATGTCCTGTGTTACTATGGTATACTTGCTGAATAATAATATTCACAATCACAGGAGAAATTTTTCAAGCAATGCATGTTGACACTTTCAACGATGAAAAGCTTGTCTAGAAGCATTCCTAATAAGCTCCTAGCCTTTTCTTCTCCCCAGACCTTATCTTTGAAAAGATTACTAATTAATGATATAAGAGCCCTCAAATAGGGCTCTTCCATATTATCTATTGCATCAGCACAAGAAACCCACATCCAGGAAGAACTCTGTATTTCACTTTGTCCTTGGAAAGGAGCAGCATCACTTGACAGCTAAAGCAAAAATGAAGCAATACTCCACAATCCATTACAAATCACGGGCTGAGAGTGCCACGGAGTCATGCCTTCAGGGGATGGGTACCATAGATGATGTTCATTTCTGTATGTACAGCAGTTTGGATTATGAGGACATAAGCATTTGAGAGCTCAAAAGCTCTGGAGATCTGAACTTCATAAGGCTGCTCGGTGCTAACAGAATAGTCCAATTGCTTCTCTATATAATAAAATATTTCTTCAAGCTCAGAAATCTTGCTATAGAATACTTCAGCATTATCCCTAAGGTTTCCATCTCTGAACTAGTACGCCGGGTTACTTCTCCATCTGCACAGTTCTGGCTAACCAAGTTGTGGAGGTCTCTAAGCTTAATCATGCCAGCTAGCTTTTCACCATGTTCCATGATAGATAGCATAGTGCTCCTCTGTCCAAAAGATAATTCATCATGGCACTTGGATAAGGCAAGAAACTGGAGAGACTTCTGGTGCTTATGCTGCTTCTCAGCAAGTTGGGTGGAGATGACAGCCATAGCAACAACCTCAGCACCCTGGGTTGTGGTCCAATGTTTGGCTAAGGTGTCAACAATAGACCTGCTCATACGCACAAAAACATTCATTTCCCCTTCCCTTGCAAAAGCATTTGCATTTTTAAGTTTCTCAAACGATATGTCAACCTAAACATGTAGTAGGAAATCATGGAACAAATGACCGAGCAAAGCTTCTGATTCTTCATCCTGTGCAGTCCGCTGAGCAATTCCAGTCATGGCTGCTCTTTGCCTGTCCCCAAAGTCTAGAGCTTCGGAACTAGCTCTTCTAGAAGCAACACTGCCAAGGATGGAAGAACAGAAGCATCCAAAGCTTTTCCAGCATCATAAGATTCAGAAGGCTTCAAGAATATGGACAGCGGTGCAAACCAAGTGCAAGTGTTGTGGAAGTTCTTGCATTGCTCCAGGCAATGCGCCACATTCGAAGTACAAATCTAATGAAGACTTATCAAAGAGCGATCTCCAAGAACTTTGAACACCTCCGATTGCCAAAGATCGAATATATTATCTGATTAGACACATTAAACCCAAGAAATAAATTTCTACTGTATTCCATAGTTGCTCATAGATTGCTTAAATTCCACATGACAACATCCTTCGAATCAAACCAGTCAAAAACTATCTTCACCTTCACAAGGTCTCCACACTTGACATACATTGTAATTAAAACAGAGGCAGCATACATGTCAACATCAAAGTGGGATCTGATCAACTAGGCATGAATCTCCCTACCTTGGTCATAAGCTGCCAAGCTAGCACAAACAGACAAAACGTTTATCAAAGAAGGAAAATTCGATTTAGCTCCCTGTTTCTGCATCGTAGCAAACAAATCCCATGATCGTTGCATTGCAAGCAATGACCGACTTGACTGGCACACAGTTAAAAAATTCGCAGGCCCCTCTCAGGCGTCCAGATTGTGTATAACCCATCATCATTACTGTCCAAGTAACCTCATTCTTCTCAGGCATCACTTTGAAGAGCTTCCGAGCAACAGTCCACAAGGGTGTTCGAGATAGAGATACTTGAGAACAGTAAGCGGGATTTGAGCAGCTGGGTATATAGGGATTTTGTGGGTTTGAGTACGTAGCGTTTGGATTTTATGTAGAGGGTAAAGGAAGACAATGGGTCAAAAAGAGTGGAGTCTTGGTCATTATGAGTTATGGATGTTGATGGGGTTTTGGATGTGGAGAAAGAATGTTAGAATTTGTAAGAAAAAGTTGTGATTTTGTTCTTGGTGTGCTGGTTAATTGCAGAGATCATCTCTGTCTCTATGAGGAAGCAAAAGAACAAAATAACGGCAAGAGCAGAATAATGTCTGCTGGTGTAAATGGGACACAATGAGGAGGTCGGGGTAGACGTGGTCTTTGCCGCAAATCGGATGAGAAAAATCAAGCCTCGTCCTTGTCATCTCCTGCAGCAAATCAGATAAAGCAAATCAGATCTTGTCCTTTTTGTCCCTTGCAACACATGAATAAAACAAATATCTGTACTAAAAGCCATCAAAATATGACACATGTCCTTATGGTATTAAAAAAATAGTCCTCAACAAATTGAAAAGGAGAATAAAAAAAGAAATCCATATCTATAAGCATAAGGGAGGATGAAGATAGAATAAAAGTAAAAAAAAAAAAAAAAAAAGAAATTGTGCCAATCACATAAGCTGGAAGAGAAAGTGATGATGATGCCAATATTCATTTTATAAAATACCATCAGTGGAGTTAGTATTTTCTTTGGCAAGGTTATCGATTTCATTGATGACATTTTTATGGACAGGCAAGATTATTGTAACCTAACTTTGCTAAATTGCCTTTATGGACATGGAGTAATTCAGTCAGTTCTAACTATATTTGAGGCTACAAGTTTGCTATTTAGTGCTGTGACAGAGTATCAAGTTGTCTGCTAATGATCGTGATTGACACATGGAGTGCTTCACTTGGGCACCCCATGTTGTAACTTCGAAGCTTGGATCTGATGTTAGGAATACCTTATGTGGAACTTGGGCGCTTGGGAACGAGTGAGCTACTGTGAGCGTCTTGTTGGGCTTGTGAGCTACTGTATTGTGGACACAAGAGCTGCTGCTCATGCTTCTGGAACTTGTTGTTGCTGTGGAAGTTTTCATCTTGGTAAACAAATTGCTGTGAATATACACTGGACTTTCTGCACTAGAATTGGGTAGACAGGTTCATGGTTGCTCAATCCGAAGGGCTTATGATGCAGGAAATGATGTTTATCTTCAAATTCACTGACTGAAATATATGGGAAACGTAGCCTCATGCAAAATGCTTAGAGAGTGTTTGATTTGGTGGGAAATAAAGGAGGAAAGTAGGAAAGTGTGATCTTGTATTATAGACTTCGATGTTGGGTGTTTATGGAAGAAGCTAGTATTATGCTGAAGTTATTGAGTTCTACAAAGAAATGTTGGTTGAAGGGATTGAACCAGATACGATAGCATTTCTCACTATAATCTCATCTGTGCTCGAACTGACCATGTTGAATTTGGTATTATATATCTTGATTTGATGATAAGTAGATATAGGCCGAGTCCCAGTTCGGAACACTATAGTTGTTTGGTAGATCTGCTCTCTAGGGCTGGGGAGTTGGATAAAGCATGGAAGTTGGTGAATGAAATGCTCCATAAAGGATATTCTGGTAGTTCTGCAATGTGGGGGTGGTGGGTGTCGAATCCAACAAATAAAAATATTTATATTTAACCTACTCTAAAGATTTGTAAATAGGGTTGAGCAGGATCGTCTCCACAGGGAACTAGTAAAAATCTATTTCTATCAAGATTGAGAAAAGAGAAAAATTGGGGGGGGGGGGGGGGGGGGGGGGGGGGGGGGTGGTGGTGGTGGTGTTTGAAATCAAACAATTAAATAAATTCTATATTTAATACGAAAAATTCTATATTAGGAAAATATCCAACCAAAGTCTTACCACAATTCAATTCTTAGGATTGATCATTGACTCAAAGATTATTGTTCTTTTATTGAATAGATTGGTTATGACTTTCAACACGCTCTGAAAATCTATCTTTCCTTAATGATTCGATAATCAAGATAAGATCTTTGATTATTTCCCTAATTGATTAGACAACCTAAATACGCTTTAAGGTTATAACTATCATTGCTTTATGAAATAGAAAGATTACCAATCCTAATCAATAATCCAAAAGCATGAATTATTTAAACTAGATTATATTTCATACAACCAAAATCCAATCATCTGGTTATAATTATCGTGTTGTTTCATCACATATATTAGAAAGATCATACAATTACGGATATGATTTCCTAATTGATTGATTATTGTTTGTTAATCATACAATCGGATCCAAAGTTGCAATATAAAACATACAATAATAACTATAAGGCAGATGAAATATGAATACTCAATTTAAGAACAATATAATAAACCGTTTTGATCTCACAATCCATCTTGAATTGAATATGTAGCAATCCTTTGGCTAGATTTGGAGTTTAGCCACTCATGATCCAAGGAAAAACTCTCTCTAGGGTTTTGGAAAAAGCAAAGAACAAAAAGAATCCATCTCTCTCTCCTTTTTCTTTATATATATGAGATAAACATCAGATATAAAGAGTATTTTTCGTATAAAAGATGGCTGGAGACATGTCGCAACAAGGCTGGCAGCCATTAATCACGAAACAAGTGGTGCACGCGTGATGGCCGGCGGCCATGATTCTCCTAGTGCCCATGAATGTTGACCGGCGGCGATTCCATGATGGCTGGCGGCCATGACTCCTCTGATGTATATCTCACGGTGATGGCCGACTCCATGGCCAGTGGCCATGATTCTCTGATGTATATCTCTCATACTTAGTTCCTCTAAATCTTTCCATTCACTTTAAAAACCTGAAATATAACATTAACTTAATTAAGTACCAATTCCTCATAATTTCTATAAAATTAATAACAAGTTGATCAAGTTTTATCCAATATAAATTGAGTAAAATATATCTCAACAAATTCCCCTACACTTAAATTCTTGCTTGTCCTCAAGCAAAACCAATATCTCCAAATTGAGAAATCTTTTGTTGGAGTGTGCTTATTTCAAAATTCAAATTCAAGCATCTCTTTTCTTTATTTTTCTTTCAAGACTTGTGATTTTCAATGCTTACCGCTCAAACCAAACTGAGGACTTGTAATTAGAGTACTAAAATAAAAATTCAGTAGTTAATTTAAACAAAACAAACTTGAACCACATATTTAACCAAAGATCATTCTACTCAAGAGTAAATACTCAGTCCAGTAGGGAAAAATACCCATTTAGACTTCACTAGACATCTAACCGACACATACTCTTACCAACACAGAATAAAAGCATGTGATATCAGTTCTTTCCCTAGATTTTTCTTTTTGTTTATTATAAGTCTTATTCCGCTTGATTGCTTCAACATTCATTTTTCTTTTTTCTCTCATTCAATCAAGCATTAAGAGCCTTCAGAGATGAATCTCTGGACGGGTTTTAGTCCGTTTCTTTTCAGCTCTTTTCTTCTCTAAATTTTTCTTTCAAAGCACTTTTCACTTTTTAGCCTTTCCTCCCTTATCGTTATAGTGAGTTCATTGAGTCGGCACATCCCGGGCTCATCACCCAAGTGACCAGGTTTTAAAGGGACCCCTACGGACTCTTCCTCACTCTAACATTCAAGTTTGGATACTCATAACTCGATTGTTTGAGTTAGAGGAGTATAGGCTTATGCTTGTTTCTACTTTTGAATGGAACAACAAACTCAAGACTTTTTTTATCAAAGATCACTAAGAAAAAGACTTCCTTTATCTCTTTTACTAAGTGTTGAAAAATTCTTTAATAAGAACTTATAAAAGTATATATAAGTTAGCTTTTTCCTAGAAGTAAACCTGTTTATTTTTCACATGAGGACTCGACTTACTCTCAAACTTCCAAATCTAAAGCCAAATACACAGTAAATCTGTTCTTTAAAGATTTCACTACTCAATTTTAACTAAGTACTCAAATCACAATAGTATAGGTGAGTAAAGCACTTTCACAAGTCAATATTTTTTTTTTAACACAAATTCCAGATTTCAATGAAATTTTTGAAAAAAATTAGGCCTTAAATGCCCTATATTACTTAAGAACAAACATTCAAGAATTTAAAGTGTGGGCACTTTCATATCCAGATGTCTTGTATATATCATAAATCCAAAAATCAGACATCAATCACAAGATGAAATACTCCAATTCATATTTTATTCCTCCCCCACACTTATAATAAACAGTGTCCTCACTGTTTCTAATCAGCACAAAGTGAGAGGAAAATAAAAAGAAATAGGAATAACGGTACTTCCCCGGTTTCTCTTTTGAAGCTCCTTTGAAGTTCTTTGTCCTTTAAAGCTCATGAGAGAGATTTTCTTCTTCAATTCAAGATCTAAGACCTACAAAACCAAACAATAAAAGAAAACAAAACACACAAAAACAAAAGCATTAGTAACAAAAACCATGGGTTGCCTCCCATGAAGCGCTTCTTTATAGTCCTTAGCTGGACTATTCCAACTCATTTTCTTATGGAGGCTCAAAGATATATGTATCCCAATTGTCAGAAATAGGAAAACCCTCAAGTAAACTCCTCTCTTGATTCACCCTAGTGATTTCTCCATCTAAAGCTTTTAACAATTGATCATAGAAGATATCACTAGTGTCTCTTTTATGCTCATCCTCTTTTGAATTCAACTTATCATCTCCAATCTTCTCCATAATTTGTCCAGTGTCAACTAAATTTTCACCAAGTCCATCCACTTGAGATTCATCAACTAGACACTTGTCTTCCACATCCTCCACAACCTGTTTTTCATTTCTATGAATAGCAAAAATGTTAGAAATATTAGAAGTGATTTTCTTTTCACTATCCACAGAAAATTTAATGATCTCCCCATCAAACTCCATAGTCATGACTCCTTCATTCACATCAATTTTGGTTTTAGATGTTTTCATAAATGGTCTCCCAAGCAAAAGTGTAGGTGATTTTGAATACATCTCCTCACCCATGTCAATCACATAAAAATCAGCGGGAAACACTAATCCATTGACTTGAACTAAAACATCCTCCAAAATACCTGATGGATATATATTAGATCTATCTGCAAGTTGCAAGATTACTTGTTTCTTTCAAAGATCCAATATTCAACTTCTCATATATAGATAAGGGCATGATATTAACTGAAGCTCCTAGGTCACACATACAATTTTCAATCTTAACTTGATCTATTGTACAAGGAATAGAAAACGTACCAGGGTCCTTGCACTTTGGTGGTAGCTTCTTCTGAAGAACAGCAGAAATATTCTCACCCATATAAACCATCTCATTTCCTCTAAGCTTCTTCTTGTTTGTGCAAAGATCTTTCAGAAACTTAGCATATCGAGGTATTTTCTTAATCACATCCAATAAAGGAATATTCACCTCGACTTTCCTAAAAGTCTCCAAAATTTCCTTCTCTTCATCCAATTTCTTGGATTGATTCAACCTAGAAGGGAATGGGGGTATAGGCTTGTAGATCGGGGGTAAAGATTTTTCTACTTGTTTTTCTTCCATGTGGGGACTCTCTTTTTCACTTTCCTTGGAGTTGGTCTCAATTACCTTCCTACTTGAGTCTTGCAATTCCTTTCTAAATCTCAAGGAAATTGCACTCACATTTTCTCTATGATTCACAGTGTTAGAAGGCAACTTACCTTGCTGTTCAATCTTACCTACTGAAGTGGCAAGTTGGCTCATTTGATTCTCCAGATTCTTGATACTTTGCTTCGTCTCATCCTGAAATTGTTTTGTGTTGATTGCAAGAGACTTCACAATGTCTTCAAGTGATGAGCTTGAAGACGAAGCTTGTTGTGGTGGTGGTTGTTGTGGCTTTGATTGGTATGGCTGGTAATTCTGAGGCCTTGGTTGATAACTGAAGTTTGGATGATCCCTCCATCCAGGATTGTAGGTGTTTGCATAGGGATCATACTTTCTCTGAGGTGGTTGTGGTTGTCCTGGAAAAACTCCAACCGCATTTGTATGCGCAAATGAATCTTCTTGTAAGGTTGGACACAAGTCTGTGGGATGATTTGATGCACAAATACCACAAGCTTTCGCTTGTTGGGTATTTCCAAGGATAACCTGCTGAACAAGAGAAGTCAAGTTAGATAATTGAGATTCTAAGTGTGAGACACTTACCTCATTGACTCGTCTTGTTGAAGGATCTTGTCTGAAACCGAATTGTTGGGAATTTGCAGCCGTGAGTGAGATCAAATCCCTAGCCTGAGCAGGGGTTTTATCTACTATCGCTCCTCCACTCGCTGCATCCATCATCTTCCTTTCCATAGGAAGCAATCCTTCATAGAAATACTGTATCAGGAGTTGTTCGGATATGCCGTGTTGTGGACAACTGGCAACCAGTTGTTTGAACCTTTCCCAATACTCATGCAGATTCTCAAGATCCTTTTGTTTAATCCCACAAATTTCCCTCCTTATGTTTGCGGCTCTAGTAGCAGGGAAAAATTTGTCCAAAAATGCCTTGACCATATCAGTCCATGTGGTGATTGATCCAGGGGGCAAATAGAATAGCCAATCTTTGGCTTTATCCCTCAAAGAAAAAGGAAAAGCCCTCAATTTTATTTGATCTTCAGAAATCCCTTGAGGTTTCATGCTAAAACAGACAACGTGGAATTCCTTCAAATGCTTATGAGGGTCCTCGTTTTCCAGGCCATGAAAAGAAGGCAACAAATGAATCAACCCGGATTTTAACTCAAAGTCCACATTCAACTCAGGATATTGAATGCAAAGTGGTTGTTGAGTCACATCCGGAGTTGCTAATTGTCTAAGTGTTCGGTCCGGATTTGCCATCTCTTCCTTTTCTTCTTCTAAATCCAAACTTTCAGATTCTTCTCTTTCTGTCTCACTGGATGATTCTGATAATTCCAATGCTTGAGTTAATCCAGGAGATGAAGTTGAAGTTGCGTCTAGAATACGCTGTTTTGATTGTCGGCGCAATTCCCGTTCCGTCTTCTCTATATCTGAATCAAATTCTAAAGTACCTTTGTGAGAAGCACGGGTCATAAACAAAAATCAAAATAAAAAGAAATAGAAATAGATCTTTGACACCAGTTCCCCGGCAACGGCGCCAAAATTTGGTGGGTGTCGAATCCAACAAATAAAAATATTTATATTTAACCTACTCTAAAGATTTGTAAATAGGGTTGAGCAGGATCGTCTCCACAGGGAACTAGTAAAAATCTATTTCTATCAAGATTGAGAAAAGAGAAAAATTGGGCGCCGGGGGGGGGGGGGGGGGGGGGGGTTTGCGCGGGGGGTTGGGTTTGAAATCAAACAATTAAATAAATTCTATATCTAAATACGAAAATTCTATATTAGGAAAATATCCAACCAAAGTCTTACCACAATTCAATTCTTGGGATTGATCATTGACTCAAAGATTATTGTTCTTTTATTAAATAGATTGGTTATGACTTTCAACATGCTCTGAAAATCTATCTTTCCTTAATGATTCGATAATCAATACAAGATCTTTGATTATTTCCCTAATTGATTAGACAACCCTAAATACGCTCTTAAGGTTTAATCTATTAATTGCTTTGTGAAATAGAAAGATTACCAATCCTAATCAATAATCCAAAAGCATGAATTATTTAAACTAGATTATATTTCATCACAACACAAAATCAATCATCTGGTTATAATTAGTCGTGTTGTTTCATCACATATATTAGAAAGATCATACAATTACGGATATGATTTCCTAATTGATTGATTATTGTTTGTTAATCATACAATCGGATCCAAAGTTGCAATCAATAAACATACAATAATAACATATAAGGCAGATGAAATATGAATACTCAATTTAAGAACAATATAATAGAACCGTTTTGATCTCACAATCCATCTTGAATTGAATATGTAGCAATCCTTTGGCTAGATTTGGAGTTTAACCACTCATGATCCAAGAAAAACTCTCTCCAGGGTTTTGGAAAAAGCAAAGAACAAAAAGAATCCATCTCTCTCTCCTTTTTCTTTAGATATATGAGATAAACATCAGATATAAAGAGTATTTTTCGCATAAAAGATGGCTGGAGACATGTCGCAACAAGGCTGGCAGCCATTAATCACGAAACAAGTGGTGCACGCGTAATGGCCGGCGGCCATGATTCTCCCAGTGCCGGCCATGAATGTTGACCGGCGGCGATTCCATGATGGCTGGCGACCATGACTCCTCTGATGTATATCTCACGGTGATGGCCGGCTCCATGGCCGACTCCATGGCCGGCAGCCATGATTCTCTGATGTATATCTCCCATACTTAGTTCCTCTAAATCTTTCCATTCACTTTAAAAACCTGAAATATAACATTAACTTAATTAAGTACCAATTCCTCATAATTTCTATAAAATTAATAACAAGTTGATCAAGTTTTATCCAATATAAATTGAGTAAAATATATCTCAACAGGGGGGAGGAGGCTTTCCTCAATGCTTGTGTTGATCATGGTAATATCAAGTTGGGCGAACTGGTTACTCAGCATGCACTTCATTTGGATTCTCAATATTTTGACATTTACATTACTTTCTAAGTTATATGCTAGATTTGGTATGTGGGATAAGATTGGGAATTTGAGGGACTCAACAAAAGTAAGAGGGTTAAAGAAAGATACAGGATGTAGTTGGATTGATGTCACACTTTGACTTTGTTATGATTGGTTAAGGGATGTGAACACGAAGTTTTCATCGCCATTCTATTTCAATGAGGAATGTTTGGTTAGAATTTATCTTGCTGTAGTCCTTTCAGCAGTGGCTTTTTCAGACGTAGAAGGCCAGGCAAATTGGCTTTGGTTGAAACCCTTGCAATATTAGTGGCAGCTTGGGTTATCAACTTTTGCTGCAAACCATCAGTAGTAAAATAGTCACCAAAGATTTGACTTGATTCTAAGTATGCAACCATGTTTCCCTTCTGCTGCTCTCCACCACTCGACATATCCGTATCAAGAAAACCATTATTAAGTGGCAGTTGCTTGATACCCAATAAATTGCAGTCAAAGTCCAACATTTTTTTCAGTTTGTTCACCATCGAGATACGTTTGTTGTTGCTTAACGTCCAATAGAAAATTTTGAATTAATAAATTAACAACATCTGTGAACACATTTACATATTGATCAAGTTTTAAAAGATGTCCACATTTCCATCTTGACAACATAACCATATGACTATTATCTTTGTCATCCACTTGACTCAATGCCGAAGCCAAGCCCCAAAAATACCTACTGAAGCAAGCAACCAAAGGAGCTAATTTACTCAAGTCAGCATAACCACCACCAGAATCCAGTCTCCTGTCATGGAAACTATCCTCTAAAGAGCTAAGCAAATTTTGCAGTTCGTCTTTTATGCCTTGAGCAACAATGTACACACTTTCAAATGTTTCCACACCTTCGGAGGAATTTAAAGCAACCATGTACACTGATCTCATAATCCATAACATGGGAAATGATGCGTTCGAGAGAATTGAATACTTCGAAGATTTCCCAGCTCCAGTGTTCTCGTCAAAAGATGACACGATTAAGTGTTTTAAGGCCTTTCGACAAGATAAAAGCAACTTGATAAGCTCACTAGCATCATCTCCCAGTGATCCACTAGAAAAGTCTACCAAGTTGGAGACTGCAAGTCTCTCTAGATTAAGGACATTAGTTCCATAAAGCATGGATGATCTTGAAGTCAGGTGCTCTTTTGGCATCCAACAAAGAAGATCAAGCAAATTCTTGCAAGAAGTATATTTCATACTATCCTAACGGATGGCCTGCTGCCCATTGCGAATTCTTTATCTAAGTCATTCAATGAATATGGATCGTGATTCACAGCATTCATATTTCTTTGCTTTGTTAACAAAACTGTAAATGAGTTCTCAAGTGCAGCTAGAAACACAGACCAATCTGGTGAAGAACTAAGTTCAATAACTGAAGATGAAAGAACATCAAATGTTGCCACAGGTAGCCTAATTGACAGGACATCTAGTGGCTATATGATTTGCTGTTGAAATGGATGAATAAGTATTTAGGTATGTATTTGCTAAGGCTTATTGGAAGGGCTACCTTTATCAGCAATCGGTTCCACTTGAGGCGGACATTCTAGGAAGAAAGCAGAGATATCAGCATCGACATCAAGATTTGGCAGAGCTTCCATCAACACATCCTCTTGCTATTGAAATAAATCTATAAAATGTGTATCAGCAATTGTTATGACATATGTACACGAAGCATTGCCTGTAGAAGCATAGCATCAACAATTGGTGGATCTTTATGATCGCTACGATTTGACTCTGTTATGCCAATAGCTTGATGAAGTCATCTAAGAAGGAGGCAGAAGGAAACTCATCAGCCAAATCAAATTCGAAAATGAATCTCAGAGTAACCAGATGTTGCTCCCTTTTTAAGAGATTTTGAATCATCCTTGCTAGTCCCAATGATTGACACAATGAGATGGCTGCAGGGTTGGCCCATGATTTGTTTAAATGAGAATGAAGTGTCTTTGTCGGCTAATTACAGGAAAAGGAAATGAGCTTCTAAATTTACTGATAATAAACGTAAGATAAGTGATTTAGTTCCCACAAGTCATCAGAGAGTACTGTCTGCTGTTAAAACAGCTGCTTTAAAGGCTTTGAAGATTCTTTTTCTAGTGGCCTTGAAATCAGAATGTTGGAGGTCAAAAGTTGAGGAACTCCTAATTTTTGTTGCAACAACTGCCATGGAGGAAAGATGTTTTAATGACAATAATAGGAGCTGCCTTCTTCATGAACCAGCATCTGTACAAGAGGAATTGTAACTTGCAGCTTTAGAAGCATTATGGGCATCTCTACTTTCGCGAGGTGACTGCCACCCATATATAGCTAAAAGTCGTGGCCTTTTCGAAAGAGGTAGGGGTCAAATTGGGACAGAAGTTGTTGCATGTTGTACCCTTGCTCTTTCATCACTTGAAATGCTAATACATCTTAGGGTCTTTCCGCTGGATAATTCCTCTAGCACACCACAAGACTCCTTTGAGAGATCCTCAGGGAAGTTTCTTGCAAATGGCCATGCTAGCAACATATAAAGGAAACATGCTGATACACTATTGTTTCAGGGATGGTATAATTTCAATATAAGACAATATGCTCATCAGATGATACTATAGGAATATCTCTCAAAAGAATTTAATTATTTGACGATGTTGCACCAGATTCCTACATTGCAAGCCATTAAGAAATTAACACACCAAGCAGCAGTGCAGCTAAGTTATAGCGCACATGCGCTGGATGAGACTTTTGTCATTCGAAAGGGTTTGATTAATGCCCAAATCCTTTCGATATGGCTCGAAAGACTTTGGTCAGGGGCCAAAATGTAGATGTACAAATCTGATTACAAAGGCCTTGAGCCTTATTCTCATTTGGATTTAACTCTTTGGGCTAATGTGACAGGGCTTAAAGAGTTAGGCCCAATCCAATTGGGATGATCATGGGAGTTTTGGCATAGTAGGATTGGAGTAGAGTCCGTTGGAATTGGCTTGCCCAATTCCAACCTTTCTTAAATTGGCTCACACACATTACAATGAAGGCTTCAATGGGCTTGGGTCTATAAGGGAGCCCACATCCATATCCATAATGAGAGAGACTCATCCTGGCCGTTGGTTGTCTGTCTCATCTAACGGACGACATCGACAGTCGGATTCTCTATAAATACCTTAGTCCTTACCTCATTTGGACAAGTGAAATCTTAGACAAACACCGTCATGCTGTCGGATTTCCATCTTTGTGAATCAAGTATTCGACTCACTCAAGAACACACACAACATTCATGGTATCTAGTGAGATTGATGCTTTCTAGCTCCCTCACCTGTAGTCTATTGAGACTGCCTACTCCTCCTCCTTCCTACACGATTTTCTCTTGATCATCCTTGCACGTGTTGTTTCCCTAGGTCACGTGAAGCACGATAGTCATGCGGCACGTACGTGATCGTTGCATCCGGATTCATACCCACATATTTTCTAAGTATCAAATGATTTTTACTTAAAGCAATCACCACAAAAATAATTTTTACAAAATTCGGATTTTGGGATGAACCATATTTAAAAACATGTTTACAAAGTATAAAATGAAAATTTTTATTGAAAAACAAAGGCCTTAAGGAATATACATAATGAAGGATTAATTTTAACAAGAATAAATAAATTTTATCAAGGAATTTTTCTAAAAACAAGTGGGGATTGTCAAGACTACAAGACTAGCCTATCTAAGTTAATTTTTCATAAAGTCTTATAAGGAAAAAGTTTTCTAAAAATTTCTTTTATTCTTTATCATCAAGAACATGTGTATATATAACTCATGACATATCATTTATGATAGAAACTTTTTCATATTGCATGTATACTTGCTTTTGATAGTAGAAACTTCACAAACTTTCACAAAATCAATTTTCTTAAATTATTTTCGCTATTGTTCTGATCTAATCAGACCTCTTCAAAGCTCAAAGGTTTTCAAAACTTGAAAACAATATTAGAATTAAATAGTCTTTCGAAGTAGATAGAAATCGATATATAATTTGCTAAATTTCGAGTTAAAACGACCAAGTTATGGCCGTTTTAAGTTGGAATTCCCGCTTAGGACAAGAATTATGAATATGATAGTTTGTATGAGATAGAGCGGATTAGTTTTGAGTTGAAATACTCATTTGGGTATTTCTTCCTTTTTAGGTGACCCCAAAATCGACGATTCCCTACCACCGGATTACTTTTACTAAGAGACTGGTGATCCAATGGCCAAGTGAGTTTTCCTATTATTTTGTTACCTTGTTTATGCTTGTAGTTAGTTGCATTAGAATTAGGAAAAGATAAAATTGTGATGATTTGTGGTATAATCTTAGTTGAATGAATGATAAGTATATCGAGGCGAGACTTGTTGTAAAATCATTGTATGAGCTAGCATAGACTTGAATTGTCTGAAATTCTCTATGATCGCTCTTAACCTGCATAATTAACATGCCACGATTATATGAATAAACTATACATGCATATCACATATTGAGTCACATTGCATTAACTAATATACCTTTGGTGGGACAAAAGTATATTAGCGGAAGGCGATGAGGCCTATGTTAACATTAAGGATGTAAGATCGCTTCAGTTAACGGAAGTGGTGTAGGCACTTGAATCAACTACAATAAAACAACAGAGGTTGTATAATTAAGAGAAAATAGATCAGGATTATGGTTGCATGACTTATGGACCACCCCACTCAAGATTGGAATTATGGTTGCATGTCTTATGGACTATCCTAACCCTAGAATGGAGGGCGTAAATCCATTCACATATGGCTACCGGAAAGGCATATGCTTGTCTGCTCATGTGTTTGTTCATGCATAGCATATGGATGAATTATAACTTGCTTGTTATGATACGAAATTAAGGGAACTTTCACTAAGCTAGTATAGCTTATACCCCAATAGATGTTTGAATAAACAGGTTGATGGGAGAATGCTACTTGGGGATCAAGATAGATGGAGCCGAATATAACTTCGGATATTGGCAGGAAGTAAGAATGCTTGAAGATATTAGCTAGGTTTCGTGAATTATCTTGTAATAGTTGTGTAGTGAAATATGTGGATGAATTATAATTGGAGTATAATGAATTATGTTTCTTTTACATTGTTACTCAAGTTGTATCAATATAAAATGTATCACTCTGATGTGTCTCTTACATGTGTTAGATACCTTGTACATAGTGTAAACCCCGAATTTTTGGAATCGGTTTAGCTTAAAACCTTAATCTGGAAGTCAATCGGAACTCTAAAGTCAACAAAACCCTAGTTAGACGTAATGGTTTAAGTTCGGCAACTGCGAATAAGCAACACGGAGAAAGTAAGTAAAAGTTTAGTATATAGAATAGTGCGTAATTACCTAAGAAAGCTTAAAAAGATCAGATTAGTAAAACCGCAAATCATCTTGAACCCAATCGGACACAATTCTTGAAAAACGTGTCCCAGGGCTCGGAATAGTAAAAATATTCCGAATATACTATTAGACTCGTAAAAATATAAGGATTTCAAAAATATCAGTTTTATAATTTTTCGACAAGTAAAAATAATAGATATCACAATTATATGCATATTTTCTTACTACCGGTACTTAAATTGTCATGTCTACTTTACGTTACACTATTCATTACTATTCTATACTATTCTTTTATCTCTACTTTTTCTTACACCTACTCTTACAACACTATAACCTATAACCTTTACTTTTTACCTTTCCCATAACTTTATTTCACATTTACCTTACTTATTGCTTCATTTAATAAAAAAATACAAAAAAATAAATCTCTCCCTCTCTCCTACACTCATGGCCGGCGCTCCATGCTCCCCCCCTTTCTCAATTTTGTTTCAATTTTCTTTAATTTTAATCACTCAAAAATCACTCCATTTTCCTATAAATACCCCCCTCCTCTTTCACTTCTTTCGCACAATTACTACTCACAAATTCTTAACAAAAACTTCTCAAATTCTCCACTCAAAACTCTCTCCAAATATCCTCCAAAAACTCTCCCAAAATAATTACAAAACCACTTTCTACCTACAACAAAACCTATAACCACATAACACTACCAAAACCTTCTTTAGGTAAACTTTCTTATTATTTTTCTTCTCCTCATGTCATGTAACTTTACATGACCATGGTGTGAGTTTATAAAGACTAAGTGTTATGGAAGCTATACTATGTTCATGTATTGTTCTTATTCATTAAAATTCATTATATTTATATTGTTTTATTATAATCTTATTATTATTATTATATCTAAGTATTATTATGTATCTATATATATATATACACATATTCTTTAGAGCATATAAGCTCACTTGCAATTTATTTATTTTCATGCAATGTAATTTATTTATTTATTCCATTGTAATTTATTTAATTCTTGCTATTTTAAGACTAGTCCTAGTCTTAGACATGTCGTCATCAAGTCAAAAAATTTTGCTTTCTTTTATTTTCTTTTGGGACTAGTCTACTTCTTAGTCCCGGGAGCCTTGAAGAAGCTAAGACTCCTAATACTTGACTTTATTATTTATGTTAATTTTTGTTTGCTTTTATTTCTCATAAATCATGTTCATTAAGATTGTTGTCCAAATTTTTCAAGTTCTAAATTAATTGATAAAAAGGAGTTTGATCACTTAGGAATAAGTTTATATGAAATATAAAATCTATGGTTTAATAAAAATAAAGTCATTCCTTTTCAAGTTATTAGAAGAACTCACTACAATTTTAGAAACTATTTTTGTTATGAACAGCTTTTTAAATCATTTATTATTCCATTTGTTTTTCAAAAAGCAAATGATTTTTTATACAAAAATTATTTCTATGAAAAACATAACATAAGAAAGGAAGGGGAATTTTCAAGCTAAAATCTTTTCAAACAATTGGTCAAAGAAAAATTGTATAGAAAATAAATAGGAAAAATAGCACTAATGTAGAGAATGTAGAAAAGAAGAAAATTACTTTTCAAAAAGTCATCTAGGAAAAATAGATAAGTCAAACATAAGGAAATTCTTTGAAAACAAAAGAATCGAAGTATTTATTTCAAAATGAATTCTCTTAAACTATAGATTTCTAAAACACCAAATTGTCATTGTTTTACTCAAAGAAACATGAATGGATAACAAACACTTGAGCATGAATAAACATGAGCTATGTAACTATAAAAAGAGAAATTTCCAACTACATAGATAACTACGTATTTATCAAACAAATTTTGAATGATTTAAAGTTTGAAACAAAATTGATTTTGAGTTAGAAAATTCGTGGTGAATCTGATCACCACTGTTTCGGGGCTTAAATGGTTTAGTTTGACAAAAATAGTTTTAGAAATGAATAGATCTTTTCGAGTAGCTAGAAATCGGTATATTATATGCGTAAATCCAACTTAAAATGACCAAGTAATGGCCATTTTAAATCGGAACTCTCCTTTATACGAACTTTGACGTTCTCATGACATTGTTTTGTCAAAATTCAAGAATATCTTTAAGAAATACTCATTTTAGGTATTTTCTTTGGCTAGGTAATTCCGAGGAAAGATACCTTTACTTCGAGGACAATTTCGATTAAGTGGAGTGTGTGAGCGACTCATCCGCTAGAGAAATCGTCATCATGGCATCGTGAGTTTATTTCCTTAAAATGCTTTACTTGTTTGTGCTTGTAATTTAGTTGCATTAGAATTAAAAAAGACAAATGGGTATGTTTGTAAAGATAATTCTTTGAAAGAATCCTAAGTATATCGAGGCCAGAATTGATTTAATATTTGTTTTAATATAACACTCGATTTGTATGAGATTCCTTGATCACCTTAAATCTAATAATAATAATGTTATGATATCATAAATAAATGGGTTCATGCATACCATGAAGTGAGTCACATTATATTAGGTTATTATCCTTGGGTGAGAAGGATTGTAGCTCAGGTCGAAAGCAACACTTGGCGGAGTGACCAAGAGCGATTGCTTGGCGACATTAAGGCAATACTTGGCAGAAGATCTGAAAGCAAGGCTCAATTCAAGTAAACTTCATATGCTTGGCAATATTGGTCAAAAGCATAAATCTTTTTAACTAAATCTACTTGTTTTGAGGTTACGCATCACCAAACCCCGAATGGAGGGCGCAAATCCATTCAACATATAGTTCCCGGAAAACTATATACTTTGTTTACCCACGTGTATGTTGCATTTCATTTGTTTAATTAAACAACTTGTTTGAAATTTTGTCACAAGGAGTTATTTATGGAAATAGTTCTCACTAAGCCTATTAGCTTATACTCTTATAGATATCTTTTACAGTTTTCTTATTTGTGGTTAAGGCCACGAGAACCTTGCAGCCAGGTACTTTCTTTTTGGGTTAAGGAATTTCCTAAGATAAAGTTTAGTAGATAGGATGTAGAAATACTCTTGTAATAGATTTGTGAATAAGGGAAATGTCCCTAAGTTTTATAAGATCATTGTTATGAATAAATGAATATTACGAATCATCTTTTCTTAATATGTTATTATATCTCCTTAAGCTTCATTATTCCATGTATGGTCCTCTAAAATTGTGAGAGCATGCCTTACACTTAATATCAAAGCTTTTGGGAATCGCTAAGATTGTCATACTTAAGCTTTAATATTGAGTGTGGCAGACTGTTATGTTTAGGGTACCCTTTGGGGCGTGACACATAGTATGGAAGTCTTTGCGTGACTGAGGCAGTCATTCCTAGGCTTTAATATTGTGTACAGCGGACTGCCATATTTAGGATACCCTTCGGGGCGTGACAACTTCACTCTCCTCCTTTTCACCCTCAGATACTTCTTTTCCACTCTTCTTTCTTCTCTCAAGTTCCTCTTGCTCTTTTTTTTTTTTTTTTTCCTTCTTTCTCCTTCCTCTATAACCCTCTTCTACTTCCCAATGTAACTTTATGAACCCTTTCTTGAATTCTTTCATAGGGCATCTCAACTACATGGTTCAACTACACCTCCAATCTTTTAAGAGAATTGGAATGACCTTAAATCACTATTTCATTTTGTTGATAATGAATCTCAATGATAAAAACAACTCCTCCATGCATGATTTCTATTGTTTAGATCCAGTTGTTGCAAATTTTGATGCGAGTGACAAGGGCTCTAATTCTGCTAATAGTCCCAGGATACTTTAGGGTAATTTGATAGAAAATTATGGTCAATTGCGCCAAAAAAGTTTTAACAAGGAGCTTGACATAATGAATATAATCTCCCTCCTACATATCCATGACTACTCATTGATAGCTCCTCGATTTCTTGGATTAGTCTATGGCCATCACTCCTTGTTTTCAGCTACAAATAACAAAAAAACAACTAAAACAACAAGAACACAGATCAAATAGAAACAAGCAAAAACTACACTAACTTAAAAAGAGATATTATGCAAGAATGGCTAGAATAATAGAGTCAAAGCTTTCAGGTAATTCTTTGTTGAATTTTATTTTCATGAATTCAATGTCAATCCCTAGTAATGGCACTTGAAAAACTTGGTTTGGGTGTCGGTCTAGTGTGTGTTGAAACATGAAGTGAAGTTTGCAAAATTTTATAAAGATTGCTAAGAAGTTATGTTCAACTTCGGTCACATAACTACCATATAAGTAAGCGCACCTATTAAATAATATAGAAAATATTAGGTTGTATTCCTTAGAGATCATTATCATCTACCGTACTTGCTTTTCATCTATTATCCAGTTAAAAAATTTTAAAAGAACATTATAAACAACAAAAAGCTAGTAACTAATCATATATACTTTTTTAGGGTAAATTAAGGATATAAGTTTATTAATGTAAGACACAACTTAGGATTTGCTTCACCAATTCATTATCATGTGATTTCTTAACAAATTTAAAGAGTTTCTTGTTAGATATATTTGTATTGTCGGATTCACTATGGTAAGCTAAAGTCTCTCTCATGATCAGAAACTCTAGATCTAAGTCAAACCATTGGAATCTCTTCATAAGTTATTAGCAACCTAGATCCACATAAAGATTAAGAATCCTTTGATTAAAACCCATTTTAATGAATTTAATACTAAGTGATAGAAAGTTTCATTATCCCTATTTCTAGGTGAATATAAGCAACTTCATTTGATGCTTAGATCTATTCAAAAGAATGATTTCTTAATCTATTCAGTTGAAATCAGACATGGATCTAAAAGGTGGACCACGCAATTAGACCCACGAAATTAAGTTTTAGATTCTAATTACAAATACTCAATCAATATTCAATTAAAACATGTTTGAAAGCACATGGATTAGATCTTAGATTTGTAAACCCTAAGTCAAAATGATTTTTTCTCCATGAATGTAAACATTAAGCACAGAATCAAGAGAAACAAAATGAAATATAAGATGAGTATGGCAGATTAAGCAAAAAAATCTTGCAACAACAAACTTTAGGTTCAATATGAATTTATCTAGACAACACGAATCTCTAGCAAGAAGAAGGATTTCTCTCACTACTCTATACTATGTCAGGAATTTGTTGTATATGGTATATTCTATTATTGCATGTTTATGTACCTTTATTTATAACGGATTTTGTCATTATCTTCACGAGCTTTTATTTAGGGCAATGTGCCCATGAAAGTAAGGATAAGGCTACTTTTTGTGGGTTGGATCACGGGCTTGAATGTTGGTCGGTATCTAAACTGTGTCCTTTCTTCAAAAGCCTGATTGAGGGTTAGATTGAACCGTAGGTGGAATTGTGAACAGGGGCATGATTGGAGTCTGTCTAGGTGTTGTTGTCTCAATGTAAGCCATGAGGTAGATCGAAGGTGCGGTTGAGGTGATTTGCACTTTTGCCTTATTTCCTTGTCTTCAGTTAGGGTCTTTGGTAGCTATGTTGATCTATCTTTAAATACCGTTGTTACTTTGCTCCAATATTGATAAAAATCACTTTGTCTCTCCTTTTTATGATCTTAGGTGCTAAAAAAAACATTCAAACCATAAAAGCTCAAAGTCATAGTAATTTTCCTAAAAATGAATCATATCAAGCATGATTTCCTATTAATAGAATAGTGTAACAAACTCATCAATCTATTAGCTACCTAGTGCCATAATTAAGACCCTTATAGAACGTTTGCACTTGGGTCCATTCTGGCAATCTATGGTGTAGGCATATTCCAGCAACTCCTTCCACCTCTCAAATGCTTTATAATGGATTTTAGATTCCAACTGGTGAAATGAAGCTCTGTCCACACTCAGGTTTGTTGTCTTAGATAGTGAGAAATATCTTCTCATAAAATTCTCACCCATCTGTTACCAAGTTGTTATGGATTGTATAGGCAGACTATTAAGCCACATCTTTGCATTCTCTCTTAGAGAAAAAGGAATCAATCTAAGGTGAATGGCATCATTAAAGGCCCTATTAATCTTAAAGAGGTGAGTTTTTAGGTCCTACAGTCCATCAAACTACACATATTTTTGGACAATTTGGATTACATTGGGTTTGATTTAAAAGTTCTTTACAGACATCCTAGATCTAGCTATACTCATGTTTGCATCATCTAAGGTGGGTCTGTAAAAGTCAAGGTCTAAGCATGGTCCTAGGATGGCTTATCATACCCAAGTTATTTTTCCTATTCAAAACTTCATCTTCCTCCTGAACTTCTCCTCCTCCATTCTCAGGGCCCACTCTATTAGCCATCCCTTCAAGAAAAAGTCAATATTCTTCTCTAGTTACTCTTCTTGAAATTCTGCCTATACGTTGAGGTTCTCAAGTAAACAAAAACAAAGCATGTGAGTAACTCCTAGTCATAATCCTATAGTTATATTATGGTAAAGAATCAGTCTACAACAAACCTATATTACAACAGACCATACTACAAACAACACACATTATTCAAAAACTATAACAAAACAATGAAATGACAACAAAATGATCATACAACAACAATTTATAGAAAAAGAATTATTAACAAAAGAACTTAGCTAAACAAAGATAAAAAGAACTAAAAACAAAACTAAAAGTAAAAAAAACTATACAAAAACAAAATGAAATTGTACAAAAAAAAAAACACTAGCAAAACTTATTTCAAACAGATACAAGATTGTTTACAACAACAATAACTATATATACAATAGGCTATGTACAAATATTTACATATGTATGAAAACACACGGTTAGTATTATATACAAAACAAAATATTTACAAAAAAAGTATATACAAAAGAAATATTTACAAAAAAAAAAAGAAAATAGAAACAAAAAGTAAAAAAAAAAAAATTATTCACACTATTCGTAGGGTTAGTGACTAGTTTAATAGATTTAAAACTTTTAGGTATTGCTTCATTAAGCTTCATAGATCTGAATCCAACATCGATCCTTAGCAATGGTGCTAAAAATGACTTGTTCTCAATCCATCGTGGGACTTAAAGTTATTTTTTCAAAAATTGATAAAAGTTTTAATAAGTTATGTTCGTCTTTCGGTCGCATAACTACCGTTTAGGTAAGTGCACCTACCGAAGCAGCATAAAAAGTATTAGGTCATATTCCTTAGGGATCATGAGCATTTTGCCGTACTTACTTTTAAGCTATTATCTAGCCGAAGAAAAACTTAGCAGGAAATTATGAACAAAAAAATATTAAACTAAGGTTAATGTTAAATATCTACACTTTTTTAGGGAAAATTGTAAAATAAGCTTATCAATGCAAGAATGAGCTTAAGATGTGCTTCACCAAGTCCATATCATGTGATTTCTTAACAAACCCAACGAGTTGTTCGCTAGTTATGCTTATACTATCGGATTCACTAAGGTAAAGTAAAGCTTCTCTCAAGGTTAGAAACTCTAAATCTATACTAAACCATTGGAATCTCTTCATAAGCTATCAACACCCTAGATCCGCATAAAGATTAAGAATCCTTTAATTAAAACCCATTTTAATGAAATTTAAACCAAGTGACAAAAAGATTCACAATCCCTATCTCTAGGTGATTATGAACAACTTTATTAACAGCCTAGTTTTTAAAAGAATGATTTCTCAATATGTTCATATGAAATTAGACAAGAATCTATATGGTGCACTTACATAAACTCACGGATCAAGGTTCGAGATACTAATTACAAGTACCCTATCAATTTTTAATTAAAACACGATGAAATCACATAAATTAGCTCTTGGATTCACAAACCTAAGTTAGAATGATTATTTCTGCTTGGGTATGAACATTAAACACAGATTCAAGAGAAATAATATGAAATAGAAATGAATATTATAGATTAAGCACAATAATCTTACAAGAACAAATATTGGATTAAATATGAATTTACCTAGAAAACTTAAATTTCTTGCAAAAGAAGAGTTTCTCTTACTAGAAATTATAACTCTACTCTACTCTAGGTTAGAAATTTGTTACAAATGGTATATTGTTACAGCGTCTGTGTATGTTTATTCATAGGTTTCAAGGCATAGAAATATGAAAATTTTATTCACTAATGTGGCAGAATCTTTTTAACGAAAATTGTCCTAATCATTATCCGCATGATAGCACAACAAGGTCACTTTTCATGTGCAAGGCCACAGGCTCAAAGGTTGGCTGCAGTAGAAGCTTTGTCTTTTCATCATAGTCGTGATTTGTCCTAAGTTCGTATCATGGGTAGGACAACGAGGGCCACTTAGGGTGTGGTTTGGCATTTTGCCTTGTTTCTTGCCCTCAGTTTGTTCGTTGAAGGTGCAGTTGAATTTGTCTTCAACTTTTTTAGTTGTTTTGCTCCAAATCTAGTTCAAATAACTTTCTTTCTTCTTTTCTTGAGCTGAAAAACAACATGTATACAATAATAGCATAGAATAATAGGAATTTATCTAATAATGGATCTAATAAAGCATGAAACTATCATACTAATCCTTGTTTTTATGATGCTCCCCCTATATCCAATTGCCTCTGTTATTTCCAAATAAAGAACAAATTGATGAGAATGTAAATACCGTAGCCCAAGAATCAACATTAGTTGTTTTTAATCTATCATCATCATAAGACCTATTTGATCAAGTAAAGCATAAGCATGATATGAAAGTGTTGAGTTTGAATTGATGGTAGAAAATGCTAATGAGATGAAATGTGATGTGGCAATTTTCGAGCATTTATTAAATGAAAAATCTGTTGAGCAAGGTCCAATCATGGGGGAGAGTTCATTTGAGCTTAACTAGTGCAAAGATTCATGAAGATTTGTTGAGCTTTAATAAGAAAAATGAACATTTTCAGCAATTCTCATTAGATTTGGAATTCAAAATTTCTCTTACTTATGCTAAAAAGATGGTTTCTAATTTGATAAATGAAAATCAGAATTACACTAAACTTTTTGCTTGTAAAATGGATTTTCAATTAAAACTTGTATTAGATAATCATTCTTATATTCTACATGATTGAAATTCTTTTCCATAGGATGCAGTTGATTTCGAGATTAAAGACATCATTCGTCAATTTAATGATATTAAGCAAGTGCTTTATGGAAGACAACCCATATCTAATATCTTTGTTTTTCCAACTAACTTTTTCTTTTTGTAGATTTTTTGTGATAAATGAGTTAATTGTACATATAAAGTTTGTTTTTGAAAAGTTCAAATTGTAGACTAGCTAGAGCTTTATTAGTCATGCCCACAGATCACCTTATGATTCTTTTTGTGCTCATTTTGAATAATTGAAGGGTTTAATCTACCTAATAATTTTGATCGCAGATTACCCATGGTTATGATCATATTTTAATTCACAATCGCAAACTGGATTATGATGTAACACTAACCTGATCATATTCAATTGTAGTGTCATTAGTTTAAATCGCAAGAGCAATTGTACTTGTGGACTAGTTCAACTTAAACTTCTTTAAATGTCCAGATTCATTCATGGAATGAAACACACCTGCGGTTTACTTTTGTTTTGTTATATATTTGAATCACACCCACGATTGATTTCCTCTGTTTGCTTTGAATTTTCACAGTCTTAACCACATGGGAATGCATGGGCATGGTTCAATCTCAATTACGACCACAATCATAATTGGGGCAGTATTGCTTCTTTTTTTCTTTTTCATCTTGCTTTGAGCTTAATTGCGCTATTGTTTCTTCACTTGATTCTCATTGTTAGACATTGAGGATAATGTCTATTTTGAGTGTAGGCGAAGGATTTAACAAGATGAAAATATGAACTTGAAATTGAATTTGAATTTGAATAGAGTAATTTGTGCTTAAATTGATCAAATTGTTCTCTTTTACTTAAAGGGAAATAATGAAATGGTACTAAATGAGAAAAAAAAAATTATTTGTCTTGCTTTTGTTTGATGTAAACTACAATGTGATTTAAGTAATCTCAGCACTAAACATCATTCTCATGCTTCTGTGATATTTTTACTACACTAGAATCACTTTGTGAAATCGATATGGGGTAGTCTTACTTGTTGTTTAATCTAAGAATTTAGATTTGGAATTAACTTAAGATTCTTATTAAGAGTTACTCCATTGATTTTTAAGCTTAAATGGTTAGTGTACTCTTTAATTTAATGGCTTTGAAAGCTTTATAGTCTTTTGTAAAGGTTCAAAAGAGATTTATAGCTTGATATTTCTTTCACTTGCCTAGAAATAATATAAAGAATATTAAAATTGAAGGCTTAAATTTGACATGGGCTAGTGTTGATCTCTTAGAAGAGCAATTGCTTGACCCCATTGGCAACTAAATATAAGCCATTGATATGATTCGGTTCATATGAACGGGTTTCGATTCCTTAGAAGAACGAGATTCAACTCATGCTAATTAGTAAAAAGAAAAAAAAAACTAAAAAAAACTAGTTGATATAGTTTGGTCTTGGTCTGTTAGAAGAACGTGATTCGTTTCCTACTGTTAATTATGCTATCTAAAAAATAATAATAATATAATATTGAATTGAATGTACAAATAAGGAGAAAGATTCAAGGGATGAATTAATGTATATGCCTTTACTTAGGAGTATGATGCTTAGAGAAGTGACTAAGGAAGTCTATACTTATTAATATAAGGTGATAAAATTAGTTGAGTCTCTCTTACTTTTGATTCATCTTTTAGATAATTTCTACTATGGATTCTGGTTTAAACAATAAGGGTAAAGGCTAATTTACTTAGATTAAATTCATAGTTCTAATATAAGTAAGCTTGCACAGATTATAGTAAGATTAAGTGGAGTAATATTTGTGATGATTGTTAAGGTTGCTAGGTAGTTGAAAAAGATAGAAGTGAGACAACCGAGCAAAAATGTAAAACAATTGTTGAAGTTGAAATTTGAAAAGAACAATTTATAATTTATTTTCCTATATTGAGAAGCTTTGTTCTTGTCCTTATTTTGATTAGTTATTTGCTCGAGGATAAGCAAAGCTTAATTGTGGGAGAATTTTGATAACTAGAATTCATTCTAATCAATTCAGGAGGATTCACGCTTGTTTTTCCTATTTATTTATTGAAATCCTCATGAATCTGGCATTTATTTAACTAACTGTTGATTTTAGTTCAATTGTGATTAAGAGAGTAATTGATGAAAATTTGATGAAAGGACTAGCCGCACCCATGATTAGCTTTCCATAATCTTAATTGCAGCCATGGATGATTCAAAGAGGAGTTATAGAGCAAAGAACACAAACTCAACCATGGTGTAAATCCCACACATGATTCTCTCCATGGTTAGACACGATCAAGACGTAATTTTCTTCAAAAATTCATCGTAGCTGACGCTATAGAATGATCCCTAAAACTCACTAAAGATCTATTTTGTTTAATTTATTTCAATTATTCCGCATCATCATGGCACTCACTATATATAGCTCGTATGTTCCGAATTAGAGCAACCAACACATAACAGAAGATACACTCACACTTTTGTAGAGATGTTCTTTCGTATTATAAATAACTTGAGAGAGAATTCTATTGAGAAAAAATTCTTCTTTACTAGTGTTTAAGGATTTTGGATCAATTCAAGAGACAATTTGAGTTCATTCTACAAGGATCTCTGTGCTCTATAGTTGTTTTCTATTAATGCTTTATTATTTCTCTGAATTCATGTTTTAGTTGACAAGTCTTATGGAGAAATAATTGAATCTTGCTTATATTTTGGGGATCCAAACCTAACTCATGTGATTTCACTTATGCATTTATTGAAATATTGTTAAATTCTTGAAATTAATAGCTTGAGTTACAGTTCTTCAATTTGTATGTGTGCACTGTATGAATTCATGTTTGATTTCAATTGAATGGATCGAGAGATAATTCCTTTGAATAAATCTAAGCTATTAATGAGGATTGCTCATAATAGTGGTGAAATTCTTCTGTCTTTTAATTAATTCTCACGAGATGTGATTTTCTATAAAAGAATTCTTGATCTTAATGCAAATCTATGTTGCTAATGGCTAGGAAGAGATTCCGGTTGTTTAACTTAGGTTTAAAGGTAATGATCGAGAGAGAGACTTTATCATACTTTAGTGAATTCGACAATTCAAGATGTTCAACAATGATTTCTTTGAGATTCTTTATAAAATCACATGATAAGGGTCTGGTGAAACAAGATCTAAGCTATTCTTTGTAATTTGAAAATTTTCATTTGTGAATTGATATGAAATTTGCATATAAGTAGCTAGTTTGTTAATATCATGTCTATAAACATTCTGTGAATTTTTAGGCTAGATAATAGATGAGAGTAAAGCTGGAAAAATGGGCTATAGCCCGCAGGCTAGCCCATTTAACCCACTTTAAAAACGGGTTAGGGCTAGCTTTTTTTACCCGTTTAAAAGTGGGTAAATTTTACCCAACCCACTTAACCCGGGGCCAAAGTGGGCTAGCCCGCGGGTTAAGTGGGTTGACCCACCAACCCACTTTTATAAAAATAAAATAAATAATTATAGGGTAAATATGTATTAATGAAGGCTATTCTTGAGATTTTTTATACTTGAGATTAAATTTATGTGTTAATTATAACAAAGAATGACAAATTGATGCACATGCACCATAAAATTTTATAAAATATATTATTATTGTTTTAAATGAAATATATTATCTAATAAGTTATTTTAGAAAACTTATTTTTATATAAAAAGTAATTAAAATAATAATGAAATTAATCATTAATATATATAACCTTATAAAACTCTCTTTTTTATTATATATATCTTATTTAATTAGTATAAATAAGTTAAATGGGTCAACTTGGCCCATTTAACTCACAAAATATGTAAGTGGGTTAAAAGGGTCAAAAAGTGGGCTGACCCATTTAACCCACGGGCTAAAGTGGGTTGGGTTAGGGTCAAGCAATTTTGGCCCGTTTTTAAAGTGGGCCAAAATCCACTTGCCCACCTCTAGATGGGAGTGAGTATGATAGGTGCTAGTGATCCCTTAGAATACAACCTAGTTGTTTCTATACTACTTTAATAGATGTGCTTGCCTAATTTTGTGATCGAAGTTGATTAGAACTTTAGCTTTTATAAATTTTTAAAACTTGTTTCACTGTACAAGTAAATCATTCACTTGGCATCTCTTCCTCATTTTCCTTATTAGAATTAGAATAGATATTTCCTTGCCTTCACCATCACTTTCAAAACAACCTCTACGAATATATACCACATGTTGATTCAGACACTAGGTAGCCATATGTCCATATCCCAAATATTTAATATATCTAGTTATCTTTCCAGCATTAGTAGAATCAAGCAATTCAGAAATCAATTTTTCCTTTTCATCACTAGGCTTCCCATGACTGGAGTTATACTTCTCATTATCCTTATGATTTCTAGTACTTTCATTTTTATCATTGAGCCAATAAGATTTCTTACTGTTTTCAGATTCATAAAAGTTACCTGATTATTTGCAATTTTTGCGTTGCCTTTCAATTTTTTCGACAACATTGCTTCCTCTAAAGTGTCAATTTTAACAACATCAGCAATTTCCGACTTCAATCCAATAATAAATCTAGTAATAGATCGATCTATAGTTTCCATAATTTGACTACGCACAGTAAGGATTTCAAACTCTTGAATGTACTCAGCCATGCTTTTACTCCCTTTTTGCAAAGAGTGCAATCTCATTAATAATCCTTGACTATAGTAATCAGGAATAAAATGTTGCTACAGTAACTCACACATTTCAGCTTTAGTAGTAATATCACACTCTCCGTTCCTTCTCCTACTAGTCGATACATTCTTATGCATAGCCTTTAAACTCAATAACATAATGCTTAACCTACTGCATATCATCACAATGATGAGAATTAAGAAAGATTCTCAATTTGATCCTCCCAATTAACATGTTTATCCACTTCGTTGATACCATCAAAAGATGACACTTTTAGTTCTACGGTCTCAATATTGTGCAATCCTCTTGGCTTATGCCCATCACGATGATCATCAAAATCATCTTTATAATCTCCAAATCTACGGCCATGCACTGGTTGGTGTACATCCTATTAACCTCTACCACTACCTCTTCTATGACCATCTATCACTCCATGTCCACCATAGGGTGATTGGACTCTCAGATTATTTTCTAATTCCTCAACAATATTATATTGATGTGTTTCATGAGTATGAGGGAGTCCCCTGACAATTTGCTTAATATTCCTTAAGGTTTCATTTTGTTGATGCATCATTGTTTGCATTACCTAAAACATCTCCTTCATGAAATCCATAAACTCATCCATGTTAATGGTGTTTTCAACCTTAAGAGCTTTTGTATCTCCATTTTTATTATCAGATTTACCTGACATCTTTAATAAAAATCAAACTTACAGCATAAGCAATCAAAGCTATGAAACTTACTTCACCAGCAGTCACCACCAAAGCCCTAAACCATAATCCCAGCCTCGTGCTCTAATACCAAGATGATATGAATTGGAGAATCTATGTGTTTTTTAGATCTAGTATTATATTGCAATCTAGGGATTTGTAGTATATTTTAGGGTTTTCATGATCTATGAAAAACTAAAAAATAAAAGATATAAGCGATCAATAATTGAATATGACACACCAAAGAAAGAATCAATCTAGTTCTTTCAATCAATTGATATTATGCACGATTAAAAGAAACAACAAATAATAATCTCGAGAAGAAAACTCAATATTACTCAATAAGTAATTGGTCACATGGGACAACACAATATCAAGATGACAAAAGCTTTTTTTTAATATAACTCTAATGGCCTTTATATACTCCTATAAGTCAGGTAAAAGCAAATATGGAACATAAAAAGTCAAACAAATAAAATAAGAAAGTAAAAAAAAAAAAACCTTCGGAAAAAGAGCATGAAATCATGCTATTGATCACAACTATGACTCGGGTCATGATCTCCACGATCACAAAACAAATCATCAAACAATGCACATCATGGGCATGACAATAGTGATCATGGGCTACATCAAGGTCATGATGTGGACAGTAATGCTCTCGACTATTCAATTTTCTCCATGAACAACGTGATCACTGGCTAGATTAAAGGCATCATGGAAGGAGTGATCATGATCATGGATTAGATCATGGGCATGCTGGAGGGGTGATCTTTATTGTAACTTGATATTCTTGCTTTGCTTCAATCATCATCTTTAGCATAGGTGTAATATGCAATATTGACCGAATTTCCATTCAAGTTGAGTCTTTTCTCCACACTCAAACATACTACAGCATGCCCATTACAAAAGTGTATCATATATCCATGAAAATACTCCAACTCATCTTCATTTAGGTCATCCATAAGTATTCACTGAGCTAAGTTCATCAATCCTCCAACTTTAGCCTGAGTTATTAGTCCAAGTGAACCATGATTCCTATCACTATTGCTACATGCATTTTTTAAGATCAAAATTGAAAAACAAGTAAAAGAAATGATGAAATAAAAGTTAATTTAGAATAATAAAAGTTTGTATTCTTCTCTAGTTTTGCTAGTAAAAAAGAAAAACAGCTCTTGGAGGTTTTGTGTAGATTATAGAGCTCTTAATCCAGTAACTATTAAAGATGAATTTCCTATCCCAACAATTGATGAATTGTTGAATGAATTATATGGAGCAATGATTTTTTCAAAATTGGATTCATGAGTAGGTTACCACCATATGAGAATGGCACCTAAGGATGTTGAGGAGACAACTTTTGGCACACATGAATGCTATTACGAGTTTTTTGTTATGCTGTTTGGGGTTAGAAATGCCCTAGTCACTTTTCAATCGATGATGAATCATATTTTTAAGCCTATGAAAGTTCATCATTGTTCCTTATGATGAGATACTTATTAAGACTTTGGCCTTGCATTTAGCACATTAGATTAAGTACTAAAATTACTAGCTAACAGTGCCATATTTCTCAAAAAGTCTAAATGTGCATTCAACCAAAACTCAATCGAGTATTTGGGTTACATTATGACTGTAAATGAGTAATGTTAGAACCGTTGGAGGTGGAAGCAATCCAACTTTGGCCACTTTTAACTTCTATTATGAAATTGCATGCCTTTTTTAGGTCTTTCGGGATATTATAGGCACTTTATTAAGAATATGCTTCCATTGCAAGTCCACTTACATACTTATTGAAGAGGGATAATTTTTAGGGGTCAAATGAAGCGATTTAGGCTTTTTAGAAGTTAACGAGTCTCTCGCTTCAACCTCAATTTTAATTTGCCTGATTTAGTAAACATATTATATTGGAAACAAATGCTTCATGGTCAGGCATGGGAGCTATGTTGTTGCAAGAAAACAGACCTCTGGCATTCTTTAGTAAAAATTTGCCTTCTCATCTCACAAGGGTATTAGCCTATTGATATAGATAATTTGGCTCTGAAACTAAGATGATATGGATTGGATTTTATTTTGTTGTAAAATATTGAAAGAGAATTCTGTATATTATTTTTTTTAGGTTTACAATGAATCAAATATATACAAGTTGTCTAAAGGATAAAAAAGGCAACTAATAGCAAAATCTCCTAATTTAATGAGTCAAACATTTAATGGCTCATTAATGACTCATTTAATGGGTCAAACAATTTAATGGGTCAACGACCCCTAATTTAGTATGATTCTATAATTACAATCTTTAAAACACTAAAACCTATTAGCCATATTTTCCCACACTCCCCCTCAAGCTGGTGAATAGATATTTTCCATTCCCAGCTTGGATATAATATTTTCAAATGTTGCACCACTTAATCCTTTGGTTAACACATCAGCAAGCTGATCAGTTGTAGATACATAGATTGTGCAAATCAATCCACTCTCCAATTTTTCCTTGATAAAATGTCTGTCAATTTCAATATGCTTTGTTCGATCATGTTGCACAGGATTGTGGGCAATGCTAATTGCAGACTTATTATCGTAATAAAGCCTCATTGGGCCCTCCAACTTGATTCTCATGTCTTCTAAATGATCTTTAGCCAAAGTAACTCACATACACCTTGAGCCATTGCTCGAAATTCAGCTTCTGCACTAGACCTTGCTACTACATTTTGCTTCTTACTCCTCCATGTCACAAGATTCCCACCTAGAAACATACAATATCCAGTGGTCGATTTTCTATCAATCAATGAGCCCGCATAATCAGCATCTGTGTAGGCTTCAAGTATTAGATTCTCACTTCTCCTAAAGAGAATTCCTCTTCCTGGTGTACCTTTAAGATATTGCAGCACTCTATGTGCTGCTTGAAGATGAATCTCTTTTGGATTGTGCATGAATTGATTAATCACACTCACAGCATAAGCTATATCTGGTCGTGTGTGGGATAGATAAATGAGCTTTCCTACCAACCGTTGATACATTCCTTTGTCTACCATAGCATCTTCCTCTGCTATTCCAAGCTTTACATTCGGATCTATTGGAGTACTCACCGGTTTGCGTGTTGTTTTACCTGTCTCCTTGAGTAGATCAGTTACATACTTCTGTTGAGAGATAAAAATACCTTTCTTTGAATGTGCCACTTCAATTCCAAGAAAATATTTTAGCTTCCCAAGTGTCTTAATCTCAAATTCTTTGCCAAGCACTCACTCAAAAAACGTCTTTCTTCGTCATCACTTCCTGTAACAATTATATCATCCACATAAACTAAGAGAATTGTGACTCCCCCTAAAGATGAGTTTTTGACGAACAGTGTATGATCTCCTTGACTTTGCTTATATCCTAATGTCACCATAACCTTGGCAAACCTGCCAAACCATGCTCGAGGAGATTGTTTAAGCCCATATAATGCCTTCTTTAACCTACACACTGTGTGATCAGTAACTCCTTTTTTATAACCTGGTGGGATCTCCATATATATCTCTTCCTCTAGATCTCCATGCAAGAAAGCATTTTTTACATCAAATTGTTGTAAATCCCATCCAAAGTTGGCTGCCAAAGACAATAGGACTCTAACAGTATTTAACTTTGCTACCGGGGCAAACGTTTCTAGATAGTTCACTCCATATGTCTGAGTATACCCTTTAGCTACCAACCTCGCCTTGTATCTCTCTACTGAACCATCAGCTTTATACTTCACTGTATACACCCATTTACATCCCACAAGTGTCTTCCTTGCTGGTAACTCCACTAACTCCCATGTTTTGTTCTTTTCTAGTGCCTCCATTTCTTCATTCATAGCTTGTTTCCATTTTTCATTGGACAAAGCTTCAGATAGATTGGAAGGAATGACAACAGTTTCTAGGTTACTTAGAAAGGCTCTGTGTGATGGAGAAAAACGCTCAAAGGATAAGAAGTGTGCAAGGGTTTTTTAGTGCACTCTCTTGTACCCTTTCTTAATGCAATGGGCAAGTCTGTGTCACTATCACCCTTATGGGTCTCACCCTCTACCTCTGGTTCAGTTTCAATTTGTAGTAAAGGTTCATAAATCATTACCTCATCGGACTTTTGGACTTGCACAGATTTGGGGGCAACCATCTTCTTCCTTGCATTCATCTTGCCTTCACCATATCTAACATCCTCGGGAATAGACTCGATTTCAGGTTGAGTAGACCCAGAAGCTGTTGTTACAGGATCAGACATAAGTTCAGAGGAGACTATGACAGACTCAGGTAGCTCAGTTAGTTTGACCCAGGGTATGGTCACTAGTGGATGAAAAATCTAACATCAAGTCAAAACCCAAACCCCCGTCTTCTCTTACTAAATTCTCCCCCTGAAGATAGGGGTTTGGAAAGTAAGATTCACGTTCATTGAAGGTAAACCCTAGAAACAAAGAGTTTTCGAGAAGATGGATGATAACACTTGTAACCTTTTTGGGTTGACGAATATCCCACAAATACGCACTTTATAGCTCTTGGATCCAGTTTCCCTCGTTTGTGACTGTGAACATGTACGAAGGATGTACACCCAAACACTCTAGGAACAAGATTATTTGTAGTATGTAGGTTAGGGTAAAAGGTTGACAATACATCCATTGGACTCTTAAACTCGAGGACTCTAGATGGCAATCTATTTATGAGATATGTTGCTGTAAGAACAGCTTCTCCCCAAAAAGTTTTAGGTACATGATTTTCAAATAACAATGCTCGAGTTTTTTCAAGGAGATCACCATTTTTCCTCTCTGCAACTCCATTTTGCTGTGGGGTATTCACACAAGATGACTCATGTATTATCCCTTCTTTTTGAAAATATGGACTTAGAATTTGATTAAAATAGTCCCTTGCATTATCAGACCTAACTCTCTTGATGGTCACTCCAAATTGATTTTTAATCATGGAACAAAAATTTGGGAAAACAATGCTGACATCAGATTTTTGTTTGAAGAAAAAATCCAACAAACTCGAGTGCAATCATCAATAAAATAAACAGACCATCGTGCCCCAGAGATATTAGTAACAGTAGATGGACCCAAACATCACTATGAATTAAATAAAAAGGAATTGAACTTCTTTTATTGCTTGCTGGAAAAGGTACACGTTTGTGTTTGGCAAGTTCACATTTTTCACAATTGAAAGACTCAACATCTAGACTTTTAAACAAAGATGGAACAAAAGTTTAATGACTTGAAATGATGGATGTCCGAGTCAGTGATGATGGAGCCAAATTTTCTCTTTATTGGATGACAAAGACTCGGAAACAAATGACACTAACTGTTTATCCTTGGTGATGGTTGGTTGACTTGATTCAAGAAAGTAGAGGCCACCTCTCTCTCTAGCATATCCAATCATCTTCCTCGTACCCTTTTCTTGAAATACACAATCATTATGATGGAAAACTACATTACATTGTAAGTCATGAGTAAGTTTTTGGACGAATATCAAATTGGTAGATAGCTTAGGGACATGAAGGACATTTTGCAAGGTTAACGATGGGTTAATTTGAACACTTCTAATTCCTGCAACAGTGGTCAAAGAACCATCTGCAGTGGCTATTTTCCTACTGCTTGGGCATGGGGAATCGGTGGTAAAGACATTTGGTGAGTGGGTCATATGATCGGTAGCTCCTGAATCCATAATCCAAGAGGTGGAAAAGGTAGCATCCGAAACATTTAATCCAATAGAAAGTGAAGACTCACCTGAATATGTTAAAGAACAAATTTCTGACATGTCGCTTAGCACAAATAAAAAAAAAATTGAAACAACACCAGCAATTAAGCCTGGCTCTATAGCACCTATGAAAACAAAAATAGAGAAGAAATACCAGCAATTAAGGCTGGCTAGTCGTAGGTATAAGGATAAAAAGAAAACCACCAGCAATTAAGACCGGTTGAAAAAGAAGGAACAAAGAAAAAGGTGGAAGCAGAAAATCAAAAGCACTCCAGGATGAATTGCTCTGATAACATGTTGTAAAATATTGAAAGAGAATTCTGTATATTATTTTTTTTTAGGTTTACAATGAATCAAATATATACAAGTTGTCTAAAGGATAAAAAAAGGCAACTAATAGCAAAATCTCCTAATTTAATGAGTCAAACATTTAATGGCTCATTAATGACTCATTTAATGGGTCAAACAATTTAATGGTGTTAGGTTCTCTTTATTTTATTTTGATGATAACAAAAGAAGAATAAAATATAATAAGATTTATTAAGTGTGAAGATTCTCAGACAATAAGGTTCTGATCTTTTGAACAACAGACACTAAGAAAATTCAAGGGTGAAATATTAATATATCAGACGAAGGTTAGACTTTCTGGTTCTTCATCAGACAGTATAAAGAAGCTGTCAAGTTCAGATCAGGTTTTTCTAAATCGGATTTATTGGATTGATTTCTCGCATAAGTAATTGATTGAAGGCCTAGCTCCTTTATTAGATATTAGAGAGTATGTCTAATACGTTTCACAAGGAGGATTTAAAATTCATGGGGATTTTGAACTTACAAGATGTTTATTTTTACTGTTCATCTTCTTCAAGAAGCTTGCTATTTCAGACGTGCAGTAATTTCTTCTAACTTCTTCATATCACGTGAATTGTATCAAGCTAAAGATTGTTATTAAAAACTCTCTGGATAAGGTACATATCTAAATCTCGGATTTTGTGGGAAGATTTGAACAAATTTCAAATCTGTTCTAAATCGGTAAGGATATGGATATTTTCGTACTGTGTGATATCTTTTTAGTTACAGCAACAACTCATCTTGTTGTTCAAGATTTTATTCCACAGTATCAGGAAAATATTCCAGCAAAGAACCTTATACGGATTTCTCTCCAGATTTGTTTCTCAAAAAAACGAGATATTTTCTCTTCTATCTATCTCTCTCCTCGTATTCTTTTACCAACCAGAAGCTGTATTTTTTGAAGATATTACGGGATATCAATATACTCAGTTCTTCTATTTATTTTGAATTTTGAATCAGCTCCAACAGCAAATTTTGTTTTGTTGGATAAGGATGAAGTTGTTGAAGTCCGTTGAACTGAAGGAAAAAGACCAAGATATGTATATATATATATATGTATAATGTTTCAGGTGGAACAGAACAGAAGATACGAGATTGAAAAAACCCAGAATTACACGAGCTGAAATTTTACTTTCAATATTATACTTCTACTTTACCAGACGTTCCATCAGACACTAGTCAAATACTAGTTAGACACTTTGTGCAAAGCTCCAAAACTTACTTTATTCTGTGTTCTTGTGCTCAAATATTTAGAGTGTCTATTATAACTCTTGATGAAGATTCTCTACTCTTGTATTGATTGTGTTGAGAGTTGTTAAGAGGATTACAAATAATCTTGTAGTCTGTGTTTAGTTAATAGATATAGGCTTGTGAGACAGAACAAGATTCGATTGGTGTTTGTAATCATTTTTTTTATAAATTGGATTAGTGGAACGATCCGGTTGGAAACCGGATCCCTAGCAGTGGAGCTGGAAGAGAGGACGTACTCGCAAGGAGGAACCTCTATAAATTTCTGGGCTCATTTAATTTTCTGCACTTTACTTCTCTGCAATTTTTTATTGGTTATAATTATTTATATTGTTGTTTAAATCATTTTCTTATTAAGTTCTACAAAGCTACAATATTTATCTAAGTTATAATCTGATTCTTTAAATTATTTGTTAAAAGAAGTTTCCAAAGTTTTTAATTTGTTAAGTGTTTTCAAAAATTTTTAAAAGCAAACAATTCACCCCTCCCCTCTTGTTTGCATATCTGGGACCAACATTTGGTATCAGAGCAGAGTTCTTTTTAAAAAAAAGTGATCAACTATGGAAAATACTATTACTATTGCTTCAAATCGGATTCCATTTTTTGATTGAACTAATTTTCCCTATTGGAAATGCAGAATGGAAACTTACATCAAGGCCACTGATTTCTCCTCTTGGCAAATTATTCAATATGGCGACAAGCAAGTTGTACTCAATAACAAGAGTGAACTTGATGATGATGAAAGAAAGAAGCTTGAGATGAACAATGCAGCCAAGAATATGATCCTGATGAGCATATCACAATTTGTGTTGCAATGGTTTCATCATGCAAAACTGCCAAAGAAATTTGGGACAAACTTTGTGAAACCTATGAAGGAGCAACAATGATCAAAGACACCAGAAGAAGTGCTCTCATGCATGACTATGAATTATTCAGATTCAAAACGGGTAAAAGTATCTCTGATGGCTTTAATAGATTTACTTTAATTACTAATGAACTTGCATTGCTTGGTAAGGAATTTGATGACAATGAACTAGTAAGGAAGATTCTAAGGATCTTACCAAGTTCGTGAGCTCATAACTTAGACACGCTGAGTCTAAGTGAACTAAGAGAAAAGCTTCAAGCCTATGAATCTAAGCTGAAACATCACCAGGAACAAGAGAAAGTCAGGAAGTCTATTGCTTTTAAGGCATCGGTTGAGAAAGATCCATTGTCAGACGATGAGTCAGACAGTGATGATGAAGTTGATGATGTAAATTTACTAGCTAGAAAGCTCTCAAAATTCTTCAAGAAGAAAGGTAAGCGTTCTAACCGAAGTCAACGGTATGCTAATGATCGGTTTAAAAGTGATCCAGGAAATCTGATTAATGAGAAAGAAGAAAAGAAAGAAAAGAAGAAAGAGAAGAAAGAAATTGTGTGCTACGAATGCAGAAAACCAGGACATATCAAGTATGCCTGTCCAGTACTTATGAAGAAAATGGAAAAATACAAGTTAAAGCAGAAAGCACTTATGGCAACATGGAGTGACTTAGATGAGTCAGACGCTGAGTCAGACGATGCGTCAGACAATACAGAAGAAGCTAATCTGTGCTTTATGGCTTTATCTGAGGTAATTTCTGATTCTGAAGATGAGATGCCAGAAAGTATCCGAAAGCAATTTTAAAAACTACTAAAAGGCATTTCAAAAGCAAATGAGAAAATTGAAGTTCTAAAAAATGAGAAAGAAGCTTTAAGTCAAACAAATCAACTTTTAGCTGAAGAAAACGACATCTTCAAAAATGATATTGAAGTTTTACAAAGTGATCATGAAAAATTACGCATTACTCAAGATGTTTTTAAAAAGGAAAATTCAGAGTTACATTCACAAATTAAAGAACTTAAGGAAAGAATGGAACACATTTCAAAAGATTTAAGTTCTACTTTTTGAAAATTTTCTGAAAGTGATGAAAAACTTCAAAGGTTGATTTCTTCTCAAAGACTTGGTAATTCAAAAATTGGTTTAGGTTTTGATCAAGCCGAATCTTCAAACCAAACTAAAAAGAAAACTGTTTTTGTTAAAGGAGAAGAAACAAAAAGTAAAATACCTATTAATTTTGGTAAAATTACTATGAATTCTAAATCCTTTGTGCAAGAAAAAAGGTATGTCAGACAATATCATCAACAAAATAACCATTATCCAGTCAGACAGTCCGTCAGATGGTTTGACAGAAGATACCCAACTTAGTTTCAAAAGAAAACGGTAAGATCTAATTCCTATGCTTGTTTCCTTTGTAACAAGGTGGGACATATTGAGAAACATTGCTATTACAAAAATTACAAGCTCAGTAAACAACAAGCTACAAATTTAAATTCTATGAGCTTGAGTTTTGGTGGACCCAAACTAGTTTGGGTTCCTAAGAAGGTTTGATCCTTCCTTCTGTGATTGCAGGAACATGGAGCACAAATTAAAGGAATATGGTATCTTGATAGTGGGTGCTCACGCCATATGTCTGGAGATGCTTCACTGTTCACAACAATAGAATGGAAGAATGGAGGATATGTCAAATTTGGTGACAATAGTAAGGTGAAAATAATAGCAACTGGTACTATCGGATTTCCTCCAACCACAATCGAAAATGTTTCTCTGGTAAGAGGTCTTAAACACAATCTCTTGAGTATTAGTCAGCTTTGTGACAAAGGCTACAAGATGACTTTTGGTAAGGATAAAGTAGAAGCCTTTAATCAAGATGGTGAAAAGATCTTTGAAGGTTTTCGAAAAAGGAATATATATATGATAGAGCCCGCGAAAGTGGAAACTGAAAGTTGTTTTTTAACCATGCATGATAACATATTTCTCTGGCATAAAAAGCTTGGCCATGTCAACTTTTCTCAATTGGAAAATCTTTCAAAGAAAAATCTTGTACATGGTTTACCAAGAATTTTTATAAAAAATGATGTAAGATGTGATACATGTTTAAAGAACAAAATGGTTTCAGTATCACATAAATCAAAAAATTTGATTTCCACAAAGCGTCCTCTAGAACTTCTTCATCTAGATCTTTTTGGTCCTACTCGCACCTTAAGTCTTGGAGGTAATAAATATGGTTTGGTAATTGTCGATGATTTTTCAAGATTTACATGGGTATTTTTCTTAAGACATAAAAATGAAGCCTTTCAAGTCTTCGAAAAATTTTCAAAACAAGTACAAAATGAGAAAGGTTTCTCAATCATTAGCTTGAGAACAGATCATGGCAAGGAATTTGAAAATGAAAGCTTCATGATTTTCTGTGAAGAAAATGGAATTAAACATAATTTTTCTGCACCATATACTCCACAACAGAATGGAGTTGTTGAAAGAAAGAATAGAATAATTCAGGAAATGGCTAGAAGTCTCTTAAATGAAAGTGGCATTGCACAATATTTTTGGGCTGAAGCTGTTTCTACATCATGTTATATTATTAACAGAGTTTATGTGAGACCTTTGACACAGAAAACAGCATATGAGCTATACAAAGGAAGGAAGCCTAACGTCTCCTACTTCCATGTTTTTGGAGCTAAGTGTTACATCAGGAAGTCTGGATTAAATCTGGGCAAATTTGACGAGCGAGCTGAAGAAGGAATTTTTCTTGGGTATTCTCAGAAAAGTAAAGCTTTTCGTGTTTTTAATAAATCCTCTAAGATTGTAGAAGAGTCTATTAATGTTAAATTTATTGATTCTTCTGTGATTGATGTGTTTGATGATTGTCCTAAATCTAAACACAAGGATGAAAGTTTAAACTCTCAAAAAGGGATAAAAGATGAAGCTGAAAACCTTCTGAACCTCAGTCAGACGTTGCGTCAGACGGTATGTCAGACGGTAAAGCAGAACCTTCACAGTTGAAACTGAATCTTCTAGACCTTGGAGATTTAAACCTACCATCCATCGAACAAGTAATTGGTAACATTGGAAGTGGTGTTAAAACTAGATCAAGTTTTAAAGATTTTGAAAACCACTTTGCTTTGCTTGCTGATTTTGAACCTACTTCTATTGATGATGCTTTGAAGGATAGTAATTGGATTAATGCTATGCAAGAGGAATTAAACCAATTTGAAAGAAATGAAGTTTGGGAATTGGTTCCTAGACCTAAAGAGAAAAGTATAATTGGAACAAAATGGGTTTTCAAAAATAAAGCCGATGAAAATGGAAAAGTTGTAAGAAATAAAGCTCGTTTAGTTGCAAAAGGTTACTCACAAGAGGAAGGAATTGATTTTGATGAAACTTTTGCACCTGTTGCTAGATTAGAAGCTATTCGATTATTGCTTGCTTTTGCATGCTTCAAGAATTTTAAACTTTTTCAAATGGATGTTAAAAGTGCTTTTTTAAATGGTTATATTAAAGAGGAGGTATATGTTGAACAACCTCCAGGATTTGAAGATCCTTTTAAGGAATCATGTCTTTAAACTCAAAAAGGCTTTATATGGTTTAAAGCAAGCTCCTAGAGCTTGGTATGAACGTCTGAGTGCTTATTTGATAAAAAATGGTTTCAAAAGAGGAAAAATAGATACTACTTTGTTTTTGAAAAATCTTGATAATGATTTATTAGTTATGCAAATCTATGTTGATGATATTATTTTTGGTTCAACTAATGAATATCATTGTAGAGAATTTGCTAAGTTAATGCAGGGTGAATTTGAGATGTCTCTCATGGGTGAATTAACCTTCTTTCTTGGTCTGCAAATCAAGCAAACATCTGATGGAATTTTTGTCCATCAAGAGAAATATACAAATCAAATTGTCAAAATATGGATTTGAAAGTGCAAAACATAATTCAACTCCAATGAGTTCATCATCAAAGTTAGATCTTGACATTTCTGGCAAAAAGGTAAATGAGAAGCTTTTTAGAGGTATGATTGGTTCTCTCTTGTATTTAACTGCTTCACGACCGGATATTCTATTTAGTGTATGCTTGTGTGCAAGATTCCAAAGTGCTCCAACAGAAACACATTTGTCTGCTGTTAAAAGAATTTTCAAGTACCTTTCAAACACTTCAAAATTGGGCATATGGTATCCAAAAAATAACAATTTTAACCTAATTGGATACTCAGATGCTGATTATGCTGGTTGTAAAATAGATAGAAAAAGCACATCCGGTACTTGTCAATTTCTTGGTGATAAGTTAGTTTCTTGGTCTTCCAAGAAACAAAACTCTGTTGCTCTATCAACAGCTGAAGCAGAATATGTTTCTATTGGAAATTGCTGTGCTCAAATTTTATGGATCAAACAACAGTTGAGTGATTATGGCTTATGTTTTGAAAAAGTCCAATCAAATGTGATAATACTAGTGCCATAAATCTAACAAAAAATCCGGTTCATCATTCGAGATCTAAACATATTGAAATTCGTCATCATTTCATTAGAGATCACGTTTCAAATGGTAATATTGAAGTTGAATTTGTGCCAACTGATATTCAATTTGCTGATATTTTTACTAAACCTTTGGATAAAACAAGATTTGAGTTTATTAGAAATGAAATTGGAGTGTGTAATCCATTTGCTTGAATGAAATTTTTTCTTGAGTCAGACAGTGTGTCAGACGTTGTTATTGAAAATTTTCAGATTTTTTAAAAGTTTTATAAAAAAAAAAAAGGAGGGAACCGTTTTCTCTTTGTTTCGAATTTCCAATAAAAACTTCATTGGTAACTGTCTTCATTTTTATATCTTCTCTCTCTCCAATATCTTCGATTCTCTACTTCAAATCAATCTCCTAAAATCATCATTATGCCTCCACGAAAATCATCCAGAGTGCTGCTGTCTTCTCTCGGGCAAGGTCTTCTCTAACTCCAATGGAGATATCAGACACTGATTCTCCACAATCTGATGAACCCCAATCAGATGTTCCTAATCCAAACCCTAACCCTAGCAAATCCACTCATCTCCTGTCTCTCTTGAACGAACCTCAACAGATCAATCTAAAGAAGAAACTGATTCCGTTCAAGAATCAGACGATGATGACTCCTCAAAGGTTGCTTCGTCAGATAGTACGTCAGACGAACCTAGGGTTCCTGCAAAAAAGGTAAAGAAATCTCTTTATCTACTAAGAAGGGTTCTGGAGTGTCTCGAACTGCTGTGAGAGAAAATTCTAAAATAGGGGAATGTTATTTCATTGATATAAGCTTCTTTGTAGAAAGAGGGTTACACATTGATGAGTTTCTTGAGGAAATAAAATGCAAAAAATTGTGTACTCTCAAAACCTGTGATTATGGAGAAATTGTTCTAGAATTCTATAGAAATCTTAATCTGAAAAGAAGAACAAATTGTGTTCTAGGGTTTGCGGTAAAGATGTCACTTTTACTCGCAAAGATCTGATAAACTTCTTGGGATTGATGATTGTGAGGACTCAGTTGAACTAGCATTACTTGGAAGACAACAGCTGTTCAATTGTTGAATGATAATTTCGAAACAAAGGTTGAGAAGATGTTTTTATTTTACAATTTCCACTGATTGTCAGATTACTGCATAAGATAGTTTGTTCATGTATTTTCCCGAAGCAAGGAAGTAGAACATCTATTTCGGTGGATGAAGCAAAAATAATTTTAGGAATGACAAAAAGAAAAAAGTAGATGTTGCTGGGAAACTTCTGTGTCATGCTCTGACAAATGCAAAAGCAAACCTTTTGGACATTTGATAATAAGTCTGCTGAAATGGAAGAAGTTCAAGCTTCCAAAAAGGTCTGTCCATCGTTTTGATAAAAAAGTAGATGCACACACACTGCATCACATGGGAATCTATTTCCAAGAAAAAGTGTGGTTCTCCAATGATATGGCAGTGTATTTTGATCCTAGACACACTACAAGGGAGTTGCCATCTTGGATGAAGTTCAAAAGGGGAGTATTTGTTGATAACAGACCCAAAGCTGTTTCAGATGTTAGGTCAGATAAAAATGTTGGAAAATCTGACAAGAAAAGAAAGGGAAGGCACCTCAGGAAGTAAGGAAGAAGAAGAAAAGTGATCCACTGTCTGGTCTAAAAGGAGTAGAAATTAAAGAAGGACACTCTCAAAGAGCATCAGACACTGAGTTTGATTCATCAGACACTCCTGTTCACCATCAGAAAGTAGATCTTGAGGCTTCCACTAGTAAGGATGTTGAGAGGATTAATAAGATGGAAAATGATCTTGCAGCAATGAAAGAGTTGCTCTCTCAGCTGCTTTCAATCACCAACACCTGCTGCTGCATCTAAACAAATTCCTGTTGTTGAGTCTGTCCAACCTAGTTCTCCTCAATCTCATGGTGAACAGACTCTTCCATCCTCTCCAAAAATGTCTGAACCTGAACCATTAGTTGAACCCTCTATATCTCCTACACAGGATATCTCTCAGACTCCACATGATCCTTCACCATGCCTGAGCATCATTCTTTACAGGCCCTTGGATTTATCCAAGATTATTGCTCAATATGTTCAAGCTACACCATCTCAAAGCTTTCAACCTCCTGTTCAAACTGTACAAGATCCACCTCAGCAACCTCCCAAAGAGGATCTTTCTTCTGCTTTAAAAAAGATTGCTGATTCTTATGTACCAACAGGAATTCCTCCTAAGGTGTCTCATTCAAGGATTAAAAGGTCTGCTGTCAAGATTTGCTCAGTCTCTTCAAAGAAAAAATCTGGTTCCAAATCTACTTCAAAAGATACTGATAAGGATAAGCCTGACAAGAAAAATGAAGACTCTTAATGTTTTTTAGTTTTCGTTGATAAGTTTTTAGTTTTGAACTGAATTTTTTTCTGCTTTTTCGTGTGTATTTGAACTTCAGTTTGTGGTTTTATTAATGCATATGATGTTTTCTTGTTATATTCTTAGCATCTGCTCAAGGGGAGTTTATTTGTTGATAACAAAAAGGGGAGATGATGTTTTGATAAATTTTTTTAAATGTCTGATTTATGGTTACATGGAATGTATAGAATGTCTGATATCTGTTTTAATTGAATTACAAAAATTTTTCAAAGGTTTTGTTATCATCAAAAAGGGGGAGAATGTTAGGTTCTCTTTATTTTATTTTGATGATAACAAAAGAAGAATAAAATATAATAAGATTTATTAAGTGTGCAGATTCTCATACAGTAAGTCAGACAGTAAGGTTCTGATCTTTTGAACAACAAACACTAAGAAAATTCAAGGGTGAAATATTAATATATCAGACGAAGGTTAGACTTTCTTTCTTCATCAGACAGTATAAAGAAGCTGTCAAGTTCAGATCAGGTTTTTCTAAATCGGATTTATTGGATTGATTTCTCGCATAAGTAATTGATTGAAGGCCTAGCTCCTTTATTAGATATTAGAGAGTATATCTAATACGTTTCATAAGGAGGATTTAAAATTCATGGGGATTTTGAACTTACAAGATGTTTATTTTTACTGTTCATCTTCTTCAAGAAGCTTGCTGTTTCAGACATGCAGTAATTTCTTCTAACTTCTTCATATCACGTGAATTGTATCAAGCTAAAGATTGTTATTAAAAACTCTCTAGATAAGGTACATATCTAAATCTCGGATTTTGTGGGAAGATTTGAATAAATTTCAAATCTGTTCTAAATCGGTAAGGATATGGATATTTTCGTACTGTGTGATATCTTTTTAGTTACAGCAACAACTCATCTTGTTGTTCAAGATTTTATTCCACAGTATCAGGAAAATATTCCAGCAAAGAACCTTATACGGATTTCTCTCCAGATTTGTTTTCAAAAAAACGAGATTTCTCTTCTATCTATCTCTCTCCTCATATTCTTTTACCAACCAGAAGCTGTTTTTTGAAGATATTACGGGATATCAATATACTCAGTTCTTCTATTTATTTTGAATTTTGAATCAGCTCCAACGGCAAATTTTGTTTTGTTGGATAAGAATGAAGTTGTTGAAGTCCGTTGAACTGAAGGAAAAAGACCAGGATATTTATATATATATATATATAATGTTTCAGGTGGAACAGAACAAAAGATACGAGATTGAAAAAACCCAGAATTACACGAGCTGAAATTTTACTTTCAATATTATACTTCTACTTACCAGACGTTCCATCAGACACTAGTCAAATACTAGTCAGACACTTTGTGCAAAGCTCCAAAACTTACTTTATTCTGTGTTCATGTGCTCAAATATTTAGAGTGTCTATTATAACTCTTGATTGAAGATTCTCTACTCTTGTATTGAGTGTGTTGAGAGTTGTTGAGAGGATTACAAATAATCTTGTAGTCTGTGTTTAGTCAATAGATATAGGCTTGTGAGACAGAACAAGATTCGATTGGTGTTTGTAATCTTTTTTTTGATAAATTGGATTAGTGGAACGACCCGGTTGGAAACCGGATCCCCAGCAGTGGAGCTGGAAGAGAGGACGTACCCACAAGGAGGAACCTCTATAAATTTCTGGGCTCATTTAATTTTCTGCACTTTACTTCTCTGCAATTTTTTATTGGTTATAATTATTTATATTGTTGTTTAAATCATTTTCTTATTAAGTTCTACAAAGCAACAATATTTATCTAAGTTATAATCTGATTCTTTAAATTATTTGTTAAAAGAAGTTTCCAAAGTTTTTAATTTGTTAAGTGTTTTCAAAAATTTTTAAAAGCAAACAATTCACCCCTCCCCTCTTGTTTGCATATCTGGGACCAACAAATGGGTCAAAGACCCCTAATTTAGTATGATTCTATAATTACAATATTTAAAACACTAAAACCTATTAGCCATATTTTCCCACTATATAATCAGACACCAGGATTCTCTCAACTAGTCTCTCACAACAATATATTTCTGTGTTTGTGATTCTTAAAAGTTTTAACACAAAACTTGTAAACCCCGATTTTCCTAGTAGTCAAGTAAACTTCGGAAACCGAAAAGCAAAACGCTAAACTGGATTAGCTTAAGCTTGGTGAGAGAAACTTAGAAACCTTAGATCCAGCTTTCCTTTGGTTTCATATCAAAAGAAATTTTATAAAATAATTTAATGTGAATTATTGTTTTATAGTATATTTCAAACCATAGAAAGTTTTAATTTCAGAAAAATTTCTATTCTGGGCCTTCCCGAGCTCCTTTATGGAAAAGCGAGCCCTGAGACTAGAAACTTAGAAAAATATTCCGAAATATTCTTTAGAACAGAAATTTTATAAGGATTTCAAAAATATAAGTTTTATAATTTTTCGGGCTATAAAAATTATAGTTATAGCCTTTTTCCCGTATTATCTTTACCACCGGTAAAGTAAATGTCTTGCCTACTATTTACCACTATTCACAAGTACAACCTACACTACACACTACCTATGCCCTAGTCTTACATCTTACAACTACTCATTATATTTTCTTTTCCAAGAAATTTTTTCTCTTACTAAATTATTACATTTAATATATTTTATTACATAAATTACAAATTCAAATAAAAACAACTCACTCCTTATGGCCGGCGCATGAAGCCCCAACCACCCCCCCCCCCCCCCCCCCCCCCCCTTTGCCCTCTATTTGTTTTATTTTTCCTCTTTATTTACTGCAAACAAACCCTAATTTACTTAATATATAAACTCATTTACATTCTCTCTCTTCATTTCTACTCTTTCAAAAATTTTATCAAAGCAAAAACCCTCTCTTTTCTTCCTCCTTTGCCGTGAGCTACACCCCCCCCACACACACACTCACTTCAAGTTCATTTCTTCTCCATTTCTTCATCAAATCTTTCCTTAGGTGATATTTTTAAGCTTTATTACTACTTAATCTTGTAATGGCAAGATTATTCATGTGTGTTTTCACTTTAAATCCCCATGAGCAAATGATAGAGATAAGAAATACTAATACATGAATATCAAGCCATCACAAGAGTAGATCTTGTGACTGATGAGTTTTTGTTGAAGTATCATCATGTTCATGCATATAAAAGTAGAGATCTTGCATAAAAATATATGCTCATGCTTTTAAACTCGTTTTCATGCACTATAAGTAGTAGATCTAGCACTTAGACACTCATATAATACTTGACATTCATGTTCATATAGATATTTTGTATTTTCATGCATTAATAATCATAAAGATTTAGTCTTGTATATATAAATGTGATTGTTGGTAGATCTTTATGAAGATAAGACAAAGAACTTGAAAAGAAAAGGTTTTTGTTAGAAATGTCCAAAAGAAAATTCGTATGACTTTCAAACCCTATTTTAAAAACCCTTGTAACAACTTTGAAACTCATGTTTTATATGAAAAATGGAAGGTATAAGTAATAGATATCATTAAGTCATGATTTTTATAAGTTGAAATGAGTTTGGATGAGAGTAATGTGTAATACAAGAAGTGGAATCAAGATGGAAAAATTTGAGCTAGTATTCAACTTGTAAAATTCGTAATTTTGGATGATGCCTATGTAAACACCTATTATTCAAGCTCAAAATGAATGTTTTATGTGTTAAATGAAGTCCCTAGGTAGTGGATATAGTAAAGCCTTAAATTTTGATGCATTACACAGGTTTTCTTAAAGAAATCATTCAAAAAGTGGATTTTCTAAAATTCGGATTTTTGAGAAAATCCTACTTAAAAACATTTTTCCAAAGTGAAAAATGTAAAATTTTATGTAGAAACGAAGGTCTTAGATAGTATTTAATTGATGAAGACTCATTTTTAGTTAAGATAACTAGGAATTTCTAATAATGGAATCCAAAACACTAGTGAGATGTCAAAGTTAGAAAACTGGATTTTTAAGAAGTAGTTATTGTTAGAGTCTTGTAAGATTTAGGAGTTCTCAAAGTTTCCTTACCAAAAATCATCAGGATCATGCATACATTGGACTCATCACATGTCATTCATGTTAGGAACTCATTCATATTTTATATATACTTGAACCATCAACTAGATATATTTTAAACAAGTGCAAAACAATTTTTCGGAAATGGAAAAGGTTACTGATCAGATCTGATCCTTCTGTTCTGTGACCTAAATGTTTTCAAAACTTGGAAATAATATTAGAAATAGATATATCTTTCAAAGTAGATAGAAATCGATATAAAATTTGCAAAATTCCGAGTTAAAATGACCAGGTTATGGCCGTTTTAAATTGAAACTTCCACAAATAGCGAGAATCACGATTTTGTTTAGATTTGATACATAGTTTGGATTAGTTAAGTGATGAAGTTCTCATTAGGGTATTCTTATTTGGTAGGTGATCCCAAGACCGATGAATCCCTACCACCCGATTATTACTACTAAGAGACCGGCGTACCATGACCAAATGAGTATCACTTCCAATTTCAATTATTGTTTGTAATTGTAATGATAGCTACACTAGTTACTTAGTAAAGATGAAATGAATATGCATGATGGGGTTAGATGGGAATTATATTTGTCTGCTGTTGTTAGGTGAAGTTGAATTTAAAGAATATCGAAGCCGAGTGATAAATCATTGCTTGTATAGAAGAGCTAGGATTGATTGTTTGCGAGTATTGCTTGATCACCTAAAAGAATTGGTATAATTGATTATTAGACAATAAAGATAAACTTGAACTCATTCATAACACGATGGGGATGGAGCATTAGCATTTGTTGGTTTCTCGTGATCCATAAAACGAATATGAGTTGGTTAATCGTGATCCATAAAACGAATATGAGTTGGTTAATCATGATCCGTAAAACGAATATGAGTTGGTTGACCGTGAGCCTAAACGGCATCATACCACAGGATTCGTTAATCTGCTAACCCGGGATGGAGAGCGCAAGTCCATCCACATATGATTTCCGGCTGGTCATATGTTTGTTGAATTCACGTGTTTGATGCATACCATTTGACTGATTAATCACTTGCTTGATTGTTATATTTTAATTACAATATGGAAGTTTTCACTCACTAAGCTAGTATAGCTTACGCCCCTATAGTTTTTATTTGTTGCAGCACGAGTTTATTTGGCTTAGGCCAAGGCAGGCTACAGCTCAGGTACAAGAGCTAGGAGTTTCCTATAGAAGTTGTATTCGATTTTGTTTAGACTTCCACAGGAAACAAAAGACTCTGGATGATTGTAATGGACCTTTAATATTCTTTTGCGGGGGAATGCCCCTTAGACTTTGTAACTTTCATGTATGCGTTTTGATTTATTATCTAATGTTATCAAATACCGCATTAAACTTTTTAACTCCACTAAATAAAGTATTCTATTGTCGTAAAGGGACGCCTTACATCTATACAAGACTCTCGAAAGACTTGGATTGTAATTCGAGAGTCTTATATGGCATGTGGCGGACTGTTACGTTTAGGATATCCTTTTAGGGCATGACAAAACTAATAGTTAATGACATGAATGATCTATATTATGAAGATGACACACCAAGAAAAAGATTAAACTAGTTACTTTGATAAACCTATATGACATATGATTGATAAAAACAGCAATGGTTTCAATCAATCACAGAAATCAAAATAAAACAAAATTTTGAGAAAGCTCTCAATTGTATTAAATGATTCAAAATTAAAAAAGATCCTTTAACAATGTATTTATATCTCAAAACATGGGTAAGGGTGAAATAGTCAATAGCTAAACTAATCTAATACACTAAAAATAAGAAAATAGCATGAAATCACGTAACAAGCAGGTGAGGTTTAGGCCACAATAAGTATGGGTAGAGAGCATGGGCACAAGAATCGCCTTGGCCATGAGCATGGGCAAGAGCATGCCTAACTCTAGTCTTCACCTATGTGAATTCTTGGCAAGCACAGCCTGGAGCATGGTCCTTGGCATCAACATAGCCCTTAGAAGTCTTCGCTTGCCTTCCTATAAAATCTACCATGCCCTTCAGCATGGGCATGTTCATGGTTTTGTCTGTCACCCTACCCTTGAGCATGGGCAAAAGAAGATAGGTGAGAAATACAAGCATGTTCTTAGGTGTGAATATATTGAAAGATAAGATTTCTCTTCTTTAAAATCTCTATTTGACTTAGTATCATGAGTCAATCGTCTCTACACAAATCAAATGATATCCTTTTGTCTTTTAATCCCTATCACCTATGTTAGTGCATTGGTGGACATCATTCAGAAGTGAAGATAATACTTAGTAGGGTCACATTTCATTATTAAGACTAACCATAGAAGTCTAAAGGAATTTCTTACTCTGTAATTCAAACGCCTAAACAACATAACTATTTGACAAAGTGTTAGGTTTTGATTACACTATGGTATACAAGTCGGGAAATGAGAGTTTGATGACTAATTCTCTTTCTCAAAAATTAATAGGAGCATTTCAATACCTAGCATATTATATGCTTTATTTTGGTATTATAGATGAGTTGGAAAAGGAGTATATTACTAATAAAGCTTTTTGTGATATTATTGATAAGCTTGTAAAAGCAAAATAGTTAAGGTGGTAATTAGAGTAGAAGAATGATCTTTTAAGTTATGGTAAAAAATTATTTTTGGTACCAACATCTACTACAATACCAGTGTTATTAATGAGCTTCACTCTATTCCATTAGTTGGATGTTTTAAAGTTGTCAAAACTTAAAAGAGATTAGCCTCCCAATTTCATTGGGTCGAAATGAAGCATGATGTGAAGTTATGTGTGAAAGGATGCTCAATTTGTTAGTGGAATAAGTCACTTATGTGTAGTCCACCTAGACTGTTGGCACCATTGTCGATTCCTAACCAAGTATGAGAAGAATTTTCCATCGATTTCATTACATGTTTACCAAAATCACAAGGCTTTTTAGTTATTTTTGTAATGATGGATTGATTATTGAAATATTACCATTTTAAAGCATTGAAATATAACTTTAATGAGGTGGCTCGGTTATTCATGATGGTGGTGAAGTTACATCACTTTCCTATATCAATTGTGTAAGTTAGAGATGCCATGTTTGTTAATTGATTTTGGCAGGGGCTTTTCAAGTTAAATGGTACCAAACCTTGTACGAGTTCGTTATCACCCTCAAAGTGATGGCTAAAATAAGGTTTTAAACATGTTTTTACAACAATATCTTGGTTATTATGCGATGGATAAACCGCATGATTAGTTATGATACTTATCCCAGATTGAATTTGCTTACAATGTATCATATCATGAAGGCGCTCAATTGACACAATTTGAAGTAGTATATGGAAGAAAGCCACCAGCTATTCCTATGTATGTCAAGGGACAATCGAAGTTAAAGCAATGGATTCTAGTTTGATAATAAGACAAGAGATATTGCAAGAAATCAGGTCTAATTTACTCAAAGCTCAAGCTTGAATGAAGTTTCAAGCTAATAAGCATAGATCAAATGTACAATTTAAGGAAGGAGACATTTTTGTGAAGATTCAACCATATTGAAAAAATTTTGTCTCACAAAGCTTTTATAAGTTATGCAAGTGATACTATGGGCCATTTAAAGCTCTACAACTAATTGAGAATTATTCCTATGCTTGAAATTTTTCATAGTATTATAATATCCACGACGTTTTCCATGTATCGTGTTTGAAGACTGGTCATGGATCAATTCTACCATCTCTTAATCTTCCTCTTACTACTTATCTCAGTAACCCATTTTTGGAACCTCTAGGTATTATGAACATTTGGGATATATTACGAAATGGCCAACAAGTAACTTAGATTTTAGTTGTGGCATGGAGTTCCTATTAAAGACTCTATGTTGGAAGATATATAACATTTTCATACATCAAATCCTTAGTTCAATCTTAAGGATGGGGTTGTGTTTCAATAGAGGGGGGAAACTGTCACGCCCCAAAGGGTACCCCAGACGTGGCAATCCGCCGTACATAATATTAAAGCTTAAGAGTGACCACCTTAGTCAAGCGAAGACTTCCATACTATGTACAAGGCGTCTAACACAAGGAGGAGACACATCGGAGTGATACATTTTATATTGATACAACTTGAGTAACAAGATAAAGGAAATACAACTCACTATATTTCAAATACAATTCATCTACAGATTTCACTACACAAACTATTACAAGACAAATCATAAAACCTAGCTAATAACTTCAAGCGTTCTTATTCCTTGTCGGAATCCCGAAGTCATTCTCGGCTCCAATCATCTCGGTCCCCACTTAGCATTCTTGAGATAACCTGTTTAATCCAACATCTATTGGAGTATAAGCTACACTAGCTTAGTGAGTAAGAATTTCCAAGATTACATTTATAACACATCATACAAATAAGTGATTAGTCGACAAGTTATATGCATCAAACATATGGATTCAACAAACATATGACTAGCCGGAAATCATATGTAGATGGACTTGCGCCCTCCATCCCGGGTTAGTAGATTAACGATTCCTGCGGTACGAACGCCGTTTAAGCTCATGGTTAACCGAACTATAAATTCGTTTGAGGAAAATGATTAACCGAGCTTTACACCGTTTAGGATCACGGGAAACTGAACAAATGCTAATGCTTCATTCCCATCGTGATATGAATGAGTTCAATTTCATCTTCAATTCCAAATAATCAATTATACCAATTCTTTTAAGTGATCAATCAATAATCGTAGACAGTCAATTCTAATTCATCTATACAAGCAATGATTAATCACCCAGTTTCGATATTCTTATATTCCATTTCTCATATCAACAAAAACCATACATAGTTCCCATTCATCTCCATCATGCATATCCATTTTATCTTTACCAAATATCTAGTGCACCTATCATTACAATCACATACAATAAATGGAATCGGAAGAAATACTCACTCAGCCATTGGATCACCGGTCTCTTAGTACAAGTAATTCGGTGGTAAGAAATTGTCAATATCGGGGTCACCTAAAAAGGCAGAGATATCCTAATAAGTATTTCATCACTTAACTACTCCAAACTATCTCATACAAACTATCAAATTCGTAATTCTTGTCCTAAGCGGGATTTCCAACCTAAAAGGACCATAACTTGGTCGTTTTAACTTGGAATTTAGCGAATTATATATCGATTTCCATCTACTTCGAAAGATCTATCTATTTCTAATATTATTTTCAAGTTTTGAAAATATTTGGGTCACAAAATATTCTGATCAGTTTTGATCAATAGCAAATTCCAATTCCAAAAAAATAGTTTTGTAAATATTTGTAATGTTCCTACTATATAGATTAACTATACGTGTAATATTGATGATTTCCTATCATGAATGGCATGTTATGAGCTTGACGTATGCATGCTTTTGACAATATTTACTAAAATGAATTTTAGAAACTTTTTATTTGCAAGACTCCATGGCTATTTACTTTTAAGAAAACTAGTTTCCTAACTTTGATCATTTCTATTTGTTTTGGATTTATTTCTGAAGAAAATATAATTATCCTTATTAAAATTGAGTCTTCATTATATCTATTACTTATGACCTTCATTTCTAAATAAAAATTTCTATTTTACACTTTGTAAATATGTTTTCAAGTAGGTTTGATTCCAAAATTCGAATTTTGTAAAAATTGTTTTTGTGGTGATTCCTTTTAAAAATCATTTGATACGTAGAAAATTAAAGCTCAACCATACCTAGCCACTAAGGACTTCATTTCTTTATTAAAACTTCTATTTTGAGTTTGGAAAATAAGTGTTTTCATGCCATTACTCCATTATTACGAATTTCTTAAAATGACAACAACTCCAATTTTTCTACTTTATTTCTATAATGCATCATGCCTATATGTATTACCTACAAGCTATTGTTATGAAGGTTATGAGATGATCTACCGATATGTATACATATAGTACCAAGAATTCTTTTTGAAAACCTTACTTTACAAGACTTTAAATTTTACTAGACTTAAGAAAAATAGTTTTTCTTCTTGTAAAATCATACTTGCTTTTATCAAAACTCAACCTTGATGACCTATATAACCATCAGCTTCATTATTTCAACAAAAACCTTCATTTTGGGGTTAGAAAATAGGTATTTACATAGGTGGTTTGCCTAAGTACGAATTTTACAAAATTTTAAAGAATAAAAATATTGTTTAACCTATTCTTGGAAACCATTTGTTGTTCTAAGATTATATTTTGATAAACCTCTTTTATCCTTGTCCAAACTTGGTCTTTGTTACATATATTCCCTAGGACTTCCATTTTCCTATAAAAATTATCATTTTGGCATTTGGAAATAGGTGTTTAAATAGTAGCTATTTTCAAATCCGAATTTTGAAAAATTCATTTGAGCTTGTTTTCTTTGTAAAACTCATTTAGTCTTTCAAAAACCACTTCCTAATCAAATCTACCCCTTAAGGCTTCCATTTCTTTAATAAAAGTCTTGTTTTAAAGTTGAAACATGGGTTTTCAAAATTGGTCTTTGTTGAGATCCGAATTTATAAAATTTATTTTTGGACATACCTTTTGCTAAAATCTAACTAAACTTATGGAAATTCATCCCTTACATAACCTATCTTAAGAGCTTTCCATATCCTAAATAAAAACTTCATTTTTAAGTTGGAAAATATGTTTTTAAACTATGCCTTGGCCTAAATCCGAAAATGAAATTTTGTTTTGAAATTTAATCTTTGAAAATCATCTTTGAACCATATAAAATGAAGTCTTGATGATATATATACATTAAGCATTCATTATCTTAAGTAAAAATTTCATTTTGACACTTGGAAAGTAGTTTTTAATTAGGGTTCTTGCCTAAATACGAATTTCACCATTTTTGTTTGAGTTCAAAACCAAGATCTACACTTAATATGAACATAAATATAAAAGAAAACCATGGTAGTAAACTATAAACTCATAGATCTAAACTTTACTCATCAAAATCATTCATTCATATTATCTATTCCCTAAGCCCTTCATTTTAAATGAAAAATATACATTTTGAAGTTGAAAAATAACTTTTCTAAATATGGTTCCTTTTTTATCCGAATTTTCAAAAATGATTTTTGTTGAAACTAAAATAGATCTTGAGCTTTCTAAAACTTTCCTACTATCATCATGCTACTACAAGTTGTTTATGAACATAAAACAGAAGTCTAATGCATTTATGAACTCAAAACACTAGATCTAATTTACTATACTAGTTATAAATGCATGAACACTATGATGGTTATGTGGATGATGAATATATGCATAAATCATTAGCAATAACAAAAATAATAACTCAAATAACAAGATCTAAAGCATAAACAAAAATCAAAGCTACAAAATATTAGATCTACAAAATATAACTACTTTTAGCAAGAAAATAATAATGATACAAGATAATAATCATGGAGAAGAGGAGTGTTTCATTTTTGGCATCATCATCCTTAGCTTTTAAGCTTATGGAAGGTCATTTGATGCATGAAACTCTCACTATACCTTACCTATATCATCTATGGAAGCTTTAAGAATAAAGTTTACTTAAAAATCTTCAAGAATGAAGTGTAAAAGAAAGGTTTAAAAATGGGGGCAGCTTGTGTTCTTGCAAGAACAAGAACAAAAACAAAAGAAGAAAGAAAGAGAGCAAAAAGAAAAGGAAAAGAGAGTAAATGAGATAGGGTTTCAAAGGAATGAAAAGAAGTAAATGAGAGGCATTAAATGGAGAGAGAGGAGTGTATTAATTGAGAGAAAAAAATAAAACAAGGGCAGATTGGGAGGGGGCTACACGTGAACTTCAAGAGGAGAAAGAGGGAGTGTAGTTAATTTGTAACTTAAATTTTTGAAATTGTAACTTGTGTCATTTAATTTGCTAACTAAATGAGACTTTAATTCATTAAATAAATTAATAAATAAAAGAAAATGGCTATTTTAATGAGTGTGGTCAGCTGCCATTTATGGGGAAGTGGAGTGTAAAATGAGTGAAAGAAAACTTGATTAATGTGTAGAAGTGACAAATGAAGTGTACTTGAAATATGGGTTGAAAAAGTACTTCTTATTAAGAAAATATATAAAATAAAATTAAGAAAAATATCTTTAAATGAATGGCAGAATTTTTATAAATAAAATTAAATAATTATTTGAATTATTTTAGTATTTCAACAAATATGTTACCGGTATGATCAAAATACGCGAATATGGACTATAAATGATATTTTTATAACCCAAAAAAATTCAAAAAATTTATTTTATGAAAATAAAAATATATTTAAAATAGTTTTAATTATTAAATTAATTTATTTTATTTTTAGTATCGGGTCTTAAATAGAATGTGATCTCGTATAAGCTCGAAACGAACTAAATCTTGAAAAAACGAAAATTTCTAGGATATATAAAATATTTATCTAAAAATATGAGGGTTTATAAGAATAATAAAACTGTGTAATGAATAGTAGTGAATAGTGCAAAAGACTACTTAATTACCGGTAGTAATGAAATACGAATGTAATTGTAAAATCAGATATTTTAGTTATCGAAAAATTATAAAACTTATAGTTTTGAAATCCTTATGAAAATATGAGTGTAATGGTACTAATGGTATATTTTTTATATCTCGAGTCCCGGGACACGCTTTTCAAAATCTGTATTCGAAACGGGTTCGAAATAGGTCAAAAATTTATCAATTGATATTTTTAAGCGAACTTATATTACTACGACCTATTCTACACACTTATACTACACCTCGGCCTCTAGGTTAAGGGCGCGAGATTTCCGGACTTAAACTACTGTATTCCACTTAGGGTTTCCAAGTGATTTTTTGGTTTAGAGCTTTGCCAATTTGGAAACTGATATTTTATATTTATACAACATATTTAATTTGACAAATTTATTTTAAATTTTATTTTTGTAAGTATTTAATATCTCTTAACGTTTTCGGAATTCTTGAATTGAGTTTTATTTCGAAAGTTTCATCGTTATTTACTTTTTAATAATTTGTTTTTGGGTTCTATATTACTCGATTTTATAAGTCAGAGTTAAATATGAAATTTGTCATATGTAGTGGTTTTGGGTTTGAAGTATGTTGAGTTATTATTTTATCTTTAAGGATTTTTATTTTCTCAAGATTAAGAAGTTTCTGAATTCGTTCGGATTTAGGACTTGTCGAAGCTCGGTTTAATTTGGAATTATTTTTAGGTTTATTTTTTAAGTTCATTTTGGAATAATTTACTGAAATTTTCCGGAGCTTACAGAAACTATTACGAATCAAATAAGAAAATACCAAAAAGGCCATAAAAAAAATTACTCAAAGATTGTTACACATAGATTGACCATGTAATTAAAAATAGTTGATTGTAACAAGTAGTTGTAAAAGTAGTTGGTGGTTATATTACTACATGCATAAATAAGAAGCAAAATAAACAGAAAAGGGCATGAAGAGAATACAGCCCTAAACTAGAAAATTTGGGGTCCAATCTAATTTTTGGCACTTGCACTGTCCGTTAAAAAAAAAGAACGAAAGATTTAAATTCTCCTTTTCTCTCTCCATAGTCTTGTTCAGCACGTTTTTGTTCCAATTATTAAAAACAAAAAATGTTCTCAAAATTTCCAATAAAATGTCGATTTTTTTTTCACTCATTTTTCAAGCTATGGAAAAGAGCCCAAGAAGTTAAAGAAAATAAGTTAGTTTCATGCAAGAGTTTATTAATTTTAAAGGTGTTCACTAGTCATGTCATTCTGTTATATCGTATGAATAAACTTTGAACACAATAACAAATCGACCCCAAGAGGGACTAAATTACAAATAAACGTACGTAACCAAACATTAAACTTGATGAGCAAATTCATTCTTTCAATATGAGGAATATTTATTTTCATTTATATGTCACGTCAACCTTCTATAGTCTTTGCATTAACCAAACACGTGGATGAATTAAATAGAAGGTATATTAAATTCACATTTTCTTTTGTCGATATTCAAATTTATTTGTTCTAAGTATTTGACTATTATTGATAAATAGGATTAATGGAACTTTTAACTTGTAAAATAAACTGGATATAAATTTTGAAAAAGATCTATAATCCGATTGACTTTGGAATTCAGAGTTAAATTTGTTATAGTAAAAACGTTAAACCTAGAACTATACCAGAAATCAGGTAGGAGTAAAAAAAAGGTAAGATCACAAGAAAAAGGAAATATAATAATATTAATAGAACATAGTCATGTTAAACAAAGTAATAATCTTTATTCCCTTTCGTTAAGTCCCCAATAAGGATAAGACAAAGATTAAAAAAAAAAGAACTTAAAGGAAAACTTATATTGAAAAACATAAGTTTTATTGATACACAAATGGTAGTTACAATAAAGGCAAAGATATGATAAAGATATAGATAAAAGGATATTACAAAAGCTATCTGTGATATTTTGTATGTCTAAGGTAGTATTATCTAAGGTAGATAAAGGAGAGATGCTATATTGGAGGATACTTTAGAGTAATTATGTTATTTTTTTTCTCTCTCTAAACTCTTGTGTGTCTGTTAGTAGTGTCTTAGGCCTCTATTTATATAATTCTGAAGGATCAGGCATACCCCTACTTCATCTTTATAATTGAGGGTCATTATGGAATTTCCTTCTATTTTGTCTTGTGGCTTAGTTGTCTTTGTTTATCTTGTCTTGTCCTTTTTAGCCATCTTTTACTATTTTGGACTAATGCTTATCTTATCTTTTAATTATTAGCTATTAATTTGCTCTTATCTCTTCTATATTCATGGCTTCTTCTTCTTCGTAAATTTGCATCAGTTTAAGGTATTTTGTGTCCATTGTTGGTCATATTATCATGTAGCTAGAAGAAAAGATATTATATATGTTGCTTTGGAAAATTAAGAAACAATCATGTAGTTGGTCATTTGAATGTACTATTTCATAGGCAATCCATCTTTCAACTTGGATGCCTTCAAAAATATTACACTCTTTTTTATTTGTTTTAGATATTTATGATTGTATTCAGCTTCCATGATAATTTTATGAACTGTTGACCTTGTATCATATTTGAATCATTTTAGAGAAATTGATCCAATGGCCATGGTGATTTTTTAATTTGTATCCTCTATTGGATGTGTCATTCATAGAAACAAGATTATTTACAATTTCTTTTATTGTAGTCTTGAACTCTATTTTTCGGTATTGCTCGGGCGTTTCAATGACATTTTTCACCAGTACATAATCCATCATAGTCTGTTCAGTATATTTGTGTCCTTGGATAATTATTGGCCAAAAGTGCTCAAGATCAATATTAAATTTATAAATACAAAATTCTATTTCTCTTTTTTCATTCTTATAAAAGTTTGTAGTGATATTATAATTACTATCTACATTATCTTTTGCATATTCTTGTATCATTATGAATGGTCTCTAGAAATTTTGTACTACAAAGAAATTTATTTTTTATCTAGCTTTAAATGGCAATTTTTTCAATATATTTATTTCTATCAGAGAAAATATAAGACCAAGATCTTTCATATGCATCTTTTTTGTCTATGTCATTTTGTATGTAGTGCCTGAGATTCTATTATCTTCCATTCTATAACATTCTTTTTCTTAAAAGTCTGTTTTTCTTCTGTATCTTTCTATCTCAATTCTGGTATCAAACATGGTTCTACCCCAAAGTCATTATGTTGAAGAGTAGTCTCAAGGAGTTCTTTAGCTTCCTCAACAGAATAACATCCTTTCCACTGAGGATTGATGAAATTTTCAATTTGAGCTTTTACATATGTCTATATTTATAAATTCTAGGGGTAAAACCATTGATCACAACATAATAGTAAAATCTAGTATTTTTCTATCTAGATAAAGAATTAGAGTCAGTTTGGTATTTATTTTGTGAAGATAATGACACAAGGCTAAACAAACCCTAACTTTATTTTTATCTAATGTTTGTAATCCCTAGATTGCATTAACCAAAACTTTATGTTCTTCTATAATTGTCATAGATGGCAACTTATTATGTTTAAATGCATGTGGTGATCTTAGGGCTTAAACAAAGTTCTACATCTACAAAAGTCATTTTTCCCAAAGGTGGAGTGTAGTGTTGGAGGAAATAACCACTTCCAGTAGATTGTATTTTTTCTAAAAAAAAAATGAGGGTCCTAACAAGAGGAAAATTATTTATTAGAGAAAAGGAACAGTATGAGGAGTTCGAAGATAAATTTTTTGGTTTGTATAGTCCATCTATTCAAACTATTTAGTCTATCTAGAATTATGTCCTTCAAATCTCTATACCATTAACATATCTACCCAAAGTATCTGCAAGATCACTTTCTTTACCTTTAATATGTTCAAATTCAACATTTTAACCATTATTCAAAAGAGTATCTACAAACTTTATTCATCTTCTTTGTGACATGTTTTTTTTTTTTTTAAGAAAATTTTACAATTGCTTCTCAACATGCTCTTACCAAAATTTCTTTTTTATTTATTAAAAATAATCTAAAACTATTAAGTCCATAAATTACTTCTAGCATTTTTTAGTCTAAATTGCTTTTTAATCCTTTTTCTCTAAATAATTCATTATTATATCTATAAATCTCATCTTCTTTTTTAGCAGAATATTTATGAGATTTTCTTTTTAAAACAGCTTCCAACCTTTTTCACATCCATTATTTATTACAATCAAATAATTTGTATCTAATGGCAGTCTTCATGCCGGAAGGTCTTTTACTAAATTTCTCTTATTGTCTTAATCTTGTTTTATCTAAAGGTGAAAAACTGTGAATCTTTTTATACAATGGTTTAACGAATTTTCTAAATCTTTTTCAAATAGTCTTACATAATTCACTAATCCTAAAAATTGTTGTAATTTATTTTTGTCAAAATTCTCATCAAATTCTTAGACCTTTTTAGATATATGCAGTTGGAACTTTATTCTATCATTACCTATTTCTACTCCTAAAAATTCCATATTTCTTCTGGAAAATTGGGCTTTCTTTTGACTTATAGTGATCCCATTCTTGAGATATTCTGAAAGAACTATTTTTAGATGAGAAGTATGTTCTTTTTCTATTTTTGAGAAAACCAATATATCATCGATATATACACAAACAAAATCATATTGATTAAAAATATTATCCATTTTCCTCTGAAAAACTGAGGGTGCATTTTTTAATTTGAAAGGCATTACCAACCATACAAAATGTCCTAAAGGGTAGGTGAATGCTATCCATGGAGTTGATTCTTCATGTATTTTTACTTGTCGAAAGCCTGATTTACAATCAAATTCACTAAACATATAATTTCATTAAATTTTGTTAATCAAATATGTCTTATCTAGGATATCATAGGCATCCATTTCACTATTATTATATAATTTCCTATAGTCAATAACCATTCTGCTTTTTCCTCTTAAATCTCACTATGTTTCCTTACAATAAATGATGGGCTTCTATGTGGACTAATAGATCTTCTAATAACTTTTAAATCTAAAAGCTTTATAATGTGCATTTCAAATTCTTTTCCATCTAGAGCGAAATTCTATGGTTTCATTATTAATTTTGATGTTACTGGTTCTATTATTATCAAATGGCTCACACAATACTCAACCGTAATTGAATCACTAAACTAGTTAATATTCCAATTATTATATTTATTTTAATGGCTAGATGATTGACTGAACAATCCCGTTGACGAGACCGTAGAAGCACCCCTATCTACATTATCACATTCTATCTTTTTATACTTAATTTCTATATATAGATTTTTTTATTTTTAATTTACAAACAACTTGATTCTTTTCCCATAGTTTCATTAGATTTGCTCCTAAAACTTCTTACTTTTCTAATTTATTGATTATTTGATCTATTTATGCAATTCTTGTTTCTATCATATTGTAAATATTTTTATAATTAATAGTATATTTACTTATTTCAAGAAATTCAAAATTCTCTATAGCTTCTTTATACAATTCTAAATCTAATGCCTTAGTTTATATCTGATCTATATGTGTCTATTCTATTTTTATTAATTCTCTTTCTTCTTTATTATCTATTCTTCTAATTTTATATTCTCTTGGTTTTTCACATTCACAATTTTCTAATATCCTAGGAACTAAAAGAGATGCTAAGAGTATCATTTCTTCATTCGTTAATATAAATCCAAAATTTTCATTTATAATAAATTATAATCCTTTTATACATACATGTTTTCTAAGATTCATATTTCTTACATATGTTCTTGAATTGTGTATTCCAGATGTTCAACCTTGAGATATTTCCATCACTATTTTATGTTTTACTAATATGTTACAATATTCAAAAAGTTGTCCATCCTTCTATTCTTCCTTTACACACTTATTTTTAGGTACTCTTGTAATCAAATAGGCTAGAATTATCTTTCTATCTATAATATTATTTGTACAATCTATATCTATCAATGCCTCTGTTTCAATTATAACTTCTCCTATGAAAAATCTAACTTTTATTCTAACATTGGTAGTTAAATTATTAAGCTTTCATCTATATCTTTTTTGCAAAATGTTTTTGTTATTTGTTTTTTATCTTCTAATATATGTTCATCGTGTTCAATTTTTTCTTCCATTATTATCACCTTATCCATTCTTTCTTCTAATCTCAAAATTCTAGTTTCTATCAAGTCTGTATTTCTGTTCCATTTGTAATTTCGTTGGCTACCAGTTTTTTGGACCAACCTTTTCTCCTTATTTTTCTAAATATTTTTTACATGATTCTGTCAAACGTAATCTACACCTAAATCTTAAAGAAATATGAGAGTATCCTTTACAATAACCACAAGGATGATCATTAGATCCTGATTCAGGAATCCATTCATGGTTACATCTTATTTATATCTCAACAAATTCTTTTTTTATCCCTTCTTCACATGTTTCTATTTCTCCTATACTTTCTAAATATCTATCATATAAATTAAATATTGGCTATCCTTCATAAATTGGTCTTTTTTCTTGTCCTAAAATTTCTAAAATAAAAAGATTATTTTCTTCTTCACTGTCAAAATCCTATTAACCTCTATACTCACAATACTATATATTGTCTTTGTTTTACTTATTTTTTCATCTACTAACAAAATGTCTTCTTCTATATAATTGATCAGTGTTACTCTTTTACTTTGTATATTATGTCTTTTGTCACAATTCCTTGTTAGGTGTCCTTCCCCACATGCAAAATAACTCAACTTACATTTATAATTTCTATTTTTTTTAATATTTTATTATATGTCTTTGTTTATTTAAATAAGACATCCTAACATTACTTCTTTACAAAGTAATTTGTCTTTAGTTTTTTTATTTTGAGTTCTAGATCTATAAGATCTTATTCTTTCTGGATTATTTTTGTAATTTCTTCTTGTTGGTCTTTCTTTCCTTTGTATGTATACTTAAGGTGTATATACATTTTGACAATAACTATTGTTGGTCCCAAAATTTATTATTAATAAAAATTTTCGTCTTTAAAAATTAATCTCCTTCAGTTTTTTAAGAGAAAAAATGAGAACAATATAAACAATTATAAAAATAAATTGTTGAAATTAAAAAGATAGGGATAAGAGAATCAGGTAGTAATTTATAGTGATTCACCTTGTGCGTCAATCTACTCTTCCAGCTCCACACCAGGAACCTGGTTGTCCATAACGATTATGTTTCACAATATCAAAATCAAATTGAGAATACAATCAAGCCAACAACTTGGCAAAGTCTCACTGCTAAGTCTCTCTAGCTTTGGCACTAAGTTAACACTCAACTACAGTCATATACAACTCTCAAAACTTCTAAAAGAAGTAATAAATTACAATGAGGAGAAATAAAATATGAAGTTCCTCTGCTATTAAGATCTAAGACAATAGAAAACTGAGGGTTTTTGCGCTTGAGAAAATTCTTGTTAGGAAAAATTTTTTCCTTGTATATCTTCCTTGTTCCTTGTTTATATATATTTTTTTAAAACAACGGCTATTTGCATCTTCAAAGAAAAATACCGAATACTTTTCCTTGTTTTGTATTTGAAATATTGGATAATCTTTGTCGTGATCACTTACTTGATTCTTGCTAAAATTCTTTTGATAAGATAATCTGGAAATTACCAAGATCTTCTCTTCCTTATCTATTGTGATTTGAAATTAAAACAAGATTGACTTGATAGGGATAACGTGATCTTCATCTAAGAAAACAAACTGTCGAGATCTTCTCTTCTTTATGATCTTCCTTTGGATAAGCTTTCAGTTGTTTATTGAGATCTTTTCATGAGATTTAAAATCTGGATAGTCTCAACAAAATAAACTTATAGATATTGTAATGTTTATCCAAAGAGAATGTGATATCCCTTAAAATTATGAGAGCTTATCTTCATATACCAAATCTTATCTTCCATATTTTTCTTTTAACAAACATATCTTCTCTTGAAACAAACTTTATTTTTCATATCTAATCATATCTGTGATCCATAAGGACTCTGTAAAACTTTTATGCAACTTAATAAAACATGTTTGAGGATACCAAAACAAAATTTTTTTAATAAAATCTTTGTAAAATTACTTGATGTGATTTGATCCTCATGATATGAAATCCAACTTACGTGAAACACATCAAGTATATTACCCAAATATACTTGACAAGTGGAGCTAGGTCTTGAAAAAATATTAAAAATCAAGTTTTAAGCAACTTTGTGCAAATTTGGAAAAATTTGTGTCAGACCTGAAGGTTCTAACAGCTTCTGTTAAACTTATTTTTCTATCATTGAAGGTTCTGAAACAGCTTCTGTCTATCCTTTATCTAGGCTCCAAACCTTGTTTAAAACTTTCGAAAGAGCTTCTAACTATATGAAACCTTATTTAGTCAACCTTTCAAAGGTTCTAAATTAACTTCTATCAAACCATACTTTAAAAAAAAATGAATAAGGTTTTGTAATATGTTAAACATTTCAACATTCTTTTGTTATCATCAAAACATTATTAGCGAACTTAACAACTATCTTCTCCTTTTAATTGTTTGGTTATCTGTATATTTACATATTTTTCAACTAAGGTTCTAATTACAAACTATAGTCTTACACCTAAATTATGCATCTGTTTTGTAAGGTCTAGTTCTTTTGTTTCTTTGAAATTCATATACATTTCTTGTCTTAAAGATCCTAGAATAGATAATCAAATAATAGAGCAATCTCCTAAATTTCCTTATACTACTTACAAAGAGTCAAGTTGAGACAGAACTCTAGATAAATAATTTGATAGATCAAGGAATAATATCGAATTTACCACCACATGATACATAGTTATGGCCACAAATTTTAGGATATTAGGCACATGTAGTAACAAGAGAATGAGAAAATAGTAATATTTCAACAGAAGCTACAATTATGTATGATTATTTAGAAAATTTTTTGGGAGAAAGCACCCAAGCATTGTGAGAATGATACAAAAGGAAATTTCTACTTGATTTTGCTTTAGATTTAGAATTAGGAGCTAGCCCATTTAATTTCACTAATAAAATGATAATGTTAATAACAAGCACATAGCGTAATGTTGATTTTAGTTTAAAAGATCAAATGAATGCAATGAGACAATTAGAACAATTACAAATAAAAGACTGGAGGTATATAAAGAGTTACTTAAATGATTTTGTGTTTTATTGTAATTTGGCGAGATGTTATTATGGAAACTATATAATTTTAAGGGAATTTTATGTTTTATTGGATGTGAACCACCAACGATAAGCAGAAAGCGAGTGGATGCTTCTTTTTCCCCCATATACCTTGCCTAAACTTAGCCTTTGAAGAAAACAGTATGGCATCATGGAGATTACTTGCCTCCTTTACTCACCTTATGTTTGATTCTTCGCCTTTACAGGATTCCTCCTCTTTGAAGTTCTCTTCAAGTAATCCTCTTTTGTGATGACACAGCTAGCCATTGTTACGCTTTCATATCTGAATTACTCCATTTTCCTGTCTGTCTGTACACGCGGACATGTCCCAGTTCGAAACCAACCCCCATTTCGTATGGTCATCGGATTTACAGCCTCATGAACAACGAACTCAGCTCCCTACTTCCTCAGAGCCACGATCAGTTCGGCAAGGTCGAACTAGGCGACCTCATCTTCCTCCCACACGGCACCGTGAGCAGCAGCAAGACCGAAATCACGAATTGCACGAACCAGTCGATGGTATAGGAACTTTGCCACCTGGTCCACAATCCCCTACTCGAGGTCAAACCCCACAATTACAACGTGCTCCCCATACGCAAGATAAGCGGGATCTGGGACAATATCATGACTCTAATTTTCCATTTCATGATGGTCCAGAAACCTTCCAAACTAGTCGGTCTAAGAAGCAACAGAAGCCATCAATAGATTCAATACCATTCCAACCTAAAGGCAGGTGGGGGCAATCACCCCTACCTGAAGACCAACAGCAATCGCCACACGGTGCACCGACACAACCGCCAGGGCAACGACTACACCCACCACCTTCTCAAAGCAGACAACGCGAGCGAGAATATAAACTTCCTGAACCCCAAAAAACCAATTTCATAACATGGTGTTTAGGTGCTTTTTGTGCAATATTCTCGGTCATTGTAATTGTTGGAGGCTTAGTCGTCCTTATTGTGTATCTTGTCTTCCGGCCACACATTCCGCGGTTTGACATACCGAGTGCCACGCTTAACGCAGTGTACCTTGACATGGGCAATTATCTAAATGCAGACCTCACTATACTGGCAAACTTCACAAATCCGAACAGAAAGGTTAGTGTGGACTTTAGCTCAGTGATTCTTGAACTCTACTATGGGGGTCGCCCGATTGCTACTCGATACATCCCACCATTTTCAACCCCAAAGGCTACCAATATGTTTGCTAATGTTGAATTCATCAGCAGCCAGGTTCGGCTTCCATTGGAGGACAGCCAACGTCTCCAGCAGCAACTTGGAAGCAATCAACCGGTACCATTTGAAGTGAAGGGGGTGTTTCGAGCCCGGTCCAATCTAGGGACCTTCTTAAGATACTCCTATTGGCTCTATGGCCATTGCACAATAGCAATGAGTGGCCCTCCTTCTGGAGTTATGAGGGGAAGCAAGTGTAGAACAAAACGTTAATTTTCTTTCCTATCATGCAATAGGTCTCACAAACTTGCTAATACGCTGATTATTTTTGGTAACATGTAATTCGCATGGCTTTCATTGTTTTTTCCTCTGTGTGTGTGTTTTTTTTTTTTTTGACAAATTAACAAATATAATGCCAGATTTGTCATATTTAAAACGTGGTTCACAGGAGGAGACAACGCTCTGCAGCTCCAATACCTTCTTTGTGCCATGGCTTATAAAAGATTTCTTGCTTAGTGGAAAATTTAATAATTTCATTGCTTTGTATCTCGCTAGTCTCTCCTTACCTTCGTTTATTATTGTGTTCATCATTGTGATCAGAAAAATAGCGATAAGAGATTGGATTTTATTGCCATAACCATATGGTCGTCCAACCCAGACACCAACCCAGCAAGTTGGTAGAAAGCAGAAGAAACAGCTTAAGCGAAGCTTCTTATATTATCCCCTCCCTCCTGTTCCACATTAACACTCAAATTTAGATCGTTTACGCCTTGAGCTCAACGTATTCTTCGTTATTTGTATTAGCTCTCGCCTCCAAGCCACCTTGACCAATAAGTGGCAAACACTAGATGTTTAGAACAAATTGAGACCTGTCCGAAATAGATCCAATGTGAAGTTGGTTTTTAAGCTTTGACCATCCCATTCTTTTTCTAGGGAACATGATATATAGCATCATTAGCAACAGCGACAGTGGTTTTCTGATAACCGGTGATAATACCTACAACTTCCACTATAGTACCTCCAACTTCAGGCACGAACTTGAAAAAAGAAAAGCATGTTGTGCTTTCCCTCATAAAAATGAGGGAAAAAAATTGATGAACAGTACATTATACAATCTTTAAACAAAGATAAAGCTTTCCCTGACAGTGGAGGCATATCTACAACAGCACAACCGAAGGCTCCACTCTTTTTCCCTCTCTTTTTTTTTTCCTTTTTTCTGAGGGGGGAGTTGGGTGGGGGGAGGAGGTTTTATCTAACCCATTGGGGTCCTACATACAGTAGGAACCTAAAACCCCAAGTCACCTCCTTCCTTCTCACCAAGAAATTCTATAACCAAACTCTCTACTCTCCTTCACCACACCAGGCCAGGGATAGTTTAAATACTACAGGTACACGTCCCAGTGCCAGAGTATCCATCATCTTAAAAATTTCCGGCAATAATCCCTGGTAAAGAAGGGATGCCGGAGGGCTTCATGAGCAGATATTCTATCAGCAGGGTCATACCTTAGAAGACCCTGTAGAAGATCGATGAGATCCCCAGCTGAGTGATCAACATGTTGCATTACCAGATTCTGACAAAACAAGATTAACATCAAAATTAGGCACAAACTAAAGGTCAACAAGCTAGCAGTAAGTGGCACTACTCAAAATTCAGTGTGATAGGACCAAACTCATGAATAGGATAACAAGATACACCTGAAGACGTGGCAGCTTAAGAACAGATTTTATGCTTTCCCGAGATGTTGCCCCTTCTGGCCAGTGCAGTCTACCCTTCCTAATATATTTCTCGGCTTGCCGGCTAATCAATATTCAATTGGGCAAGGAGAGTTAAAAAAAAAAAAAAAAAAAAAAAAAGTGGCCTCATGAAGAAATGGCAATGTAAGTTCACTTTTTAACATTAGATATGAAACTAAATAGCACGCACTCGACTCTTTTCAGCATATGCGGAGGCAAAGGGCCCAAAACCCTCTCCATCATGGCCAGATGCTCTAAATTTTCATGTGTCTGAAACAATGCTTCTCCCTGCATACAGTTGTCTTCAGACATTAATATGAATTAAAATCCAGCTCTCTAATTACGAGCAAATAAAGAATTTAAATCATTTACCGAGCATAGTTCCACAAGTATGCAACCAACACTCCATATATCACATGGGTAACTCCACCCAAGACCTGAATAAAATAGCACATCAGCATCAAGTACACCACTCAGGCATAAATCAATTAACAGAAGAGTCAATGTAATTTGGAGGGAAAAAAAAAAAACTTATGAGCAACCATATACCAAGAATGACTTCAGGTGCTCGGTAGTGCCTTGTAGAAACAATATAATTGTGAACTCGATGCCCATAAGCAGTGCTGCCAAAGTCAATCACTTTTATTGAGCTCGATTTTGGCAGCCTCTTGTAGTAAGTCCCTTCTCTTGGTGATCTAGCTGGAATCTGCATTAGCAGATATTAACACTCAAAACGAGATGATACTTGAAAGAAAAGGAAAAAACAACTCATATTTGCAATCTGCCTTAAAAGATTGCCCCAGGAAGAACTAGAAATGCAAATAAACAGAAAAGAAGATATACCTTATAGTCGGGCACTCTTACATACTCTGAAGAAACAAAAAGGATGTTCTCTGGTTTCAGATCTGTATGTATGAGGTGCATGTCGTGCATAACTGTAGGAAGTTTAACAATAGCCAAAAAAGCAAATTAAGAACAAAAGCACTTCAAACAGAGTTCACAAAAAGAAAAAAAAATACTGATGCTGCATCATCCGCCATGAAGTTAACAACAGAGTCAAAGAATAACAAATGCTATTCTCAAAAATTCCTTACAAACAAAAAGAAAATCACTTGTGTGCAGTCCTTTATGGAAGGATGAGGGGCAGAGGGCGAGAGGAAAGAGGAAGAAGAGGGGGGGGAAGGGAGAGAGAGAGAGAGAAAAACTCAAGGGGTAACAACACACATGCTACACATTCCAAAAGTTGTTTGCCAAGCTCTCGGACAAGATCAACTGGAAATGGGCGATAATTATTTTTCCGAAGAAAATCATATAAGCTTGGTCCAAGCATCTCAAACACCTGTTAGGACCATCCCAAACAATTGACTAGTCTTAAAAACCACAAAAGCAAAGATTATCAACAAATTAAATCATGAGCAGAAAACAACAATGTACTTACAATGCAGATGTGATTTCGATAGTCAAACCAGTTCTGTATCCGAACACAGCTAAGAAATTTTGAGAAAAAGGAAAAAGGTATACTCAGTATCCAATTTAGGTCAACTGTGGAAGTAGAATGAGATCATGTGAGTGACAGTTACACACCGAGAAGCAGTTCTATCATATCTCGCAAGCAATTGGAGTACATCTATCTCCACCATTGCCGCTTCACGGTACTTTTTAATACTGCGAACAACTTTGATGGCAACCATTTCTTTTGCTTCTCTATCCCAACATTCCAAAACCTGTCCAAAAGTGCCTGCAAAGCATGCAATGTTTATTGGAATGATTGCATAATCAACCAAAATTTGTGAAAGTGAAACCACTATGGCATCTATATACCAACCTTCACCAATTTTCCTGCTGATCTTATCTGCAAGAGTAAAACCAAGAATGCATGATTAAGCATACTGAAAACTTATCTAGTGAGTTTTTGCAAATTCCAAATGAGGACGAAAGATTTTTGCATGCAAACAGGTAATGCAAAAAATATGTCAAGGAGAAAGAGTAGAAAAAAGTTGCATATAGGACTTGTAAATGTGTTGAAAGAGGGCATCCCATAGGAAATTGAGAATGTAAAAATGAAGATGAATCATTGCTAAGGCAGGACATATGTAAGGTACCTCTGACACTGTTACTAGCTGAAGTATGTATGTTTACCAAAAAAATAGTAACACAAAGAATTGAATAAGAATGTTCCTAGGCAAAGACATCAATAAAAAAATCAGAAACCTTTTCCGAAGAAAATACCATGGACCAATTTGAAAAGAAATAGATATAGATATCAGTATAGTACAATATCAATACTGCATTTATCTATTAAAAGTCCCAATAATGATTAAGTGAATTACAGCGGGAAGTTAAATTCTCTCCAACCGAAAATATGTAATGCCCGTCCTTGTCATCATCTCGCCATGGTGGAGATCCTTTTTGATCCAATCCTTTTAGAAAAAGACTAGCATTGTCTGGATGTACCCTCGAAGGTCCATAGCTTGTAACATTTCCAAGCTCTTGTCCACAATAAACTCCTGACTGAGCCTACAGACAGGCACCATTCACACTCGACTGAACAAATATTGAATCCAAAACCCACCATCCCCACAATCATCTAGTTTCAACATATCCAACTCCATAACATTCTTCTCCATAATTAATTCCAACAATTCAAAACAACATATGCACATATAAGAGTAGCAAAAAAATAGCTTCTTTTTTATGCTAAACCATATTATAAAATGTCAAATCCAGATATATACATTTCAAATGGGTAAATTACAACAGAAGGTCCCAACATTTGGAAATAAGTTCATTTAAGATTCCAATATTTCGAGTAGTTAAAAAGAGGTCTTAACGTTTGGGATAAGTCCATTTAATATCTCCACGTTTAAAAAAAAGGGTTAATTTGTATTCTTAAAGACACGTGCTAATAGAAAAAGAGTTTTCTAAATTTTAATTAAATATTTTCTCCTATTGACACGTGCCGTAGAAACCCAAATTAATCCATTTTTTCAATCATTAGAACCTTAAATGAATTTATCTCCAAACATTCACACCTTCAATGAAGATATCCCCAAAGGTTGGACCTTCCAATGTAATTTGACCCATTTGAAACACAATTCATAAGCAGATACAAAAAATTTTGATGATCCACAATGATTTGAAGTTCCTTATATAACAAAAATACAATGAGATTTTTAACAAAACAACACAGAAGATTCATCTAACTCCTTCTATGAACCACAAGACAGCAAATTCATATTACAAAATGTCAAATTCACTTTTGACAACACCCATTTGTTATAAACCATCAAACAGCAGATTCTAAATCAGCAGACGACAGTTTTATAATTTCTCAATATAATATATATATATGCATACACACACACCTTTCACGTCACATAATAACACAAGTTTCTAAATCATCATATCCAATCAAAATCTAGTACGGTAGCAAAACGAAAAAAAAAAATTCAACCTTTGATCAACCCATAGAACCAATTAAGCAAATAGGGAAAGATAAATGAAAATTGCAAAGAAAAATAATTATACCTTAGGAATCGAGGATTCCCAAGCTAATCTTGGGCGCTTTCTAGGTCGACGATCCATGTGCATATGAGGAAACTCAGATACGTAATGCATTTCCATTCGAAGAATTCAATCAATCAATCAATTACAACCGATCGATCGCGGGGTATCGAAATCTAGTTTTACCATAGTTCCAAACCCTAATCGGGAGCTGGATGAAAGAGAAGAGGATCCTCGTCCACCGTTGGATCAGGGTGATGTTGATTGAACTAGGCTTAGTTCGAGTCTAACTCTGGTTGGGTTAGCTTAATATCCCCAAGGTCCTCCTTAGAATATGCGTACGGTAATCCAAGTCTTACATTACAGGACCGCAATGGCTAATCTTCACGGGGAATTCGGTCAAAAAAAAAGAAATCTTCACGGGGACGGCGCTTGATTTGGACTTGGGCTTCGGCTTTCCCTTTTTTTTTTGCCCTTTTTCTTTCTTTTCCTACCCTTCGTTAAAATTAAAATTTTTCTTCAGTCAGTAAAAAGCATATAGATTAAAGATGGATGACTTATAATTATTTAAATACAAAAATTATATTGAATATAAATTAAATACAAATAAATATAAAGGTAAAAAGATAGACCTAAAGTAAAAAAAAAATTAATGAAATAACATATTAATATATAAAATAATTCCCTTCTCCTTCATTTTCTGATGTTGAAAATGTAACTGGAATTTTTTTATCTACTTATTTGTAAATTTTTTTCTATTTATACATTTTATCTTGTATATTAAACTAAGTTAAAATTTTTGGAATGTGTCTTGTCAAACCTTGCATTTTACGGTGTAGGTTTTATGTATATTTTCTAATGTTTAAACTTTATCTCTCACTACATTCATACGCAAAAATAATAGGCCGCTTAATGGTTGAAGTTGAATATTTTTACGTTTCTCCTTATCAGTATTTTAAATTCAAATTTTATGAATATTTTAAGATATGTGAAGTTTTTGTTCAAAATTGGATAATTTGGTAATTTTAATGGCATAATTTTGCGGGATTTCATTTTTTTTTTTTTTTACAATTTTATATTTTAAGTTTTGAACTGTAAAATTATACATTCAATTAAAAGTAGATTTGCACTATTACTATCTCTTGCCTTTTTTGTTATTGACCGATGTCATTATCATCACGAGGAATCAATAAGATTATGCATGACTAGTATCACAACATAAAATCAGCTAATTAAATGACAACTTATACTTAATTCAAAATATTTCATTTACAGCATATTTTTTTTAATTAGTGTTTTTATTTATTTTTTCTTGATGATGTGAATGTATGACATGGCATTTAAGTAGCTAATTACATATTGTGAAATTAAACAATACATATTATTGGTTTCTTATGATGACTAGGATATTGGTCAATAAAAAAAAGGGAGGAAACAGTGATAATAATTGTTGAGCCTAGATTTTTAAAAATCCTTTTTTTTAATTCAATCTATATCAAACCCTACCTCATTTGATAAAGACTCTGACTTGGCCTCAAGTTTGTGACAAAACTAATTTAAAACCAGTTTTTATACCAGAAATTCTAGGTTATGGGCTATCTTAATAAAACATGTGATTTCCACTTAAAATTCTTTAATTAAAGTCTATTTTTATGATCAAAAATCTATATGATTTTACATCTTATAAAAAAGATATTTACAAAAAAAAAAAGAGATTAGTTTCATATTTACAAGACATATCATGGAATAAAAACATTTTTTTCTAACAAAGCATATGATGGAACAAAAACATGTATTATAATTTTTATGTCACCCTGTAGCAACCTTCGTATTTGCTAATCAGAATCAAACAAAACATGGTTCTTTTATGAAAAATTTAGTATGTTGGTTTATTTTATTTTTTTGAATTCTTTACATTTTGAGTTCATTAAAATTGTATATATCGGTGAAAATGATTTTGAGAGAGATCACCTATGAACCATCATTTTTATTATTTAAAAAGAAAAAACCTTTTTCTAAGTGATAAAATGATTATGATAACTTTCTTTTTACCTATTTACAAACTTACATATTCATAAGTATGTATATACATATACTTCACATTTCTTATTATTCTATCATATATTATCTATATATAATATATGACAAACCCTTATTGATGGAATGAACATCGAATATTGTCTCGTGGTGGAATAACAAGATCCTTGGAACTTACAGTCATCATGCATGTGGGAAATTGATGAATTTGAATCCAATGGCATGTGTCGGGTTAAATTACAAAGTTTATCTAAATGGCATGCATTTTTATTACTGTTGTTTTTTATTATAATTATTATTAAAATAAAAATTACAAGATCAACTTACCTGGAGACCAATAGGGAAAGCACGCGGGTTGGACTTGGAACTTGGATGCAAGCATAGGTCGAATCTGGTTCGGATATTGGGGCGTGGTGAAGAGCAAGTGGCTGGTGGAATGGAATGCGGCTGTTCTATTGGCCATAGGCGACGGAGATCCAGCCTAACAAGGGCCAGGGAAGAAACCGAACACTCTTATGGAGTCTGTTTCGTCTAGAACAATTGTGGGGAGGTGGTTTCAAATGCTCAGGTGGCAATCGGCAATGCGGATGGTCGTCGAAGTAGACTTCAGTGACTTCAAATCCAACCCAAGCTACAGAATTGAAGCTCTCGTCGTTAGAAACCTTTCCATGTTCTCCAAATCTTCCAAAAACATCAACAAAAGTGGATTTTCGAAGAAAAATGCTTCGAAACCCAAAAAGTTAGGATATTTGATTCGAGATTTTAAGAGTGGATTTCTGTTTTATTGTTGATGAATATGACTTATTCGAGCTCCTATTTATAGGATTGGAGCTTGAACAAATATGTAAACATGTTTAATTGCTTCAATTGAATTAGAAAAATTAGGGTTTGAATTTGAGTCCAATTAATGTTGAATTCGTGAAAAATTAGCAACTTTGGATGAATATTCGAGCATGATGCTTCTTAGAAGCTTTAATTCACTTTAATTTGGTCAACAATCGCCATTAATAGACATGGAGCTTATCTCACATTCAAACTTCCTCAATTTTTTTGTCCAAATTTGACCGCCTCAAACTATGAATCAAGACCAAAAGAAAGGGTCTTGATTCAAAGCACTCTAAGTGTATTTCGTAATTTCACCATTAATCTAGTGAAATTGTGAAGAGAAAATGGTCAAAATCGGCCTTGAAAATAGTGGAGTGAGTTGGGTATATGCATGATTTTTGCTGCCTTCCTAAGGAAGGAGACGACATGACGTCATCCCCTCCAATCAGTGCATGCTACGTTGTAAACCCTTAGATTTTTATGGTAGTTTTAAAGTAAGATTAGAACTAAAATTGGAATTTAAACCATAAAAGCCAACTAAATCAAGCAATGAGTTCAAAAGCCCTAGATCCGGTAATATCGCCCCCAAAACCCTAAATAATAAAGATAAGATAAACTCAAATTATGAATTACATATGTAATATAAACCCTAAAAAGATCAGATTGTCCAAAAATTCAATCGTTTCAAACCTTTATGGGACCAATTTTCATATCCAACCACAAACACACAAAATAAGATAAAATTTACTGGCAATCAAATTATTTGAAAAATATTTAGATATTTATAAAATAACAGATAAAAAGATTCCGAGTTATAAAAACGTTAGATATAGCTCATATACATATATTTTATCACTACTGATAACTTATTTGATATTTTACTATTACTATTCATCACTATTTGTTTTTAATTTCTACCAATATTTGCTGCCATATTTGTCTCTAAAATTTTCTGTCTATATCTTACATTTACAAGTTATCACATTACAAAGTCAACATATCACTTTTCACTAACTTTTTTTTCTTTTTCTCTCCTCTTTCCCTTCCTCCACAAGTAATTCACGTTTGACTAGCACACTTGCAGCAACCATTTTTCTTTTCTTTTTCAAATTTATTTCCTACTTTAATTCATCAAATTATCTCTATGAATACATATCACCTTCACTCATTCTTACACTTTACATACTACATCTTTTTCTCTCAAATTTCTCTCATTCTCCCTCTCTTTTCTTCTTCTTGGCTGGCACAAAACCTTGCTACCCCCTATCCACACACACATTTTCTTGAGTTTTATTTAGGTAAACATTTACCCCATATTTCCTTAGTTGATATTAAGTGTTATTGTCAAGTTTTATGTATTTTTCCATGGAGAAATTCTCTCCTCATGATGCTTAAAGCTAGGGATGATAATACAAAAATGAAACTCATATCTCATTTACATTATGATCATGTTGAGATTATGTTTATGTTGTCATATTTGTGATATCTGATCTAACTCTCTGTATGTATAAATATAGTTATATACATATTTATATATATATGAGCATATTGTTTACTAATATAACATTTATTTCATGGTTATATGTATTTCATGCTATTAGTATATATTTTGAGACTTATCTTCAATCTAAGTCTCAGAATTGTCCTTAATGAAGTCAAAGCAAAAAGGGGACTTGTTCATAATCTAAGTCTTGGAATGCCTTGTCTAAAAATTCTAAGGCTTCCATTATATTTGCTTTGCTCTTATTTTACTTTTATTTACATGGTGACTAGAATAATTCAAGTCCCGGGAAGTCTTTTCCTAATTCTAAGACTTCCATTTTTATTTTATTTTGCTCTTATTTATTTTGATATTCAAAGGACTTGTTCATTTCTAAGTCTCAAGAAGTCTTGCTCTAATTCTAAGACTTCCCTTTTTATTTTATTTTGCTCTTATTTATTTTGCTATTTAAGGAGACTTGTCAATTTCTAAATCCTAAGGACCCTTGATCATAAACTAAGGCTCCCATGCATTTAAATTTTTTATTTTGATAATCTTTATTGTTTTTGTTTTTATCTCCATAAATTTTAAGTTTAAAATATTATATTTATATTCATGTACATGAATTTTTCATGGTGGTGTTGTTATGCTAAAATAAAAGCTTTGAAACATTTTTTTTATTGATAATTCTTTTTACGCAAGATATTAATTTGAAACATATTTTCAAGATTTGAATAGAGACTGTTACCAAAAGAAAATTTAAAACAAGATCATCCTCTTAATTTCATAACATAATTTTAGAAAAACTATTCAATTTAGACTTCAAATTCCATGTTTTAGAAAATAAAACTTAGCAAATAAATTTTTTATCATATAGGAATAAAATAACCATGGAAATGCAATTTTTTTAGCAAAAAATATACATTTATAAAAATTTTTGAGGAAAACAAATTTCTATCAACAACAACTATTTTCCTAAACTTGGAATTTTCGATTATTACGTAAGACAATTTCCTAGAAATTTTCTTGAACAATATCATTAGATTATACATGTATTTTGAGCTACTTATATTATATGGAAGTTATCTTTTGAGTATAAAAATGATATATATCAATTTAGGAGATCTAAATGCAGTAAAAATAGCAAAATATCACAAAATAAAATCTAGCATAGTTTAGGACCGTTCTGTACAGTATCATTCCGACCCTTAAATGACTAAAAAATTTAAAAATAATATTACTATATTAGAAATGCATAGATAATCCAAAGTAGGTAAAAATTGACTAGTTATACTCGAAATTCCGAGTTAAAATAAGCAAGTTATAGCCATTTTAAGTTTAGAATTCCATAATTGGAAAAGTGACACAAATTTAATTAGATAGAGTTAGAATTTTAAGTAGAACTTGGATAAGATACTCATTTCGGGTATTTTTTTTTTTGTTTAGGTGACAAGGACCAGGACTTTCTATTTCGTGATGATTACTTTGATTGATAGTCATCACCATTGTTGAGTGAGTTTTCTTTACATTTTATGTTCATGCATGTGCTTGTAAAGTATAGCACTAGATTTTAAGAAAAGATAAATCTTGTATGCTTGTGGGATATTAAGGGATTTATATATGTGATTCGTTATGTGTAATCAATGAACGATAAGTATATTGAAACTTGATAATAAAGTAAATTGTTTCCATTATGTGATGACTGTGTGTGAATATTGGTTGATCACTTTAATTGAAATTAATTGTGGATTGGGAACCTCTTATAAAAAAATTAATCATGCATATCATTTAGAGAATCATATTCGCATTTTGCTACTGCTGTTGCTCCTTTGCGAAGGACCAGAAACGTGAGCTGTCTAGCTACATTTTAAGGGATTAGGATGATCGGGAAATACGACCTCATAGTATAGCTAAGCCGAATAGATTACTTTAGGTAAGGAAAACCCGAGAACTAGTAGTCTACTTGATCGGAACCCAAAGACACGCGTGCAATTTCAAGGAAGTAGTTAGGCCTATTCAAATCGTTCCCTAACCCCTGATATGGAGGGCATAAATTCATTCTATATATGTTTTCAGATAATCATATGTATTTATTTGATCGTATAGATGTTGCATCTCACATGCTTGCTAATGGGCTAATGGACTTGTTTGATTGTTTTGTTATGGGTACGTCTACGTAAGGAATTATCTCACTAAGCTAGTTGTGCTTAACCCTTAACAGATTTTTGATGTCGTAGGATCATTGTTTTTGCAAGTGAGACCACCCTTTTCGCCCAGATAGGACTTATGCTTTTAAGATGCTTTTGAGGGGATTCTATTTGAAGACTTTAGACTAGACTTCCTTTAAAATCTTTCAATTATAATTATCTGTTTTGAGTAAGACTATGGTAAAACTATGGTAAAACTATGTCTATTTTAGCAGATTTATCAGGGGAATGCTCATATGAAATTAAAGACTATTAACCTTTAATTTATGAATATGAATGTTTAGTATTTTCTTGATTTTCATATTTTTGCTTTCTTAAACGACATATCTCACCAGTGTTCCCTATTGTTGTGAGAGCATACCTTGCATATGGTGTCGAAGGTTTTACATAACTAAGGAACATAAGCCTCCCATGCGCATGTATATAACTTATCCATATAGATTACTGACTGTGCCTCAATCTAGATTGCGTACAAATTACTTTTGAGGCTTAAAAATTAGACCCAATTTAATAGATTAATCTAGTGTGGGCTGTTTAATTGGGTCTAAAAAGATTTATAATTAAAAATTAATGTTATATCAAGCCTATATTCCTTTTATTTGATATTATAAATCTATTAGATTTATTATTTTTTATATTAATTTACAAAACATGAGCTTCTTTATGTTTGTAGGTGAAATCTATTCAAAGTGAAAACTTCATTGAGATTGTTTTAGTTTTTATTACTTAAAAGAATTATGTAAATGACCTGTCTTAAGCTTGTATGTTTCTTAGAAAGAAAAGTTTACTCGTATCTTATGGGTAAGTTTACAAATGCTATTTTCATAACAAGGAATTGTCAACACTTGTAGTTTAAGAAAAGCTTCATTTGATATTTCAAAAGTTTAGTTAAGTGCTTATTTTTATTCTCTTATTCCTAATGATCAATTTTTCCTTAAGTGGTGAATTTAAGATCTTGAAGTTTTATTTAATAATTGAGGAATTTCTACTTTTCATATCTTTGAAATCTTATCATGACAACATCATCTATGACCATGTACATACAAGAGTAACAAAATATAGCTATTAAGCCAAGAACAAAATTATCAACATAACTTCATAGATAAAAATTAAAGGATATAAAGTCAAGGTATGAAAAATATCAAAATAAAATTATGGAAGTGTTAACTTGTTTTTAAGACTTCCCCATGACTCAAAATATTTATAGTCTCATAAATAAAATAGAAACATTGAAGTCTTAGATTTATGTCAAGGATTTTTGGAATTTAGAAATGGACAAGTTCCCTTAGGTAGCAAAATAATTAAGAGCAAAACAAATATAATGGAAACCTTAGAATTTTTAGATAAGGCATTCTCGGGATTTAGATAATGAACAAGTCTCCTTTTTGTTTCGATTTGATTAAGGACAAGTCTAAGATTAGAATTTGACTAGTCTTAATTTATTAGTAAGAAATAGATAATGAAAGCATAAATAAAGAATTTAAAATAAAAGTTAGATTAGTGAGTTTTAGGCTCTAAAATATTTATATACATTACTTATACATAATAGTATATAGAAAGTTAAGTTAGAAATAAGAACACAATATAAACATGAATTTTAGACATGGAGTTAATAAGGCATGAACAATATGTTATTTCCATGATTCCATTCCCTAGCATGAGCATCATGAGGATTTTATATGGAACCATAACATGCATATTTTTCAAGTTATGTTAACATGAACTAGAAGGTGGTATAGAGTTTTCAATTTATAAGAGTTTAGTTATGTGGAGGAATGAATATGTAAAGAATGAAGGATGGATGGGGTATTTATAGAGTTTTAAGGAGGAAATTTGATGGAATAAAAATAAATGGAAAAAGAAAAAGAATTAGAGGGATAGAGAGAGAGAAGTGGCTAGTACTTAATAGAGAACGGGGAAAGTATTATGGTCCAATAGTGTTTTAAGGCCACTTCCTTAACCCTACTTTACTCTCTCAACAACTTTGTGCACCCCGCCTCTCTCTCGTGTAAGTTCCTTCTCAAACCCTAACTCTTTCGCTCTCTATGTTTCTTTTGTTAATGTTGATTCCTAACCGATGAAATGATATTTTCTATTGTCTAGGTACACACGATGGAAAGCATAAGATCCATTCGAGCTAGATCAAGCTCCTTAACACAGAGGCACTCGTATTTTTGGGGAATGATCCTCTCTCCTGATATTCATTTCACTATGTATGCTCTTTTTCTTTACATGCAATATGCTGTTACAACCGTATCTGCTATTACAACCGAATACTAGCTTTCCTATTCTGTTTCAAAAGTTGATATTATGGTTATTTATAGTTTGTAACTTCTAACTATACCATTGAAAGTAATAATCTTTCATCCAAGCCGGCACCTTTCTTGTCCGATGATGTTTGTCTATAATAAGTTGCCCTTAGTTTTGAAAAAGGACCTTGTCCTCAAGGTTAGAGTATGCATAAGTCTGCTTAAAACAATGCTAGTCCTCCCATGGCGAATCTTCTGGTGGTAAACCCTTCCACTGTACTAAAACCTGTGGAATAGAGACTCCCTGTTTGACAATATATCGAGAGTCTATAATAGCCAAGGGTTGTAGTAACGGGCATGAATTAGTAGATTCATCAAGTAGATCAAGAGGCTGAAAGTTGTGTCCATGTGCTTGTTTCAATAAAGAAACGTGAAAAACATTATAGATCTTCGAATAAGGGGGTAACTCTAACTCATAAGCACATTGACCAATCCTCCTGAGAATAGTAAAAGGCCTAAAATATTTTTTAGACAGTTTATGGCTTTTGTGAGAAGCCAATGACAACTGCCCATAAGGTTAAAGCCGAACATAGACTCTGTCCCCCACCTGAAAAACCACGTCAGAACGATGTTGATTAGCTAAACACTTCATTTAAATTTGAGCCTAGTGTAAATTGGTCTGTAATTGCTTCAGAGCTTTGTCTCTTGAAATCAATTCATCATCTACAGCATCCACTGAAGAAGAACCCCCCACATAGGAAGGAATCGTGGGTGGTTCTCGATCATATACAATCTGAAATGGTATATAACCTGTACCTTCATGATAAGATGTGTTATAGGCATATTCTGCCCATGGTAAAAACTTGATCCACTGAGCTAGGTAATCTATAACAAAACACCTAAGATACTGTTGAATAGTACGATTCAGTACTTCAGTTTGACCATCCGACTATAGATGATAAGCTGAACTCATATGCAACCTTGTACCACTGAACTGAAAGAAGTCTTTCCAAAATTTACTTAGAAAGACAAAATCCCTATCCGAAACAATGGTTTTAGGAAACCCATGTAACTTAACAACCATTGTCATGACTAAATTAGCGACTTTGGTTGCCGTAAAGTGTCCCTCCAATGCCCATAAGTGACAATATTTGGACAATCTGTCTACCACAACAAAAATCACTATATAGCCCTTTGAATTTGGGAGGTAAGTTATAAAATCCATGGTTACATCTTCCCAAACTCTAGTAGGGATAGGTAAAGGAGCTAAGAGTCCTGTAGGTGCCTTAGTTACATACTTAATCCGCTGACAGATGTGACAATTTCGAACATACTCCTCAATCTGCTTTCGCATATTGCTCCAATAAAACTGCCCTACAATGCGCTTGAATGTCTTAGTAGACCTAAAATGCCCTGCCATAGGAGAAGAATGAATCCAAAATAGTGGGGATCGATAAAGAGTCAGGTACCAAAAATAAACGTTGGTCAAAATATAATAACCCATTCCTCCATTTAATCTTCTGCTTAACAGCATTACCTATTTGCAAATTAGGAATAAGCTTCTAAAAAGCTGGTAATGTCTTATTTTCCTTCTTAAGTTATGTAACACAATCAAATACTGGCATGGATAATGCCAAAAGAGAAGCATCGGAATAACACATTTTCCACCCCTTTTTTATAAACTATCTCATAATCATATCCCAAGAGTTTTGTAACATAACGCTATTGTTCAGGACTCTAAATAACCTAAGAAAGAAGTTCTTTTAAACTTCTATGATCAGTGCGAATTTGAAAATGATTCCCCAGCAGATATTTTCTCCACTTATGCATTGCTTCTACCACAGCATATAACTCTCGAACATATGTAGAGGCTTTCTGTAAATGATTAGGAAGCTTCTTGCTAAAGTAGGCAATAGGATGTGATGCTCGTAATAAAACTGCTCTTATTCCACTCCTAAGGCATCCGTTTCAGCCACAAATGGTTGCTGAAAATCTGGCAATGCTAATACAGGGCATTAATTAAAGCCTGTTTTGGATGGTGAAAAGCTTAAGTAGCCATCTCAGACCAATGAAACCCATCATGTTTGAAATGATCCGTCAAAGGACCAGCAATAGTAGCATATCCCTTGATAAATTTTTTGTAATAGCCAAATAAACCCAGAAAAGCTCATAATTGCTTTACAGTGGTAGGAATCTCCCAATTTGCTACCGCTTCCACTTTCGAACGATTGGGACGTACTTCATTAAAAGAAACCACATGTCCCAAATACTCCACAGTAGTTTGAGCAAAAGAACATTTACTCTCTTTTAGATAAAAATGATTATCTAATAGAGTTTGCAAAATAACTTTCAAAGGTGTAAGTGTTCAGCCATTGTTCTACTATATATTAGAATATCATCAAAATAAATTATCACAAACTTCCTCAAATATGATTGAAACATTTCATTCATAATGGACTGAAATGTAGAAGGGGCATTGCTCAAACCAAATGGCATTACCAAAAATTCATAATGCCCATTAGGTGTACGAAAAGTCATTTTTTTTCCACATCGTGAGGATCCATGCGGATCTAATGATAGCCTGCTCAAAGATCTAACTTTGAAAAAAAAGAAAACAAGCATCTCGAAGTTCATCAATCAATTCGTCCATTATTGGAATAGGAAAATTATCCCTAATAGTAACTTGATCGAGGGCTCGATAGTCAATACAAAATCTCCAACTCCCATCTTTCTTTTTAACCAGTAAAACCGAAGAAGAAAAGGCACTAGTGCTTCTCTGAATAACCCCTTCAGCTAACATATCCTCCACTTGCTTCTCTATCTCATTCTTTTGAAAATGGGTAGCGATATGGTTTGACATTAACAAAGGAAGTGTTTGGAACAAGATGAATTTGACGTTGATATTGCGAAGTGGTGGCAATGATGAAGGTGCTTGAAAAACAGAAGAAAATCTGCCCAATAATGCTTGAATAGCATCATGTTGGTGGTATTAGTGAAATATCAAAATTGACTTTCTGAGCCACCAAATGATAACAAGTAGCAATAGCATCAGTATGAACTAATCTTCGCAATTGATGATGGGAAATCTCCTCAGTCAAGTCAGTCCTGTCGCTATCAACATACAGTCTTCCCTTCCTCATAGAATTCCATAGTCAACTTGGAATAATCCATAGTTACTAGCCCTAATTTATTTAACCACTGAATTCCCAAAACAATATCAGCACCCTATATGGGAAAAAAATAAAAGAATCTGTAAAGTTCCAAGACTGTATAAAAACATAAACATCCAAACAAACACCTTCACAACTCATTGTGGACCCATTACCAATCATGACTAAAACTTAGGTGCTGGCTGAATCAACAATCCCAAATGATGGACCAATCGTGTTTGTACAAAATTACGAGTGCTCCCCGTATCAACTAAAATCCACACCTCATGACCATTGATCCGTCCTCTAAATTTCAAAGTACAAGGTTTTACAGTTCCAGATAATGCATGGTAACTAATAGAACTTGTTTCCAACTCAATCTCAGCTACATGCTCTGATTCCAACAACTCATCCATGTCGTCATCGTCATCATACAACAATAACAAAAATTTAGATTTACACTTATGATTACGATGATATTTTTCATTACAGTTATAACAAAGACCCTACTCATGCCTGCTAACATTTCTGCTGGTGTCAATCGTTTAATGGGTATATTTGGTGGTTGTCTTAAGGTGATTTGATAACTATCTTGGGTTTAGTGTGTAAGGGAACAGACTAAATATGTGGTTTGGAAAACTGTAAGGGAGAAATGTGTTTGGAACCGAAGGTGTTGTGTATGGTTTTGAAAACAATTGGTCATTATACTTACTTTTATGCATTTTGCAAGCAAATTGCCTGCATGAGTGTAAGCGGTCTAGTAATTTGAACTTCTCGTTTTATAAAAAGTTTAAGACCTAATATAAACAACTAATAAGAAATGATTTAGGTAATCCTACGACTCTATTGGATAAAGATTCAAATTGAGTCTGTTTCTTCTACTGATCTAATTTGCGTGAGTTTTGACAGGGTACCTTGAATATCTTCAAACTCATATGGCCCAAAACGATTTCAATAGCTTTCTTGAAATTTGTCCAAGAACTGAGCTGTTTATTATTATACATCCATTTGTACCAATCCAAGGCTCTATCTTCCATGGCAAACAAAGCAGTCATAATTCGTTGCTCATTTGGAATAGCATGAAAATCAAAGAACTGATCGGCCTTAAAAACCCATCCTAAAGCTTCATCCCCGGTGAATTTAGGAATCCCTAATTTGATTCCTTTCAATAAATTCTCTACAACAGTCCCTCCATTAGCAGAATATGATGAACTCGAATTATGATCCCCTTGTTGATTAATCATCGAGTTCTTATTCTGACTTAAATTCTTGGAATACTTCTCAAATTTCTTGTCCATTTCATCTCTCATAGCTTGTAACAAGGTGGTCTGCAACTGGTTGGCTAATTCTTGAAAATTGTCCTCCATTGCTCCTGCTCTAGTTGATGGAGCCATAAGAACAACGAGAGCACTAAATTTATTATGGCCCAATAGTGTTTTAAGCCCACTTCCTTAACCCTAATTTACTCTCTCAACAACTTTGTGCACTCTGCCTCTCTCTTGTGTAAGTTCCTTCTCAAACCCTAACTCTCTCGCTCTCTATGTTTCTTTTGTTAATGTTGATTCCTAACCGATGAAATGATATTTCCTACTGTTTAGGTACACACGACAGAAAGCACAAGATCTATTCGAGCTAAATCAAGCTCCTTAGCATAGAGGCACTCGTATTTTCGGGAATGATCCTTTCTCTGTATATTCTTTCACTATTTATGCTCTTTTTCATTACTTGCAATCTACTATTACAACCGAATACTAGCTTTCCTATTCTGTTTCAGAAGTTGTTATTATGGTTATTTACAGTTTGTAACTTCTAACTATACTATTGAAAGTAATAATCTTTCATCTAAATTATCACCTTTCTTGTCCGATGATGTTTGTCTGTAACAGAAAGAGAGTGATTAAAAATTAATTTTAGTAGAGAAAAGTAAGTAAAATGTAAGGAAGTTATATGAAAAGTAATATTGGAAAAGAAAATGTAAGAAATAGATATATAGGTTATAAGAGATAGGTTGTAAAAAAAATAAAGATAGATAAATAGTAGTAAATAGTGATTAAATAGTAGATAAGATAAATAAATTACCAGTCGTAATGAAAATACACATAATCAGGTTATATCTGACATTTTTAGGTGCTGTAAAAATTATTTCTAATATTTTTATGATTTCTCACTATATTATGAGTCTAAATTGATTGTCAGAATATTTTTTCTCATTTTCCATGTTAGTGCCTTAATTCTAAAAAGTGACCCCATTCGAGTTCAAAACAAATGAGTTTTTGGCAAATTTGATCTTTTTAGGTTATATAACATTTTATCGAGTTATAATCTAGGGTTGACTCATTTTTATTATTTTAAGATTTCTAGCACGGTTTTGTCGAATCTAAATCCACTTGTTGTTAACCTAAGCTATCTTTTAGGGTTTCGGTTGAATGCTAGCTTTAAGATTTACTCGTAAGATTATAAAATCTAATGGTTCAAACTTATACTATGTATTCGGTTTATAAACTGAGTTTTACTTTATTTTTATAGTCTATTTAATATTTTAAGGTTCTTGAGATTGTTTAATCGAGTTTGGAGCTTTTAATATTAAGGGTTAACTCGGTTTGACTTTAGAATTTCGATTCCAAGGTTTCACATATAAGAATACTATAAAATTTTAAGGGTTTACAATTATAGGGAATAATAATAATAATAATAATAAATAATTAATTAATATTATTATTATTTGGATATATCACCTCTATTTACATGTTAGAGATCAAGTAGATGAATTGTTTAGCATATGGTTTTCAAATTGATTAAGCTATTAGATCGTTTTAATGGAGATATGTTTTTGCTTAACAAATTGTTTAGCATAAGGTTTTCAGATAAATTAATCTATTAGATCATTTTAATGAAGATATGTTCTTGCTAAACGATTTATTTTTAGGGTTTCAGGTTTTATCTAATTTATTTGATATTTTAGGGTTACTAAATCTTTATCTAATCCTATTTAGGGTATCTATGGCTTTGAATTTTTTGGATCTAAGTTCAATTTGATTTATATGATATTATAGGTTATAAGATTTATTTGATTCAATATTAGGTTTCTAAGATTTTGATCTAGCCTAATATGGTTTAGGATCATGATTCTAATGCGAATGTTAGGGTTTATAATGTGTTTTATTTATTTTGTTAAAATTATAATTAATCTTTTGATATGATTTCGGCCTATGTTATTTGATTAATATCATACTATTTTCTTGGTTTTGCATTTTTACTTTCTTAATATAATTATTCATATATGTAGTTTGTGCCAATAACTATAAGCTCTCCTCGGTAATTAGCCCTAGAGTCTTATTGTATTATAAGTTATATTGATATGATTATTATGTATATATTATTACCATAATTGTTGAATCGTATTAGTATTTATTGCAATAGTTCACTAATATTATTATATAGGTTATTTATAAATCATGCAGAATTGTTATAAGTTAATAAATTATCATGATTAACATAATATTTATAATATAATAACCGGGCCCTTAATATTTTCAACTTATTAAAATTGACTTTATATGTGGCTCAATTATGTTATTATATATTATATGACAAAATATTCTTATTATTTTTACTACAACTTATATTGTTAGTTACAACATGCTTTTGACATTATTAACACTACTACTATAAATTGTAATAATAGTTTGTCATATACTTATTATATCATGTGGCCAAGATAACTACATGATTAAATTAGTAATGTAGAATATTTTATGGGTATCAATTTTAGAGCTTTTGTATTTTATTACAATTACTTGTTTTATATTTTGAATATTTTCTGTATGTAATAAATTATTCACATGATTTGAGTGACTTCCAACGGGTTTTACTTACTAAAGGAGGTGGTGTTATTAGTTTTATTAAGGGATTATGATCATCTTTAATTATAAGTTCATAGGCAAATATTTATTTGCCATTATTTTGGAAATTTTATTCGTTAGGCATTATTTGATTCTATGTGTTTGATGAATCAAAAGATATATTTATTTTTATTTGTTGAAGTTAAAGTTTTGCTTGGTGATTTGTTACTCTATTCTTATTTGAAAATTTTTTGGCATATTTGGTATTTTTCGAATTATTTTCCAAAATTGATTAATAGTTCCTTTAAATTTAGTGGAGACTTAATAATTACTTTGTTGACTTACTATGCTCATTGATTGCGAAAACTTAAGGAAATTTTTGTTAATGACGATTCAAATTTCTTAAACTATAATTAAATTGTTTACATTTTAATATTTTTAAATCATGAAAAATTAGGAGTGATCTTTGCAACTTTTCTCAAAGCTTCTTCAAGATTTTATATCATAATATTGTCAATTATGAAAATTAAGTTATGTAAGATTAGGGAATTTACAAGAGCCTTTTTTTTAAATTGCAATTTTGTCCTTCATAGGGTTCTTGGGTGAATTAAAACTTAAAATCTAATTAAAATTGATAAAATAAATTCATTTGAGTAATTAAACTTATAATTTACACCTAAATTGGATTACAAGCCCTAAAGTAACCAAATTGTCAAATTCTAACACATATAAAAGTGAATGGCCTAGGTAGTGCTATGTGACACTATAAGACTAAAAGAACAGAACCCTAGACCTTCCCTACCCTTAAAAATATCCCTAAAAATCTTTGTGGTTGCTCCCACCCTTTTTTTCTCCCTCTTATCTTCTCATTTCCTTCATTTATTCTTCATTAAAACCCCCTAAGACCTATATTAGGTAAAATGCCTCCAAAATCCATATTTTAAGCATTTTAGTCCATGTTTGAGCTAGCATAATATAAATTAAGCTATAATTAGTTTTTCTCCTCCTTCTTCTTCTCAAGAGAATGAAGAAGACATGAACATTCAAGTAGCATAAAAGCTACAAAATTCGTAATAAGCAAAACTAAGTTAAGAAAAGTGTACTAAACTTGAGTTTTAGCTCATTTAACACTTAATAAGCTCCTTTAGTGACTATCTTGTTCTTAGGTGGTAGTTTAAGGTTAGAAAATAGAGGAAATGAAGAGAGAGAAGCCACTCAAGGTGCAACAAAATCCGTGCTAAGGTAAGACCATAAATTTAAAAGAGCTTTTTTTTTGTTTTATGAGTATTTAAGTGTAAAAATTGGTATGGGCACTTGGTATATATTTAAAGTTGCTAAATTTTAGGTTTTGAGTATTTTGAAAGTGTTCATTTAAGATTATTGTTGGAACAATTAGTAAAGGTGCAAGACAAAATAAGGTAGGCTCTAAACTAGTTAGTGGAGTTGGAATTCAATATAGGTTTGGTTATTGGTTGTATAAGTGGAGTGTAGAACTTACAAAAATGATTTTAAGCTGCTGGAAATTTCTATTTATGGAGGAAATTGGTGATTAACTAATTCCATGTGTGAATTATTGAAGGAAATATGAATGTAAGATGAATTATCATGTTGATGATTTGGAGTTGAAATTGATGAAAACTACGTTGAGTGTGTATATATGTTGTGGGACATGAGCTATGTGAAGAAAGAACAAAGCATGTTAAATTCTGAAATTTTGATTAATATGTGTTAGTAAAAGTAGTATCTAGGTGAATGAAACTATAAAAATAGTGTTGATTAAGAATGTGTGAAGTTATTAACTAAATTGAAAAACCTGATTCAATTAGGATAATATATGGACCAAATTGAGGTTGAATTAGTGGAATATAGTGTAAGGAATTAAGGAAAAATAGCCATTCGGGAAAGGAAAGGAGAAATTATTAATTTGAGACTATAATTAGTTAATTAGTAAACTGGGAAGCCTTGATTAAAATGATTGAATTGTGGGTTGTTTTGGATGATATTAGAGGAGAATTTAATGATTTATAATAATTCATGTGGAGGAGAAATTAATTTAAGCATTTGACCAATCATGTGGAATTATAGATTATGATGAGTAATTGTCTAATTTATGAAATCGAAGACTAAATTGTTAATGAGTTGTTGTATGAGGGAATTTGATTATCTAATATGAAAATGAATTTGATGAAATGTGGAGTGAGATGGTTAGTTGTATCGATAAGTGTCTAATTTATGAAATCGAAGACTAAATTGTTAATGAGTTGTTGTATGAGGGAATTTGATTATCTAATATGAAAATGAATTTGATGAAATGTGGATTAAGATGGTTAGTTGTATTGATAAGTGATGATGGCATGATGATAAGTTCCTATATAATTAGACAATTGGTGAGATGACAATTTTACGTGAAGATTTACATATTGTCATGATAATGACTAATGTGATACAATGTAAATGACTTGGAAAATTAATATGGTTTGCTGAAATTCTTAAATGATTGATGGAATTGGTAATAAATTATTTACTTGTGTTATTATGAAGGAATTATGAGGGTTAGGTGAATTATAATGATGATTCAAATTTGAAATTGAACATTCATGAAAATATGTTGGATACGTGTATTTATGTCCATGGCATGTTTGGTGTTTAGGGGAGAGGTAGAACTTTCAAATCTAAAAATTTGGTTAGATATGATAAATTTGATGATTAGATGATAAATTATGAAGTTGATAGCTAATAGGAAAGCATTGTTGATGAATAGGTATGTAGTAGAATAAATTGTCAATTAGAGTAGAATTGGGAATTTTATGGAAAAACCTGATTCAATTGAGTAGATTGAGGCCTAAAATGAAGTTAGAAATAGTAGATAATAAAGTGTTGGGGAAAATATCCCTTTAGAAAAGAAATTAAAGGAATATCAATTTTAGGCTATAATTTACTTAGTAAACTAGAAAGCCTGAAATGTGGTAAATTGTGTATGGGCTGTTTTAATTTATACCAAACTATACATTAATACTTCTTTGGTAAAATGGTTGTAAAATTAAATAGTATGAGACATGCTTGATAATAATACAAAATACATTGACAATTGTGATAACTATAGAACTCAAAACTAGTTGTGAATGAGTTATAAAATGGAAAGAACCTAGTTAGCAAATAATATATGAAATCGGTGATGTCACGCCCAAAGGATATCCTAAACGTGAATCGCCACACTCAATATTAAGGCTTAAGTATGACAACCTTATAATCCCAAAAATCTTGATATTGATTGCAAGGCGTACCTTCGCTATCGTAGTGGACCGAACTTTGGATCATGCCATTTAAGTAGTTATACACTGTAGCAATTAAGGAAATAAATCATAACAATATAACCAAGGTTCATAAAAACTATTAAGGAGTCTTTACAACATTAAGGGGCATTCCCCTATAAAAGATAACTAAGTCTAATAAAGAGTCTAAATAAAACAATTTACTTCTTTGAAACTTCTCTTGGAATCCATATCTACTTCTATCTTGCACTTCTATTCATAAGATCTCGGCTCAAGGCATTACCTGGGTAAAATAACCTCTCGGTTCCAACCAAAGGTATGAGAATTACAAAAGATATCTAAGAGGGTATAAGCTACTAGCTTAGTGAAATTTATATCCACAAATAAACACTCAACATTAAATAATCAAATCAAGTTTAGTTAAACAATTGTATGAGATGCACAAACACATGGGCAAACAATACATATGATTTTCCGAGAATCATATGTTTGAATGGATTTACCCCCCATTTGGTGGTTAGGTGTTTTATACCATATAGGCCACTATTGTACAACATAGTTTCGTGATAATTCTTATCTTCAACAACTTTCTTGCAAAAATAAAAGGTATCATAAACCAACTCACTTGTAGCTTATTTCCAAGCCACTACGTAGCTGCCAAATACGTTTTATTTGGATGTTGTCTTATCTCTAGTTGATTCGGACGATGCATCGTCACTTTATAGAAATTATAGACTCTATGAATCTCCTTACTAAGCCTTTGTCCCACCAAAGGAATAGTAATAAATGCAATGAACTCACCCGATGACATGCATAAATTATTTTAGTTAAGTACTCATGGCATAATTAAATAATTTGTGGGTAATCATAGAATTACAACAATCAATCTTATACTAGATCAAACATTCATTATAAACAATTTGTCTCGATATACTTATTCGTAATTTCAACCAAGTATGTAAAGCACATGCATTTCCATTTTATCTTTTCCTTAATTCCAATGCCACTATTTTACAAGCAAAATCATAAGTGCAAATATGTAATAAATAGACTCACTCGGCCATATTAGAAGTTCCTTAGTCGAAATATTCCTCCGAGTAGGGTAGCTCGGACTCCACGTTACCTACAAAAAAAATACCCGAAATGAGTATTTCTTGGATGTTTACTTAAACTTGTAATTCTATTGTTACTAGGTTCGTCAAAATTCGTATAGAAGAAAGTTCCAACTTAAAATGACTATAACTTGCTTATTTTAACTCGAAATTTCTCATATAATATATCAATTTCTACCTATTCGAAAATATCTATTCATTTCTAAGGTTATTTCTACATAAAAAGTCATTTAGCTTCCCAAAAGCCTCGTACAAATTAAAACGCGAAATCCCAGTTTTTGCAAAACAATTTCCAAACTCAATTTTATTCAAAAATTCTTTTGAAAAAAATATAGATATGTATATAGTTGGAAAATCCTTTAAGTAATTATATAGACTCATATTATATGCAAGATTCGAATGGTGTTGTCTCAACAATTATTTTTCGTAAAATAATTTTATTTTAAAAGTGTTAAAACTTAACAATTTCATTTTAAGTGTTTTGGAGAAACTTTATAATTCCTTAGGTTATTGTAAATAAGTATATTCTTATTTTCTTTTTCTAATTTCTTTCTCAAAACTAGTAAATTTCCTTTTAATTTTTAATCTTTTACAACTTTTGCTTTTGTGGCAAAAGTAATTTTCTAAAGTCTTTATCAAGTTATGGATATCTTATGGTGATTTTTAATTCGTATATATTTTCTTTTTTAAAGAAAAATGGCTTTGTTAGACAAATCTTCTTATCATTATATTCTCATCTTCTAACTTCATTGAAAGAGATTTTATTTCTAAAACTTAGTTCCTTAAGTCTTTTATCCATTTTTCCTTGGAAGAAAATTATTCTTTTTAAGTTATTGATAAGATTCATTGTTTTTTAAAATCATCATAATCTTTTTTATTTGTAGCACCCTAAAATAAGGCATTATAACCTGTCACGTATCTCTTCTTATTTATGATACGCAAAGGCTCTATTATCCACAATAATATAATCATCACCTGTAAATACTCATAGAGTATCTCATAGGATACCAAACTTATTAAAACTAAAAACTCATACTTCATAAAATATAAACTCCTTGTTCAAGTATAAAATCCAAGTTGACGTCATAGTCAACAAATTCAACAGAAACTAAAAACTGTTTACATTAAAATCTTTTCATGTAAAACCAACAAAAGCATCCAACTACAATTCCAAATGATCAAAACATGTCTTTTCCTAGAAATTTGATATATGAAGCCTAACTCTCGGCTGGGTAGTCAGGTCCACTATCGCCATCCCCACTATCCAAGGATAAGTCATATTCGGAAAGATCATATACTATACCTTCTTCACCTGTACCTGAAATTTAAAAAAATGAGCGATGACGCCCAGTACGATAACTCCAATCCAAAAACAAATGCATATGCACATACAATAGACAGGTAATTCATGCAACTTAAACTAATGCAAACAGTTATGTTATTATATTTCTTAAGCCAATAAAACAACACAGTTCAGTATTAGGTATACTCTAATCTTGAACTCGAAGTTACTTAGACCCCATTGAAAATCATACAACTCTTTGAAAATAATAATCATATACATATATGGATGAGTTGGTACTACCCAAACACCTCGAATCCAGAACACCTAATTCTACCGGAATCATATCAAGGCATGAGTCCACTAGGGACAACCTCACACCAAGATTATCAGGGTGCCTCACCAGTATTATTGTCTATCAGGTCTTTACTGGTCAAAGCCAAGCACAATAAACCATACAATTATTAACCTGAATAATGATTAGGTTTATTAAGAAATTTTGTTCCTACAAGCATTCAATCAATACTAAACTTACAGGCAAAAACATCAAGCAAGGATTGGTCATACCTTTCTAAATTTTAGGAATATAAATCAAATCCTCAGAATCTGATACCAACAACAACAAAGACAACCCAAACTTTACCAACTCCTATATCTACACCAACAACAATTCCACAAACTCCAAATATCCTGTTACAACATATATATATACATTAACAGATATGATCGCATTATCAAAATATCCTAACAAACATGAATTCCCCAAAAATCCTAACCTAAAAAGAAATCTCCGTTATCTGCACCATCTATTCCGATCAAACTCTACAAACACCAATTATTTCACCAAAGACCCTAATATGCACAACAATAAGAATGTATGAGGATTGTTTAACTCGTATTTTATTTGAATCCATCATAGAGGAGATAAACTTACTGTTTTGAATGGCTAAAACCTCATTTGCATTCACCAATTCACAGATCTCACACGTGCTAGGGTTTCCCCACAAGAACCTTCATGCAAAATCCAACCCAAACCTAAGAAAACTTATACAATTTCGTATTTAATCCATAAGAGAAGGTTAAAATCACTTATTTTGGATCAAAAACACCCTCCAGATGATTCTCCAAGCCTAGATCTCCAAGAACACTCCAAAACCCTCTTTGACGCAAGAAGAAAATGATAAAAGAAAATTTGTCGAAACTGTTTTTCGCATCTCGTATTTATAGAAATTTGGTCATACGCTGGCGACATACGTTTTACGCCCTACGCTGGCAAAATTTACATGAATGCTGGCGGCTTTCATCAGGGCTTTGAATTCCCAGAACTTCGATCCTACTACATACGTCGGGAAATCCATGCCCTACGCCGACGACGTTCCCAGCCGGTGTTAAGAAAAACCCTAGAGTATACCGACAGCATTCCACCCAGCGTTAAGAAAAAAGTTATTGTTCCCTTCCTACACCGTCTCTATGCCAGCGGCGTACAATCTGTCAAAAATTGCTGAAATTCGAACTTTAATATTTGTTCTACAACCAAACTTAAACCTTTACAATTTACTTGTTTTGACCTTAAACTCATCCTATATCATCTCATGATTCATAATTCATTATATTTTCATCTTTATTTCTGTATATTACCTTATTTCTTTTGAAAATGAGTTTATTATTTATATACTTGGAAATCCTTTATTTATATGTGGGTTTATAGATTAGGAGGCTGATTTCTATCTTAACTTTGAAAACAAGCCTTGTTCTTAGTTGTTATTATGGAGTTAGCTTAAATCCTACAAGTAAACTTTTATGAAAACTTTGTTTACCAAGAAAATATTTATGGTAAGTTTTGATAAACTTTATGTATTTATAAAAGAAATTTTTTTATTTTGTTGGTTAATTTCTTTTATGAAATCATCTTTGTTGTTATTTAAGAAAAATCTTGGTGAGTTTAAAAAGAAGTTGAAAAATGATTTTCATATGTGTTTAGTAACAAAATCTTGATTTTAGAGATAATGTCATATATTAAAAGTTTAGTTTCATTTTCCTTTGTTAAGGAAAGTCTACTTCAAATTTTTGTTGAGACAAGATCATTATAATGATGCATGTACATGAGCATAGAATATGAAAAATGATGAAAATATATGAGAAGCAAATTAATAATAAGCAAGATAATATATTAAGTATTGGAAACCTTAGCTTCATCAAGGTATCCCGGTCAAGCATTGGAAGCCTTAGCTTCATCAAGGCATCCTGGGACTAAGAATAAACTAGTCTCAAAAAGAAAAAAGAAAAAGAAAAGAAAAAGCAATAATATGAGCAATGATAATAATAGAAACAAGTTAGTAGTTAGTTAGCATTTAGGCTCTAAGAAACACACACACATATATATAGATAATAATACATATATAGTTATGTTAGAATCATAATAACATCAAGGTAATAATAATAACAACATTAATAACAACATATAAAAACATAATATCAAGATAATAATATAGGAATTTCATGTGCAAGAACAAAACATAAACATGTGGTTGCTTTTACTACTCATATGAGTTTCAAAACAACACCATGGTCATGGTAAGTTACATGACATGGGTAAACTAAATGGTTGGAAAAAGCTTTACCTAAAGTGTTTTGTAGTAAGAATAAGGTAAGGAATGTAGGTTTATGTGATTGATGATATGTAATAAATGGTTTGTGTGTAGAAAAGGATTTTGTGTGTAATTGGTGTAAGAAAGTTTTGGTAGAAAGAAATTTTGGAGATAGGTTTTGTGAAGTGATTTTGGAAGAGTTTTGTTATATGAAATGAATATGTGAAAGAAGTGGAGGGAGAGGGGGTATTTATAATTGAAAATTGAGGGAAATTAAGTGTAGTAAAATAAATTGAAAAGAAAAATAAATTGAGAAAGAGAGGAGAGGGTATGCACCAGCCATAAGGAGAGAAAGGGAGAGAAATAATTAAATTTTGTAATTTTGTAAGAAAAGTAATTAATAGGACTAATATAGAATTTGTTACCTAAACTTTACTAAAAAATTCAATTAGGTACCTAAACTTTTAAAAGTTCAATTTTAGTATCTTAATAAACTTTTTGAGGCTATTATCAGTACCTTACTTAACTCCATTAGCTCTATTTTCACACATGGATAAACGAACCAATTACACCTTGACACGTGTATATCACCCCACTGTCATCATTGTACTTTCCTCACGCCCCTTCCTATTTCCCCTCTTTCCCTTCCCACGAACAATACTCTCTCTCTTTCTCTCTCTCCATCCTCTTTCACTCTAAATTTCTTAGCTTCTGGGTATTGTCCCTTCTTTTTCTTCTTTCAAGTCCTTTAAAATGGAGAAAAAACAAAGCCTTTTCTCATCACTCAAAGAAGAAGTAATATAAGGTCCCTCTCCAAACCATACGAGGTCACCAAGCACCTCACCATCACTAATGTAAAGTCTCCTCTACTACCAAAAGCACTCCAACCACCACCATCAGCACCACTACCTCTCCCTTCACGACATATTCTAAGCCACCAGGACTGAAGAAGCATTTTCCCCAAAACCACACGAAGTCAACTTGCAAATTCACCATCTTCAAGATCCATACAGTACCTTCAAACCCACAACCATGCTGAACATTCATCTCGATCGAGTCGACTCATACTCGACTCCGATCAAACCTTAGGCAACCTCCGTTCTTCGAACCATAATTTGCGCTCTAAAGACCAACTCCCTTCAGCCATTGAGGCAACTTGCTAGAGTTGAGCAATATCGTGCTTATCACCAAACACATAGACCACAACTACTAAAAATGTCCCACACCATATGAGCCGCGTGACCTACCGAGGACCACATCAAACACACTCGTAGCTGCAAAGAAGATTAACTCCATCCATGTGGAGATCCTCATTTAACTGAATTCATAATGTCGGACCCATTGTATATTTGTTTCAATATTGCCAATTTTTTAAGTTATTCACCAGTGTATTTGTGAGTTTCGTCAATGTAACTTCCATCTTCGTACAATTTTCTACAAATAATTGTAAATATTTCGGGTTTGTTAAATGTTGGAATTTCTCCTTCTTCTTCTTCCTTTTTCTTTTCTTCTGAGTCTTTCTCTCTCTCTCTTTATCAATTTTTTTTTGTATTATACATGTGTCAAGGTGTAATTAGTCTGTTCACCTACGTATACAAACAGAGCTAACGGAGTTAAGTGAGATACTGATAATAGCATCAAAAAGTTCATTAAGGTATCAAAATTGAATTGTTGAAAGTTTAGGTATCTAATTGAATTTTTTGGTAAAGTTCAGGTATCAAATTCGACATTAACCCTAATTAATATGTAAGATATGATTTGATATAAGATGTATTAGAAAGGTAAAAAGTAAGAAAAATATATATGTAGTAAGGAAAAGTAGAGAAGTACAATGAATAGTAAACAAGACTAATAAGTTACCGGTAATAAAGAAATTACATGTATAAATGCGATATTTGTAATTTTTAGTTATCGAAAAATTATGAAACTGATATTTTTGGTTTCTTATGTTATTATGAGTCTATCGTATGAATGGAATATTTTTTCCATCCGGTTCTTCGACATGGTTTTCAAGAACTGATTCCATTCGGATCCGAAAGATACTAAAAATTGATGTATATAATATTTTTATACTTCCCTATATAATTACGAACCATTACAAGCCATTAACTTAATTTCATTGTCCAGGGTTTAAGAACACGAGATTGTCGGATTTAAACTATAGGGTTTTGGCATAGGTTTTTGTTGACTAGGATTTCCGGTTTACTTCCGATTTTAAGGTTTGAACTTAAGAATCATTGTAAAATCTAGGGGTTTACAGGTGACATGAGGAAATTGATTTTAATGGGTGACACGTTAAATGTGCTTAAGTGGTGATGCATTAACACTTAATTGGATTATGGGCATGTGAACACTCGATTTTAAAAATAGGCACCTAGAAGGATTATTTAGTTATAAACTTGATGCGATGATAATGGAATGCTTGCTGGAAATTTTGAACGATTGTATGTTTTACATGGGAGAAATTTGGAAATACATGTTGGAATCCTAATTGTTATGTATCATGTATATATGAGTCTCTAGTCCCAAGTAAGGTAGTATAACTATAAATTGATAACTTAAGATATGTTTTAAAGATGTGGAATTTAGGAAATACTCAATAGATATAAAATTTCAGATTTAGGTACTACTATGAATCTAGAGAAACTTACCTAATTTTCCTCTTAATGATTAATGATAAAAGAAATAAATGCTACGAGAGGCCTTTAGGGTTTTACAAAGGGATACAATGAGAAATTCTTACTATAAACCTGTTAGGGACATCGATATTTGATATGGTAAATTTAGCCAGATGAAATATAGAAAAATAGGAAATAAAATGGGTTTGTGGAATAAAGGCTCAATATGTAAATAATGATCTGCATGGCTAGATCTTAGTTGACTTAGAGTTAGTTACCAAAATTTAAAAAAAAAAGAGATAATTAACAAGTTAGTATACCTAAATCCCTAACAAACTCAAACCTAAGTAATTAAATTAGAAAACTCGACGCTTAAAACGAATGACATGGTAAATTAGGCAATGACCTAGGAATGTAACCAGGATGGGTTTGGTATGGGTCATCAGGAACCCGAACCCGAAGCCGACCCAACCCGACCCGATTTTTAATAGGGTCCCAAAACCTAAGTAAAAACCTTATAAGGTTTTTCTCATCATTCCAAAACCTGTCTTTATAGGATTGTAGCGAACCTGATTACCAACCTGACCCAACCTGATTAGTGAAAAATTAATCCTTATTGATATTTTTAAATGTTCTTATGATATTGTGAAGTCTAATCCTTATTGATACAAGTGCATATCTTTAATTTTAAAACCATACCCATGTTCATGTTCCTTCAACTGTGTAAAAAAAATAATAATAATAATCATAAACTTTAGAAAACCTAAGAAGGACGAGCAAAGCCCAATCCACAAGATTCCAAACCAGCTAGAAAGGCTAACACGAATTCAATACCATGGAAATTAAATCCCCAATACACTAATTTGTAAACATAAGAAGCTACGGATATATAATAGTCCAAACCCAATAATATATTAGTAAAAAAATAAGCAAAATAAAAGAATTAGAAAAACAAAAAAAATATTTGATATCAACGTTGGTGCATCAAAAATAAAATCAAACAGAGTAAAACTATTGCAATTACCTCCAAATGACCAACAACTAAATGCTTGGCAGATGTTGGGGCTTGGATGACGAAATAAGGATAGCGAAGAATGATGTAATGAGGACGATGATGAATGATGAATCGAAGACAATGACAAACGATGAAATGAGAGGGAGAGAGAGAAAGAGAGAGTAAAGTTGTAAAGGTAAGGACTTGAAGAGTACTGGTTAGTGACTTAGTGGTTACTAAGTAGGACATAATATGCGGCTAGGGTTTTTTTTTTTTATTATAGGCTGGCGTGAATATTCATTTCATAGCTCACCAATGGAAAATTGAAACCAATGTTAATTTTCTTACATATTATATATTTTAGTCGGGTTTGATTTTCCTAATGGGTTACACCTATAACTCGAAACCTGACCTGACACATATCGAGTTTTATTTTGCTTCCCATAACCCACATTGAAACCCTATAGGGTTTTTAGGGAGTCAGGCGGGTCGGGTACCTTACAACAACTCGCCTGGTTGCATCCTTATAATGACCATTATCTACAACCGGACTCAATGTATAGAAAAGATTTGAACTCTCAATTAAGATCCATAAATAGGTAGACTCTAACTTAAGTGATTTAAAGAACGGGATAAAAAGAAAAACAAATTAAATGGTTAGAATACTTGAAACATTTCCTAATATGAGCTTTTAACTTGTGAATTGCTAATACATATTAAGCTTGGAAAAGAGAAAAGATTTCATATCAGCAGTAGACACTCAATAAACGCATGTTGCTTGCTAGGATAGAATTAGTACTCGAATTAAAACTTAAACTAGGATGTGAGCTTAATCGTAAGTGTGAGAGGATGCAGTAGTTTGGGCGAGTAGGCCCTTATGGAAATGCATGATTGGGCTCAACAGTATGCAATAGCGGAATTTTCGAGATCAAACGATCAACTAGAGTAGGGATGAAGTTACAGTGAATTATACGAGGGAGTAGGACCTACATAAATAGTTGCAATATACTATAATCATTAATGGCAAGAGATGGACAAGATGTGGCTACTTTCTTTTTCTTTTCTAATGAGTTCTCAAGGCTTTTCAATCCCCCTTCCTTGATATGTGATCTAAGGAGGGACTAGAAATGTAATCAGGGTAGGTTAGGATAGGTCATATAAAACCAAAGCTCAACCTAAATCCCTATAAGGTCGCCTAGACTTGACTTGGGACCCTATAGGGTTTTATATGCAATACCCAAACCCGCTCCTATAGGGTCATGGTTCCAACCCATCTTACCCCCTTAACACGATCTGCCTTTACACTTTTTTTTCCTTTTTCAATATTTTTATTTGTCATTTGTCTACTTGTCTTCATGATATATTCTTTATTTTTCTTATTTATTTCAATTTCTTTTCATTTGATAGTAACGCTCTGCATTAAAAAAATTAGTAAGTTAAACAACTGATTTTAACGTATGGTAATCAATTTGCAACATAACATTGTAGAATTTACTTTACTTGATGACTGACATAGATACATAAACATGAATATTGTCTCTACTTGTTAATCATAAGAAAGAATGACATTCTTAATTGGTCAAAAATATAAATTATATAATCATAGTGCTATAAAAATAATAAAAAATAGACATATTCGAGTTTTGATGTTATGAAATTGTATTTTATTCTTAGTAAACTTAGTGGGTCAGGTCAACCCTATAGGGCTACAAAAGATTTTACCAAACCCTGTCCCATAACCCTATAGGGTATTTAGTGGGTCGAGTACCTTATAATGATCCATCCGGCTACATTTTTAGGAGGGACCCTATCACGCCCCAAAGGATACCTTAGATGTAACAGTCCACTATACTCGATATTAAAACTTAAGTATGGCAACCTTAGTCATTCCCATAAGCTTCGATATTAGGTGTAAGGCGTGCTCTTATAATTTTAGAAAGCCATACTTTGAAATATGAAGTTTAAGAAGATACAATAACAAATTAAGAAATGAAAATCATAATATTCATTCATTCGTAAATATTGTCTTACAAGTCTTAAGGGCATTCCCCTGTCAAAATATGCTAGAGTCTATTACAAGAAATTTTTCTATGAAGTCTACATCTAAGCTAATATTAAACTTCATCTAGAATTCCTTAGTCAAAAAGGGAAATACTTGGGTGCAAGCTCCTCGCGGCTTCAGCCACAAAAAGTTAAACTACAAGAGATATCTATAGGATATAAGCTAACAGGCTTAGTGAGAATTATTTCCATAAGCAAATACTTGAGTAGCAAAATTCAAGCAAGTTATTTAAGCATTCAAGTGAAATGCAACATACACGTAGCAAGTAAGGCATATAGTTTTTCAGGAACTATATATTGAATGGATTTACGCTCTCCATTCGGGGTTTGGTGATAATAAGTAATCTCAAACCGAGTCATCTTAGTTAATTCATGCTTTCGATCATTATTGCCAAGCATTATTAAGTCTACTCGTGTCGAGCCATACTTTTGAACTACTGCCAAGCATTGTTTTAATTTCTTATCGCCAAGCATTCGCTTTCGATCACTACCGCCAAGCATTGCTTTCGATCGTGTTACTACCCTTTCACTCAAGGATAATAACCCCATGCAATATGACTCACTACGTGATATGCATAAATTAATTTATTTAAGATATCATAGCATCATTATTGTCAATTTCAAAGTGATCATAGAATTTCAGACATATCAAGTTCTATATTAAGACAAACAATTCTTTACAATCAATTCCTGCCTCGATATTCTTAGTGTTCTTTCATACAACTTTACATACATAACATTTTGTCTTTCCTTAGTTCTAATGTATTTATACTACAAGCACACTCAAGTACACAATTTAAGAAAATAAACTCATGTTGCCATGGCGATACTTCTTCTAAATGGAAGAGTCAATTGAACAATTCACTTAGTCAAAATAGTCCTCGGGATAAGGATATTTTTTCTCGGAATCACCTAGTTAAGAAAAATACTCGAAATGAGTATTTCTTGATAACCCTTTTGAAATTTGACAAAACTATATCACAAAAACGTTAAAAATTCGTATGGAAGACAATTTCAACTTAAAATCATCATAACTTGCTCATTTTAACTCAGAATTGCGCATATAATATACCGTTTTCTACCTATTCAAAAAGATCTATCCATTTCTAAGGTTATTTCTATCAAAAAAGGTCTTTTAGATCGAAAAACATGGGTGACCAGATTCACCACGAAAATCCTATCCCAAAAACAATCATTTCAAACATTAAAAAATCCATTGATAATTACTTAGTTATTAATATAGATTGAAAAATTCCCTTTTATAGATTTATAGCTCATATTTCATACATGCTTAAGTATTTGTTATCCAACCAAAATTCTTTATCAAAACAATGATAGTTAGAAGTTTGGAAAAATCATAATTTACAAGAAATTCTTTTGTAGATTCTTTAAAAATGAAGCTTTTGATTCTTTTGTTTTCAAAGAGTGTTTTATGTTTATCTCACTATTTTCGTTGGTGACTTTTCCATGAAAATGAGTTTCTCTATTTTTTTTCATTTTGAAACTTCTAACACTAGTGTCATTTTTCCTATTAGTTTCCTATATATTTCCTTTGATTATTATTTTGATCTTAGTTGAAAACTTATATTTTCTTTTTATGGGGTTTCCTTTATATTTTGTTTTTAAGGAAAACATTTTTTGTAACAAAGAATCATCTTAATTTTAGAAAACAACTCTATTACTATTATAGTTATGGTTCTAGAAAAACCTTTCAAAGTAATGGTATTTCCAAAATTATAATGAGTTCTTCCTAAGGCTTTGAGAAAAATTGATTCCTTTTATTAATTTAAAAACTCTAAATTTCATTTAAAACTCTTTTTTGGTGACAAAAATCATTTGCAAAAACTATAGTTTAAACTTTGCAGTTTAGACAACAACCTTTATTTTGCATGAATATGAGAATAATAACAAGCAAAATTACAACAACAAAGTAATAAGCAAAATAATATATGTCAAGTATTGAGAGTCTTAGTTTTGAATCAAGACTCTCGAACTAAGAAATTGACTAGTCCTGAAAATAAAAGAAAATTGTTTTGACTTGATGAGGACAAGTTTAAGACTAGAAAGACTAGTCTTAAAATAAAATGAAGTAAATAAATAAATTGCAAAGCATGAAAATAAATAAATAAATAATGAGCTTATATGCTCTAAAGGATATATATAGATACATAAATATATTTAGTTAGATATAGATAAGAAGTTAGTATAATAACAACAATAATATGAACAAAGCATAATAACCACATAAAAATAGAAAATGGATATTCATGAATTAAGAACAATACATGAACATGGTGTAGCTTCTATAGCAATAAGTTTAGAAAATTCACACCATGGTCATGTAAAGTTACATGATATGGTAGTAATAATATGAAAAGAAGTTTTACCTAAAGAGAAGATGGAAGTAGTATGTGTGAATGGATTTTATGTGTGAAGAAGAAGAAAGTTTTGGAGTATTTTGGGAGATTAATGGAGAGAGTATTTGAGAGAAGATTTTGAGAGAGTTTTTTGTAGTGAATTTGTGGGTAGTAGATGTATGAATGAAGTAAAAGAGGAGAGAAGTATTTATAGGAAAATAAGGAATGAAAATTGTGTGATTAAAATAAATGAAATATATATATATATATATATATATATGAGTGAAAAGAAAAAGTCGGGGGGGGGGGGGGGGGGGAGGTGGAGTGGTGGTGGGATGCATCGGCCATCATGGAGGGGAGAGAGAGAAGTTTTTTTTTTTTTTTTTTATATTTTTGTTAATTAAAAATATAATAATACGTAAGGTACATGTGATATAAAATGTATAGGAAAGGTAAAAAGTAAGAAAAATAGGTATGTATAGTGTAAGAGTAGATCGTAGAAAAAGTAGAGATAGATGAATATTGTAGAATAGTAATGAATAGTGTAATGTAAAGTAGATATGGCTAATGAAATATATCAGTAGTAAGAAAATAAGCGTATAAATGCGATATCTGATATTTTTAGTTACCAAAAAATTATAAAACTGGTATTTTTGAGGACTTTATATTTTTACAAGTCAAACGGCATATTCGAAATATTTTTACTATTTTAAGCCTCGGGACACGTTTTCGAAAACTATATTAGATCGGGTCAAAACGAATTGCGATTCGACTAATCTGATATTTTTAAGCTCTCTTATGTTATTACGAACTATTCTACCTATTAATCTCATACTTACTTTCTTAGGGTTATGAACGTGGGATTGTTAGACTTAAACTATTATGTCTAACTAGGGTTTTGTTGATTTTAAGGTTTCCGGTTGACCTTCTAAATAGGGTTTAAACTTACCGATTGTAAAACTTTGGGGGTTTACATACCCTTTCCATTCCCCATTATTTGGTAGGAGTCATGAGTTCTCCTATGCTTATTTGGTGCTTTTAGGACACTGAAAATACTTGCTTGTGGCCTTTTAGCTAAATAACTTAATTTGGGGATGTTGCATTAGAATAGGTTGTGACACTCATGAGTGTGTTTATTTACTATGTCATGGGCTTCATTGCTTATTCTTTTGCATTCAGGTACTAATGGTAACTTATATGTGGTCTTATGATTCGTTGTGTTTTGGAAATGACAACCATAAGGGTAGAATTGACTAAAGGGTGCTACTTTTAATATGTTATTACGAGATTTTGTAGAAAATAAAACTTTATTTAAATAAGTGGTTTTATGGTTTTTTTTGTACGAATAACAAAGTTGTTTTAAAAAATTTATAAAAATGCTAATATGTTCTGCTCAACTTCAATTACAACTACCCTTTAGGTAAACACACCTACTGAAGTAGCATAGAAAAAACATTAGGTCATATTCCTTAGGGATTATTAGCATCTACTGTACTCACTTTTAAACCATTATTTAGCAAAGAAATTTAGCAAAACATAACAGATAGGAAATTATGAACTAAACTAAGGTTAATTCTACTTAGAAACACGTTTCTAGGGCAAACTTTATATTGTTAATGCAAGATTAAGCTTAAGATTTGTTTTACCAAGCCCTTATCATGTGACTTCTTAATAAACTTAGTGAGCTATTTGTTGGGTATACTTATACTATTAGATTCACTAAAGTAAGTTAATACCTCTCTCAAGTGTCAAGAACTATAGATTTGGATTAGACCACCGGGATCTCTTCAAAGCTATCAACAACCTAGATCCGCATAAAGATTAAGAACTTTTTAATTAAAATCCATTTTAATAAATTTAAAATCAAGCAATAGAAAATTTCACTATCCCTATCTCTAGGTGGTTATGAGCAGTCCCATTAGCAGTCTATATTTAAAAAAAACGATTTGTTAATCTATTCAATTGAAATCAAACATGGATCTATATGGTGCATACAAATAAACCCATGAATTAAAGTTCAAAAGCTAGTAATTATAAGTACCTAAACAATATTCAATTGAAAACACATTGAAATCACATGAATCAGGTCTTAGATTCATAAATCCTAAGATAAAATGAATATTTTCCATTTAAATACAAATTCAAGAAAACAATATAGAATAAAGATAAATATCACCAGTTGAGCATAAGTTCTTAAAAAACAAATTCAGATTAATTTAGATTTATCTAGAAAACTTGAATTCCTAGTAAAAGAGCACTTTATCTTACTAGCAATTCTCACTCTACTATTCAAACCTATTTTACAAGCTTTGTACGAATTGTCATGTACGTATGGCAGGGGACGTGTCTCAGGTAGAACCATAGCCTCGATTGTTGGCCGTGGTAGGTGCTATGTCTATTCCAACTTGGACACAATTTATCCAGCTTCAATTGCGATCAAGAGCAATGGGCAGGTTTTAAGGCTTAGTCTGGAGTTTTGCTTTGAAATTTGCTGTCGGCTTCAATCCTAAGAGGTGTGGTTGAATCTATCTTCAATTGTCTTTGTTGTCTTGCTCCAAAGCTTGTTCAAATCACTTGGTTTCTTCTTTTTATGGTCTTATGAGCTGAAAAATAATAATCAAACAATAATAACAAAATTTTATGGGAATTTATCTAATAATGAGTTAGATTAAGCATGAATTCCCATTATTTGAATAGCGTATGAATGACTTATCAATAGGTAATTAGTGATACCAACTATGAGCCACTTTCTTTAGTGTTCCAAGGAATACTTTACAAAAAAAAAAAAAAATGCATCATTGAAGCCGAACATTAGCATTTGGTATTGGCAATGGCATAAATGCTCATCTAAAATAATTTTACAACATTATCATCTAGGAGCCGATGTGGATTGTTGGATTTTTATGTGTATCGTATTCGTATTTGATTTGTATCGGTAACTTATCTGTACTGTATTTATATAGTATTTATTTGGTTAGTTTACAAGTAAAACTGTCAGTTTTTCATTGGCATCCATTTCTTAACAAACATCTATTTGAAAACAAAAAAAATATGATGCTAAAATAACTAGAATATGAGAAATAAACAAATTCAATTATCATAATAACACGATAAAAAGATAATCATGTAATTTTAATAGCACTCTACTATTCATACGTTAGTTTTTATATATAACCAATTTATTAGGAGTGGTGGTAACTTGCATCTCTCTCTCTCTCTCCTTCCTTTTTTTTATTTTTTATTTTTTTTAATTGTGCTTGAGTACTACATGGCCAAGCATATCCATGGGCCTGGAAGTCCATTTGGTCGTGCGACGGTCAAGTACGGCCCATCCTTATCTGACCTATTAACATCATGTCATCAGATATTTTGTATAACGAACTTGGGGATCATTTGTGGAAGTACTACTGTTCTCATTTTCTTCCTTTGATCTGCTTCTTTAAAGCATCATCGCCGCCTCTGTGTGTGTCGGTTGTCGGAGGTATATATCTTTCTCTCTCAATATATGTACATACGCATTTGAATCGACACTTTTTCCAACTCTTGAAACCCTAACCCTGATTTTGTCGTCTTGACTCTTGACCTTTCTTAACCTTCGAGATTTCGTATCTGTTAAGCCTTAAAAAGGGTCGGATTTTTTATTCAGATCCTGTTTCTCAATTATCGTTTTTTCTTTTCCTTTTTAGTTTTATTGTTATTATAGTAGATGGAGTTGTAATTAGATTAGTTTAGGGTTCTTTGATATTAGGGTTTCCTTTTTTTTTTTTTTCTTTAAGTATAGTGAAAGTAAGTCGGGTATTTTGTTTTGTTTCTTTTTTTTTTTTTTTCACTGATCTTGTAGTGTTAAAAGAAAGGTTGAATTTTGGTGGATAGGGAGCGGGGGATAAACAATGTACAACGGAATAGGATTGCAGACCCCGAGGGGGTCAGGGACGAATGGCTATATTCAGACCAATAAGTTTTTTGTGAAACCAAAGACTGGAAGGGTAACGGAAACAACAAAGGGATTTGAAGGTGATCAGGGGACAGCTGGTGTCACCAGGAAGCCCAACAAGGATATTCTGGAGCATGATCGCAAGCGTCAGATTGAGCTCAAGCTTGTCGTTCTAGAAGACAAGCTTACCGATCAAGGGTACACTGAATCTGAGATTACCGAGAAGCTTCAAGAGGCTCGGAAGGCTTTGGAAGCAGCTGCTGCTGATGATGATAATTCAGCTGACGGAGCATCCTCTCGTGCTGTTTCTGACAAGAAGTACTCTCTCTCTCTCTCTCTCTCTCTGTGTCCCCACCCCCACCCCACCCCACCCAACACACCCCCACTCACCCCCCCCCACCCCCAAGGCGCGCGGCGCGGGTGGTTTTTCTCAGTGACGGACACATATCACAACTCACCTGATCGACATGCTACTTTGGATGCCTAGTTTGTGTTACTAGATAATTGCTTTGGTTTATGTTCCTGTCTCGTGTTTTACATAAGTGGCAGAGGCCTTTGCAGAGCTCTGTTGTTGGATTCCTTCCTACTTATCCCTCGGTTTTCTGTTTATCTTTGTGTCTGTAGTGTGTATTATGGTGAAGGTAAGAACTTGTTACGTAATTCCCTGAGGAGGTTTGAATTCATTAGTCGGACCCATCAATTGCCTGATGCACTCATTATATTGTTTTAGTTGCAATTTGCTCTGTCACTGCACATATGCAGATTGAATCCTAGATGGTACCCTTACAAGGATATGTGTGAATATGCGATGTCTATTTTACTGAGATATGCTTTGACCTCATTCTATGATGGGTTCTTACTATTCCAAGGGAGCGGTTTCTTCATTGAAGTCTGAAGGGTATAAAATATGACCTAATGTATTATTGTGGTTGGGCTTGTGCTAGAAGTGCTCCTAGCACAAAATAAATTCTTTTTTCCTTTCTTTCTCTTGTAATTTGTATTGATTGTTGAAATTTATTATTGTTTCTTCTCAGGGTTTCCGATACACAGACACATCAAATTGCTGCCAGAAAGGAGAAACAAATGGAGACCTTTAGAGCTGCTCTTGGCATAAGGTCGGCTAAAGAAAATTCTGAAGAGATAGAGGAGGACCTTAAGCCAGAGCAGAAGAATGGTCAGAGTGAGAAACCTGAGCATGCATTTCTCGACAGGGAGTACACTGGAAAAAAGAAAATAGAAGAAAAGTCCAAGTTTGAGAAAGAGGATAAGAAAAAGGGTAGCAAAGATGTGAAGAGAAGAGGCAGAGATCTGGAAAGTGATTCGGAAACTGAAAGCGGAGAGTGGAAGCGGGAATCGCCAAAGAAAATAAAAAAAGGCGGAAAACATGACTATGATGAATCCGGTACCGATACTGACAGTGACTATGCTAGAAAGAAGCGATCAAAAGGAGAGGTCAAGAAATATAGAAAGTCTAGTAAGAAGTCTGAGTCTGATTCTGAGTCTGAGTCTGACTCTGACTCTGACTCTGACTCTGATGATTACTCCACTTCAGAAGATGATTCACCCAGACACAGGTCACAAAAGGGAAAGCATCATGGGAAAACTCGCAGGCGATATGACTCTGAGGATGAATATGATAGTGATAGTGAGATGGCATATGGGAAAAGGAAAAGTGAACCTGAGAAGCGAAAGCTTAAAAAGAGCAAATCTGAGTTGGACAGTCACGGGAGAAGTTCCAGTTACAAACATGGCCAAAGCAGCAAGATATCTAATGGCGACAGTGATAATGAGGCTGACAAGTTGTTGAAACATAAAAAGGATGGAAGAGTGGAAAAGAAGAGGAATGAATCTTATGATGTTTCTGATTCTGGAGAGAAGAGGTTTGAGAAGCGCAGAGTAGAAGGCATGCCTCTGACAGTGAGGACTCTGATAGCCGTGGGGTCAGAAAGCAATCTAGTAGAGGAGGAAAGACGAGAGAGAGAGATTCTGATTCTTTCACCAATAGCAGCACAAGTAATGATGGTTCTGATGAAACCGGCAGTGATAGTGATATTAGCAGGAGGCAACGTGCTGTTAGAAAGGATAGTGGAGCTGAAGGGGGTGTAGTTGATAGACGGAAGACCAGTATAGGTGGGAAAGGGTCAAGATCTACTGCAGGTGACCACATGGGAAAAAGAGAGAGAATTGGTCAAGCTACTGATGCTGGATCTGATGTTTTAAAAAAATCTGTAGATGCATCTAGGTCTAAGAAAGATTCTGGTGATGTACCAGATGACAGAGATAAAACAGTCAAGGATGAGAAGGGTGATAGGAGAGAGTATCACTCTCATTCACAAAAGCTGGGGGCCGGTATGATGAAGAGAATGATCGTAGAGGCAAAATTTCTGAGAAGGATATTGAGTTGGAAAGAGGAAGAAGAAATGCTGAGGACTATGCAGGGTACAAAGGAGAGAGGAGGCTCAGAAGAGATGAAGATGATAATGCTGGCCGAAAACATGGAAGAGATGAAGAAGACAGCTCTTATTTGAGGCATGGGAACGAAGTCAAAGTCAAGGAGGTATGATGATGAAGAGAGGCAGGGAAGGAGAGCTCGTGAAGAGGAAAAGCATGTTAGGAGTAGGCATGAGGAAGATTCTGGGGACCGACACTATGGAAGTAGAGGGGACAGGCGGACTGACCATAAAAGAGAGAACAGGGAGTTGGATCATAAATCAGATTCTGCAAAGAGAGCTAAATATGATGATTATAGGTCGAAGGAGAGGAGATCAGAGTATGATAAGTATGAAAATAGGATTAGGCGTTGAGATGATCACTAATCTCCCCTGGATGCTAGCTTCTGTTGTAGTTTTATTTTGTTCTTATGTGGCATCTTTTTCTTCTCTGTTTTGCCTGCGTTGAACCATCTACTCCAGTTAAAGGATCATGTCATACATTTGGATTGTTTGCAGTTGCTATAGCTAAGTTGTAATTGTTATGTATTGTAATATATCGTGTGCATTAGGGCATCCTGTGAAACTAATCCTTTTTCTGAATCTTGTGGGACCGGACGGATTGGTCTTCTGTAATTTTTTTTTTTTTAAACCTGATTGCGAGGAGGGGGGCTTTTGGGTTTTTATTGCATGACAAGTTGATTTTCATGGCATTTGACAGGTTACGGATCTTATTTTTCTAATTGAAGTCAATTATACTTCTCATCTTCAGTTCTACTAGTTATGTTAGTATAACGTAGGTAAGTCCACAGTTGGACAGCCGATTCGTTGCAGAGCCCTTGCCTGGGCTTTGACGAGCAGTAAATGTTATTTTTTTTTTTCATTCCTTATTCTAAATGGTTCACAAAAAATATCCTTGCTAAGAGGAATTATGTGAACAATGTGGTGCCGGGATTTACTTTGCTCATTCTGCCTTATCACCTGCCATCCAAATGCAGGGAATGTATATTCAATTTAACCCTTAACATGCCATGTGTGAAATAAATATTTTTAGGGAGAAAAATGCATAAAGATCTATTTTGTGCATTTTTTTTAAAAGAAAAGGCTTGGATTTGTAGATTATATGTTTAAGGGCCTTGTATTTTATAATTTTATGCAGTTATTCTTGTTTGCATACTGTAAATGGAATCTCATGTGGTGGTTTTTTAAAATGTTTTTTAAATATTAAAGTGCTAACATGGCTGTTTGACTCAGCTTTCTATGTAATACTGTCTCTACGTAATTTCCTTATTAATATATTTTTTGGCACTTTTTTTTGCAATTTACCTACTAATATTTTACTTCCCAAAAAAGGAAAGTTATTTAACTAAGAAAAAATCATTTCTCTTGTACAAAAATAAATCCTATTCCCGAGTTTACAATCAAAACTTTTCTTGAATCAAATCGAAGTTGCAAATTTTATTCCTATTATGAATGCAAAAATTTCTTTACTACATAAATTCAAAGAATACAAAATTGAAAAATTTATCCTTGCTCAATACTAGACTTAACTGCATAATTTAAAGGTTAATTTTAAATATACTATATTAGGAAATTTATAGCAGTTTTTTTATTGTATTTATTTTTTAGTTTTTAAAGGTTAAAGTTTCGGCTTCACTACTATAATAGGAGATTTATAGTATAGTTTTGTTATTGTATTCATTTTTTAGTTTTTAGACAAAGTACTATTAGTTGTGACTTGACATACAATGGTTTAATGTTAATACAATCAAAAGAATTGGGTTATCACTAAAGTTGTAAAGAAGAATCTTCTGTCCTTTTTTTTTTTTTTTCATATTTGATTATTATAGAGAGTTTTCGATAATTGAGCTTGGAGTTTGATTTAATGCCAAGAACTGATCTTTTGGGTTAGTAGTAAGGTTTAGAAGACAAACATAAGGGATATTGCCGAAAGATTCGGCTTGGTAATCTTAGAATAAGGATCGCTGGACTGATTTATTCCATTTTCGGTCTTATTCGGTTTTCTCGCATACAAAAAGTAGACTCTAGAATATTTTTCTAGGCTACTTTGGGCTTTGTTTGATTAATATAGGACTTAAATCAAATGAAATAAGCCTTAAACTCTTTTATATTAAAAATGAGTTAATTTTAATAGGAAAATGGGCTTTTTTATATTATAGAAGCCTAAATTCTATTCTAAGTTCACATCAAAAGCCCATGCTCATAATAGAAAACAAGGGACGAATTTTGGCCATTGGATCCAGGGAAGAGATCCAACAGTCATGACCAACGATCAATCTAGAAGTTATCCAATGGCTACCATCAGCCTCCAACATTTATAACTAAGAGCTTTCTCTTCTCATTCGGGTCTTATTTTCTTATTGCGAAGATTGAGAGCAATGTGAAAATTCTGCTAAAATATCTTCAGAAAAGATCCAAACAACTACTTTGTGAAAAACTAGTCAAGAATAATTGACTCTATTCAATTTGATCTTTTGTCACACTTGTGCACTCGAGAAATTGGGTTTTCTTGTTCTTCCTCTTACGCCTCTCTTTACGACACCTTACACATGTCATCAGTTCATGACTCCTCTTGGGTTGACCGACATGCCTGCTGTATGTGATCAACCAGCTGTAGCAAACCCACAATACAGTTATTTTGTAGGAAAATTTTACGGTCCCATCATTAATTTTGATGAGACCGGTCCTGTCACCATCTAACAGTTGACACCATACACAACTGTGATCGAATCACTAAAATAGTTAATATTTTATTTATTATATTTATTTTAATAGTTATATTATTGATTGGATGATCTTATTGATGGGATCGTAGAAGCTTCTTACTTTATGAAATGATTTGTATGATTGAATTATAATGACATACACGACTCTGTTCTCTACTTTAATATATATATATATATTAAATTAAATCCGCCTTGTATTCCGAGAATCTTTAATTTGAAGGAGATGTAAAATTGGGTTTTTCCATTTTTTTTTTAATGTCATTAAACTAGTGAAAGATCATTATCTCCTTGAAGCTCCTCATATTATTTTTCCAATGTAACTTAAACTGTACATATCGACATGACTCACTATTGGTAATAAAGGAATTGATTATTAGATAAACGAGCAGAGAAGTTACTTAAAAACATTTATTGTGGAGCAGTTGAAATTTAATCTTTAAACTATGTAGTTCAGTGTAGTATTGACAAAGGAAAAATATATGGAGATTAAGATTTCAAATTTTATGTTCTATGAATTTGTGTAGTCCAATTTTTTTGGGATTAATTAGGGTATTAGAGGAATAAAGTTTAAAACTTCCATTTTGATCTGGTAAAAATGTTTCAATTATAATTTTGGGAAAAATGTTTTCTTTATGAACAAGAGAATAAATAATCATTTTGGTAGAAAAACATTAATAGAAAAACTGTCAAAAATATAAATAGGAAAACTATGGAGAGAGAGGGAGAGAGAGAGAGAATATTACATAAAATTTGATTTATATAGCCACATATGCACTTTTAACGTTTAAAAATGACACATTAAATTCCATTAACAAAGCATTAATAGAAGCCTTAAATGCAGGAAACTATAAAATTGAAACGACTCAGCCCTTAGAGTGCTCAAGGACATGGTTGGGTTTCTAATTAGGTTTTAATTCGAGAAATCATTATTAATTAAAAAAAATTTCTAGCAATGTGTCATATGTTTATTCGGGATTCAAGTTCACCAAAACTTGTAAAGCTTGACCTACTTAGAAAACAAGTATCACCAAAATAATTGTTTGTAAATTTTGTCCATAGGACCATCAAAAGAATATAACTTGCATGCAAAACTTTTCGATTGAAAAGTTCATATCAAATCATACAAAAGGATTTGGTGATAAGTTGATTACAATCGCCTAAGTTTACAATAAAATACAATTACAACAAATCTCTTTCTTGGACACTCATATAATTATGTCTTGTACATCATCATCTCATCGGGTCATCCTGCATATCTCTTGTTCCCCAGTGAGTCACCAATAAAACCTGAAAGGTTAATAAAATGAGTTGCGAAGTCCAGTATATAGTAATACAAACACACTGCATGTTATGCACACTTATGTTAATGCAATAAGCACAATTTAAGTTTAATTAGATTTAAGTCATCAACCAAGTATTCCCAGCATCTCAGAAATACAAACACGCACAAGGGTACTTATGACTTTCGCTAAACAAAAAGGGTAGGATTCCTTTAGTAGAGCATACACTAAAGATGAGGGTTCGATAAGTTCCTAGTACTTACCGAAAAGAAAAGAAAGAAGTAGTCTCATTTGGATTGATTCTACACAAACAGTCATCAATGAGCACGGTCCATTACAACACTTTATTCAAGATCCCATACCCCCATATAACTTTGTTGCAACTTCACACCAGCTCCAAATTGAACATCTGGTGTTGGAATCTCCCCTATCGACTACCTACTTGACCTTACCACACACTTCGTGGGAGTTCAAGCGGCTACCACTATTGCATCATCTTGAAATTGCGATTAGACTCACAACCTGGTCTGGAGGTGCTACTCCTAAGTAAGCAGCTAAGTAGCAACCAACACTCAATTAAACCGAGTTTAAATTTTTAATCTGGTTATTAAAACTATCATATCAAACAACACAAAATTACTATGTACCTATTAATCAATTTGAGCTTGTTATCCTTTCCCAAGCTCGAACTCCAAAAGCTGTTCACAATTAAAGTTGAGAATTAGTTCAAGTTTAATTACCTTTATTTCATTCATATTGCTTGTTACATTTAGGTCACTCTACTTTAACCATATCTACTAAAAGATAATGTTTAAATGGTCATTTTTCATCTAGTCAAGTTATCTAGTTAATTATGTAGGCTATGGTCGGTTTTTGGGCCTAGGTTAACCAACTCTTAGTGAACTACACTTGGTAGGTCTCGATTCTTAACCTTTCAAGAATAGGTTCACATAATCCACTAATCTGGGTTAGTTCTTAGCGTTCTACTTTAATTATTAAGTATGAGTTAATTCATTCACGTGAGGCATTGGGATTAAATGTGTTTGGAGGATGTACACAGTAAATAGGGTATTAGAGCTTGCAAAATACATATTTTGAAGGTCTTAGAAGGTCAATGGAAGAACCAGGTCAAGTTTTGTGCGATTTGGGCTAGAAAAGGCGAAGTTAAGAGGGGCTAGCAAAAAGCACGAATGGTACATGGGATAATGTATTACCTTGTGTTCTGGTACACGACTAGTCACGATGGGATGTATCACCGTGTGTTTCTTCTTTGTTTAAGGGTCAGATAGAAGCACTGGGGAACACGGCTTCATATCTCCCCTTGTTCTTCTTGGTTTCAAGGCATTTTTGGAGACAGAGAGAAGCACGATAGGATAGGTCACCCCAAGTTCCAACCATGCTTTTTTGGGAAACGTGTTTTCTTCGAGTTTTTGAGGACAAAGAGGAGCACAAGATGATACACGACGTTATGTTCCATCCGTGCTCTTTTTGGTTTTCGTTGTTTTGTGCTTAAACTTGGGTTTTTTGACAAAAAGTGTTTTTAGACGACTTTTAGAGATTTCAAAGAGCTAAAAGATCATGTTTGAACCCAATCTTCATTTTTTATGACTTACTATCCCTTAAAAACATGTTTAACCATAAATTTCTCAAAAATCTAAGCATGAATCCATCATTTTGCAACTCTAACATCAACTACACCAAAATCCACCTCTCACAACTCATTCCAACAAAACCCAACCTTCAAATGACACCTAAAACACCATTTAACACTATCATAGCAAACCAAACTCCACAACTATCATAATCTCAAGAAAATAAGTTAGTTTTAATGTCTTACCTCATTTCAAAAAATAGTTTTCACTTGCATTAGTTGGAAAGGAGATTTAAGACTTCAAACTCACTCTAAAACTTGATTTCTTGGTACTCTAAACAAGTATTAACTCAGCAAAGTCAATTTTCATGCTTAAAATGCTAAAACTCTCATTACAATATCTTAAAATCTCATGCTTATCTTGACACGATTTTTCTTGTGGCGATGGGTCTTGTTCCTCTTTTAACATTGCCTCATCCTCTCCATTTTCCTCATGTAAAGACACCATATTAACTAATTAATCTATACTTTTGCTAATCCCATTTGTTTAGCACTGAGATAGAGCTAGGGTTTTAGAGAACCGTATTTTAGGTTTTAGGAGGGCTTCACAAAAGAGGAGGCAGAAAGAAAAAAGGAATATTTATATGGGAAAGGAAAGGGCGGATTTAGAGTTTTAGATAAGGGGAAAGGGTCTCCTTTTAGGGTTTTTGTCACATGGCACGATCTGGTATGTCTAAATCTTACATATGTAAGACCTTTAGCCCATTTTAAACAGTTTAGGGCTTTTAATTAATCTCTTGGGCTAATAATGATTTAATATATTATCCAAATCTAATTTATTAAAATTTTAAACGTTTTTGTATTATGCATAAGTTCTCGGATAGTGGTAAAATCATAATTTTGCAAAACCAAAGCTCTTAATAACATTGTTTTGATTTTTCTTACAAAACTTTTCATTTAAAGGAATGTTATGAAATTATAATTTAATTTAGCTCGATATTTGATTTGCTTTTGATTTTTTCAAAATTTTGGTTTGTGGTTTGGGACTAATTTGGGAATTTTGAAAAATTCGGCAGTTTAAATCTATACATAAATCTAATTGGATTCCATTAACTTTATTAAATTTAGATTTCTAATGATTGTGTTTTTGGATCATTTAAAAAATATAGGTTATTAAATGTACATTTTATACATTTTGGCCTTTTTTAGCAAAAAGTGCACAAATATATATCCTTTCACTGCATTTTTCCTATATTTTTTTATATGATATGCAAGTATATAATAATATATGAATTATTTATTCTAAAATTAAGAAATGGAAAAAATAAAAATATAAAGTAATAGAAAAATTAAAATAAAAAAATAACATTTAATATTTAGACTGTTTTTTGTGTGAGTAAGAATAGTTCATTATCTATTCACAACATTTAATATGTTATTGATAAAAAAATGTCTAATTGCTTTATGTAGATTTCATAAAGAGAACAATCATATTTCTAAATAATGTCGGATTTCTTGTGCTACATGGTTAATATTTTAACTCAAATAGGATGTGTTGTGTATAAATAAATACACATCTTTGACAATTTTATAGGAAAATGGGCTAAAGACTATAATTTTAGGTCACATTTTAATTGTAAGTTTTGATTTTTAATTTGAATACAAAAGATTTTATTTACTAATTCATTTATAAAAAAATAAAAATAATATTAGCTTGGCTTGAATCGAACTAGACTTGGTAGGTCCACAATTTAGGACTTGCCTTGTCCTAAGCTAGGGTGGTATTAAGTTTCTAAAATTTAAGCATGGTCCTGACGTGGCCCATAGCCACATCTATATGCATGGTTTGGAAAAAAAAAAGGTAGTAAGAGATAAAAATTAAGGAATGCCAAACTATCGGACATTTTTGTTCATCAAGCCCTATCAAAACTGATACTCTATGGCATTACTAGTGAGACATCAATTCAATTTTTCATTCAAAAACCTAACTCAAAATCAAAATCACCAAGCACTTAGAAAAACCCCATATCGTAACCTGACTTTTTTACTTGGAAAAGGGTGTGGGCACACCCCCACCCCACCCCCTATTTTTTTTCCATTCCGTACTTTTATTTGAAGTTGTAATTTTGGAGTTTATCAATGTGATTTCTAATTTCGCTGAAGAGTATAAGATTAGTGGAAAAATCGTCTTGGACAATGAAAATTAGGTAAGATGATGCAAAGCGACTTAGACTAAAGTTGTCTCTGATTCTAGAAAGAAGATTGTTGGTAATATTGTGGTATAAAATTATTTGATATTTTGAGTACATTGTATAAAAACCCTTTTAAAAATAAACTTAGTTTGGTGCTTTCTTCTTCAAACTCCTATCTTTTCCCTTTTCCAAGTAAAAATTAAGTTCTCTGATTTAGGTTTATGATTTTCTTGGGTATTTGGTGATTTTGATCTTTTTATTTATTTATTTATTAATATTACATAACGGGAAAGGAGGAATCGAATTTGGTACCTCTCACTTGGGAGATCATAAGAGATGTCACTAGACCATGAGACCATTGACAGTGATTTTGATTTTGAACAATTCTTTAAACAAAAAGTTTTAAACTAGAGGTTCATTTGTGTTGTAATGAAGAACAAAGTTTCAAAGATTGATGAAGACATACCTTTTTTTTTTTTTGAAAATATCATTCGTTAGTTTAGGGTTTTTTTTTTCTTTTTTCTTTTGACATCGACAATTTTTTTTTCAACTAGTAAATTATTTTTTTAAAAAATATTTTATTTGCCATGTGTCTTATACTAATTGGTCTATACCTCCGTGTAGGCTAACAAAATAAATGGAGTTAGTATTGGTTGTATAAATGCAAAGGTTCAATTGTACTAAATTGCTAATAATATCGTAGCCTAGTGGTATCTCCCCTTGAATCCCTTCTCCCCATTGTAATGACAAAAAAAAAAAAAAAAATCATGTACTAAGTTAACCCTTTAAAAGTTTAGGTATCAAATTGGATAATTAAATAAAGTTGGAGAATTGAATTTAACATTTCCCTTTTCCAAAATATCCCTAGTTATAAAAGATAGGAATTGCTATTTTTTTCGTGCAAATTGAACATAACCTTAGTGCTGGTTTTTTGTGTGTTTTGTCATTAATATGTAGTCAAATTGGCATAAATTAGGTGTCTATTTGAATCATTTTGACTATCAAGAAACATATAAAGACGAGATATAGACATATTTACTTATAAACAAATCATACAAACCAGATTTAGATATAGATTAAAAATAGACAATCCAAACAGGCTTAAGAGCATAAAATGTTCGATCTAGAGCTATTAATGAGAATGCATAATTTATTGTTTTATTGGCTTATGGCATGAGAGAGTTGTTTAAGTGATACATCTTTGTCGTAGACTCTCAGAGGATAAGAAAAAATGGGGCGAAACACATGTTTATTAACTTAAAAAAAAATGAAAAAATACAAATTATATAAAAATAATTACCAAAACACCAATATAAAAATTGCATGTAGGAGATGCATTTTATATTATTTTCAATAAATCGCTTGTCTAAGATGCGATTTAACAAAAGTTATACACTATTAAATTGCATCTATAAAGCGTGATTCATATTGTTTCTTAATGAATTGCCTCTTTTAAATGCGTTTCATGTATTGTGGCTTATGAATCACACTTGACAATCAATTCACATGAAAAGACAACAATTTAATACTGATAGCTTGATTATGTTACATATTCCAAAGCCAAGGTAATGAAGTATACTAACTAACACAGTTTGCAGACAACAACCTAACACTGATAGCTTGCCTTTGTTACATATTCCAAAAGCCAAAGTAATGAAGTATACTAACTGACAGGATTTGTTCGAGAAGCCTACTGACAAGTGATAAAAGCCTTCTCCAATTGAATTAAGCATAAGTATGTGCTTGCCAAAGCAGTTTGTGGACAAGTGACAAGTTGTTGCATGCGCATGAAGTCACACGATCACACACACACACAAATATTCTTTAGTTTACTAAACCAAAGACACACGTAATGACATTTTCTTTTTTATCATTTCTCTTCAAAGTGTACGTGTTAGCCTTTTTTTTTTTTTTTACACATGAGTTGTAGCTTTCTAATGTAGATATATATTATATACACACACAACATACACCAAAATAATGTCTTATGATGCAGTTTTGCATCGTTTTGGTAATTAATTTTATATAATTTGTATCTATACTTTTTATTTGGTGGGTCAGTAATTATGCACTTTTCTCAGGGAAAGTGTATTTGACTTTGGCTACTTTTGATGATGTTGCTACTTTAGTCGATTGTTGGTAAGATTATTGCTACTGGTTGCAATGTGGTTATCGATATTTTTGCTTAAATGGAAGACTGCCTTCTTTGTGGCATTATATTCTAATAAATTGTGCTCAACTAAGTTTTCTTTATTTTTATTTTTGTATATATAGAATATATATATATATACAACTTGGTTTTGCGATAATAGTTCAAATATAGGGTCTTTAGTAATTCGTTATTAAAATTTTTTGCTACTTTTTTTTCCCTTTAAGTGTAGCGTTTTTTTTTTTTTTAGTGGGGTTAGTTACTTTAGATTAGAGTATAATAATCCAATATTCATAGTACCTTAATCTTTATTCAGCAAGTGTGATTAGGACAATTTGATGAAGAATAGGATATCCTTTTGAAATAGTTATTCTCTAGCCGGATTTCGAATAAGGGATTGGATGCTACTCATGAATAGATAAAAATTAATATAGTCCTTCTATTAACTTGAAGAAGGTGATTGTTTTCCTCAAATCTTTTACATATCTCTTCTTATCTGTGTATTTGGATAGAATTATATTTATATATACATATACATATACATATATACAATCTATAGGTGCATGAGTTAGAGTGGAAGGTGGTTGTTTACTTTTGATTAGGGTAAATATCCAATAGTTACGGTACCTAATCTTGTTTAGAAAGTATAATTAATACTGTTCGATAAAGGAATGCAAAAGCCTCTTGAAATAATTATTCTTTGATAATATTTCAAATAAGTAAGGGAATCGATGCTACTTGTGGAATAAATAACAATTATATATTCCCTCTATTAACTTAAAGGAGAGTGATTACTTTCCTTAAATTTTTTAGCTACTTTTATCCATGTATTTGGATTGAGTTCCTTCTATATATTATATGAAATTTATAGGTGTATGGGTTCAAATGGAGTGATTTTTTGTGTTTGTATTGCATTATATGTAGTCTAAGATGAATGACATGAAGTAACATGCAACTTAGGCCTATTAAGGGCTTTTTAGTAGAGGTGGGCAAATGGGTTTGCCAGGCTAGGCTGGGCCTAGGGATTCAATTGAGAAAATCATTATAGGGTATTCGACCACCGACCTGCTAAAAATCCTATAGGGTCAAACCTTATAGGGTCAGGGTTGGGTTTGAAGATGATACTTTTGAACCTTATAGGGTTTTGGGGTGGGTTTGTGTCATAATAATACCCCATAGGAAACCAACTTGTAAAAATAAATATTATTTAAAATAAAATAATAAAAGTAAAGTTCAATTTAAAATTTGAAAATCAAACCCTAATGTATCTTGAGTGTTCGACTCCTTTTCATTTTCAAACCAGAGACACCAAACCATTCAAAGTTGCCATCATAGCCACTGCCCACCGAACCTAACTTTCACTCCATCATCGTTTGTTGGCCCCTCGCCAGTTGCCACCATATCCATGTTCACTAGTGACGATGACCAGACCAATCTCCTCTCCATCGATCTAAACTCACTATTGACTCCAACAAGAGTAAGAAGACCAAGAACCAAAGCCATTGACTTTGTTAACTCCATCAAGCTATAAGAGTATCACCCACCAGGCCGCCACCACCAACCACGATTCCTCGTCACTATCTCTTTCTCTCTCTATCCCTTCCTTCATTAAGCATAGTTGCCACAGTGCCAAGCGGCTAACCAGCCAATCACATTTCTATGTTTCTTTATTGAAAAATCTTTTGTTTTTTTCCCCTTTAAGGTTTTTGAGTTTTAACCCTTCTGTTTCTTCTTATCAGCTTGTCTCAAAGTATATATGTTTTTGTATTAATACTCTATACTCTACTATACACTGAAAGAAATAAAAAGGAAGTAACATTAGGAAAGTAATCTTCATTTTGCCTCTACAAGTTGGCTTTTTTTTTTTTTTTTATGTGAAAGATCCTTCCTTTATGTTTCGTATCCAACTCGTGGTCTTCTTTTTTTTTTTCCCCTTTTTAATGGGTCTTCAAATTATTGCTTTATCTCTTGCCATGTTTTAAAGGTTTTATCTTTATATGGCTCTTCATTATATAGCTTATTTCCTTTTTATCTTTCTCTTTTCTAAATTTCTATTCTTGATGTAAATTTGTAGTTATGGTTCCTTTATCTTGTTCTCACTAAGCATTTATGTCACGCCCTAGATGGTACCTAAACGTAGTAGTTCGGTATACATAATATTAAAGCTAATGAATGACAATCCTCATCACACAGGAGCTTCAATATCACGTGCAAGGCGTGCTTCCAAGATAGTAGGAGACTCAAAGGGATATTGCGTTTAAGCAGATAACAAAAGCATGCAAGAACTTATAAAGATAAACATGTAATAATCATTAAGATAAAAATTTTTACAACTTCTTAGGGAAATTGCCCCGTACTAAAAGTCTTACTAATCTAAGCCATCTTAAAAACAAACATGAATATAACAAAAGTCTACTATAGAGATTTTTCTTAGAAGTCTACACCTAAAAACTAAAATATGTAAACTTCTTCTAAAAACTCCCAGTAACTTTAGCTTATACCTAACAAAAGGGGCTCATTGATGCCAACCACAAGTAATCAAAATGTAACAAAAAACTATTGAGGTGTAAGCAAAGCTAGCTTAGTGAGATAACTCCCTTCTTCAAAGCATTTCCATAAAACATACAAGTATTTTAGACAATCATATGTGAATGCAACAATCACATAAGAAATCAATATACACACGATTAACAAGAAACCATGTGTAGCATGGATTTTACGCCCTCTATGTCGGGGGTTGGGTGGTTACCGGCCCATACTACCATCAATATTTACATACTTACCGACTCCTACTTGCCCATGTAGACTTTTCGGCTACTACTACCACTACAACTCCTTGTTTCTCCATACGAAGAATAGTAGAAAAAAATAAATGTGACTCACAATATGTCATGCATGAATTATTTTTAGCATTGGTCTATCCAATTATAGTCAATTTCAAGTTATAGGTGACCAAACAATATTCATCATACCATTGCAGGAAAACATAAATTATTCATCAATTTCTCTTTCGATATACTTAGCTTTTTATTCAACAACCACTCCATTCAATTCATTCACACAATCGTTTATCCATTTATCTTTCCTTAATCTCTAGTGCTACTACTTACAAGCACATTCAAGGAAATGAAGTTAGTAAGGGATTAACTCACTCTATGACGATTGCTCCTAGTCGAAATAATCTTTCGGGATGGCGATATCGGTTCTTTCTTCACCTAAACAAGATGAAATACCCAAAATGAGTCTTTCATAGAATTTCTACTTTAAAGATTCTAAGTTAATCTCTAAATTGTGGTAAAAATCGGATTGGAGGAAGTTCCAACTTAAAATTACCATAACTTGCTCATTTTAATTTGAAATTTCGCATATTATATGTCGTTTTCTATTTAATCGAAAAGATCTATTCATTTCTAAGGCTATTTTTATTATAAAAGGTCATTTGGGTCTTAGATCAGAGGGGTACATATCTACCACGGAAATTTCCTTCTTGAAAAACAACATTTTCTAATCTTTCCTTCACTAAAGCTTGTTTAAGTAAAACTCAAATATGTATATACTTGAAAAGAATTCCTTAGGTATATAAATAGACTCATAATTTATGCATGATACTATAGGTGTTGTCTTATTTAATTAATTTCCTTAAAATAACCTTTTCTAATTTTGAAAAAATTGGATTTGTTAAACACTACTTTATGTGGTTGAAGTAACTTATGGATTTTTGGATGATCAAAATATAATATTCTATATTTTGATTCTTTAGTTTATCGAAAGTGAGTTGAAAATAAAGTTTAGTCTTTTTAAGTTGCCTATCAATTCTATTTTTATAGTTTCAAAAAAAAAAAAAAATTTCTCTAGCAGTACTAAATAGTTTATTCCTTAAAAATTTATTTTCTTAAATTATTGACAAATTTCATTTTTCTAAGTGGGTTTCTTAAGACTTGTAAGTTGATGTTCTTGAAAACTTGTTTAACCCTTAGTTTTAGAAAATTAGTAAAAATAGTATCAAGTTATTATCTAAATATCAAGATTTCCTATGTTGTTATTTGAAAAAAAAGTATCTTTAGACTTTGAAGAAACTTCTTTATCAAGAGTTTGAAATTTCATGATGAGCTTATGTAAACTTTTAAAAGGAATTTATTTGTAACCATTTTTCTAAGTTTTGGGAAAAATATTTATTTAGTGATAAAATTTTATTCTTTCATAAAAAGATTTCTTTTTATTTAGACAATGACTTATTAGCCATGCATGAATATTATCATATAGTTTATAAAAGATAAAAATATCACAAGATAGGATAATAAAGAATATAAGAAGTAATTAAGCATATTAATAATAATTGTTAAGTATTGGGAGCCTTAGCTTCTTCAAGGATTCCCGAGACTAATAATAGACTAGTCTCAAAAGAAAAAGAAAATTGTTTTGACTTGATGAGGAAAAGTCTAAGACTAGAAAGACTGTAAACCCCTAAATTTTCGGAATCGGTTTAGCACAAAACCCTAACCGGAAGTCAACGAAACCCTAAAGGTCAACAAAACCCTAGTTTACCGTATCCATCTAAATCCGACATTGCCGTTCTCTTTGGCCCTGAAAAACGAAGTTGGGTAATTAGCTAAAATAGTTCGTAATAACCATAGTTTTCTAAAAGTTTCAGTTTCGCGAAATTCGGGTGTCCTTCGAACCCGATCGGACACAGTTCTCGAAAAACGTGTCCGGAAGCCCGGAATAGTAAAAATATTCCAAATACACCGTTAGACTTGTAAAAATATAAGTTTTCCAAAAATATCAGTTTCGTAATTTTTCGGTAAATAAAATAACAGATATAGCTATTATACGCGTATTTTCTTACTACCGGTACTTTAATTGTCATATCTACTTTACATTACACTATTCATTACTATTCTACACTATTCTTTTATCTCTACTTTTTCTTACACCTATTCTTACACTCTACATAACCTATAAACTTAACTTTTTACCTTTCCCATAACTTTATATCACATCTACCTTACATATTACATCTTTTATCTTTCCAAAAAGTCAAAAAAATAAATCACACTCCCTCACTACACTCATGGCCGGCGCTACCCCCTCTCACATGCCCATCAATTTGTTTTAATTTTACTTTATTTTAATCACACAAAAATCACTCCTCAAAATCCTATAAATACCCCCCCTCCTCCTTCACTTCTTTCACACCTCTTCTTCTCTAAAGTTACTCTAGTAAAATTTCTCTCAAATTTCTCTCAAGAAGTTCTTTCAAGAAGTTCTCTTTAGTTCATCTCCTTTAGGTAAAAGTTCTTCAAGAAGTTTCCATGTTCATCTACTTAGTATGAACTTAGTGTGTGTTTTCTAAAACCATGAAGGTTAAGAAAGCAACAATAGGTTCATACTTTGTTTTTGTTCATAATCATAATTCCTTTATGTTCATGTTTCCTTTATATTCATTTATGTTTCTCTTATGTTCATTTTTGTCTCTTTTATGTTCATAACTATCTACTATATCTATATAGCTATATATACTATTTAGAGCATATAAGCTCATAATCTTGCAAATTATTTACCTTTCATGCAATTTATTTACTTCAATGCAATTTATTTATTTCAAGTTGTTTTTAAGACTAGTCTCTAGTCTTAGACTTGTCCTCATCAAGTCAAAACAAGCTTTTCCTTCTTTCATTTCATTTTATTATGGGACTAGTCTACTTCTTAGTCCCGGGAGCCTTGAAAAAGCTAAGACTCCAATACTTGACTTTATTATTTATACTTTATGTTATTTTGTTTGCTATTATTCTCATAATCATGTTCATGTAGATTGTTGTCCAAAAGTTTTATTTTCTAAAGATAATTAAATGAAAGAAGGCTTTTTGTCACTTAGGAATACGTTTATGTGAAACGTAAAAATACAAGATAACAAAAATAAACTCATTCATTTTCAAGTTACAAAAAGAATTCACTAAGAATTTAGAAACTATTTTTACTTAAAAAGCTACTTAAATCTTTGTTACTCTACCTTGTTTTTTTAAAAGAAAATATTTTGTTGACAAAAATGGTTCTTTTCATAAATAAAGAAAATAAGATGGAAGACTAAGGAAATTTTTAAGTAATGACCTTGCAAACAAATAGGCAAAGAAAATTTATGGTTTGAAAATAATAAAGTTATTTCTTTTCAAGTTACAAGAGAAAATTAATAGAATTATAGAAATTAGTTTTTCTACAAAAAGGCCCTTAATTGTTCCACATCGTTTTTATGAAGAAAACCAATTTTCATGCATGGATGATTATTTTTGAAAAATATGAGACATGAGGAAAAGAATGAGAAATATCAAGCAAGGATTTTTGCAAAACAAGTAAACAAAAGAATTTACACAAGAAAAATGAAGAATAGCACATTTCCTAAGAAAACTTCAAATATAGTATTAATGTAACTTAGAAAGGAGAAATTTTATTTTCAAAAGTCACTTAGAAAAAGATAAATAAAACCAACATAAAACTTTTTTAGAAAACAAAGAAAGCAAGGTATTCATTTCAAAGAATTTACAAAAATTTTTCGAAAAGCTTCAACCCGACATTGTTTTACTTAAGAAAAATAATTGGACAACAAGACACTTGAGCATGCTTAAATATGAGTTATATAGTTATAAAAAGAGAATTTTTCAACTATATAGATAACTAAGTATTTATCAAACAAATTTTGATTTCTTGAACCAAAGTTGTTTTTACTTGAAAATCCGTGGTGAATTTTGTCGCCACTGTTTTGGAACCTATATGGCTTTTTTTGTTGGAAATAATTTTAGAAATGGGTAGATCTTTTCAAGTAGATAGAAATCGGTATATTATATGCGCGATTCCGAGTTAAAATGACCAAGTTATGGCCATTTTAAGTTGGAACATTCTTCTATACGAACTTTAACGTTCTTTGACATTGTTTTGTCAAAATTCAAGAAAATCTTCAAGAAAAACTCATTATGGGTATTTTCTTTCGTTAGGTAAACTCGAGGAAGGATTCTTTTACCCCAAGAACTATTACGATTAAGTGGAGTGTGTGAACGACTCATCCGCTTAGAGGAATAGACGACAATGGCATCGTGAGTTTATTTCCCGTTATTTTTCATACTCTTGATTGTGCTTGTAAAAATTAGTTGCACTAGAATTTAAGAAAAATTCAAAAGGAAGTGTATGATAATATGTTGAAAGAATACTAAGTATATCGAAACTTGATTTGTTTATAATAAGTGTATGTGCATTAATGTCTTGAAGTGTTTGAAATTGGTTGATCACTTGAAAGAAGTTAAATGTAACTACTAGACTTTAATTAAAGAAATTATTCATGCATTTCATATGTTGAGTCACATTGCATTCACTACTATACAATTGGTGGGACAAGTGTATAATAGTGGTAGTAGACATAACCGGTATATCATGTCAGTGGCGTGTAGGAGCCAGTAAGAACTTCTTAAATTGATGGCTAGTAGGAGCCTGTAATAACTACAAGTTTTTGATGGCTAGTAGGAGCCTGTAATAACTACAAGTTTTTTATGGCGTATAGAAGCCTGTAATAACTACAAGTTTTTGATGGCGTATAGGAGCCGGTAAGATCTATAAAAGTGTTTTTAAAAGTGTAAAGACCCGATCCTCTAAATCCCGAGACTTAGAGTACCGAATCCCCAACCACATATAACGTTTTTACATTATATGTAAGGTTGTCCTAAAAACTAACAGTTTATGCAAATTGTTTGATTAAATCACTAAACCTTGTAAAGAACTTTTTAAATAAAACGAGATTGCTAACATAAGCAATCTACACATATTTACATCAAATAAACATTGCTTTGTGTCAATACATGACACAAAAAAAAAAAAAAACCAAATTACATGTTCTCTCAAGACATGAAGATCCTAAAGGATCTTAAGGTCATTACAAAAAGAACTTGGCTTAGCTAACAAGCCTTCTAAACAAAGCTGGTCCTTAGCAAAAAGTCTTCTAAACGTCCCGGGTCATCGATCCTATTCATCCCACTCGTCCAGAAATCTTTCGAAATCGGACCCATAGCCCAAGTCATCGTAATACTCGTCTCCATTACCTGCAAAGCAGCAAAAGAGCCAGAGGCCCAGTACACAATAACCAATGCATAACAAGTCATCCGATTCATGTAATGCATCATAGAACAAGTGGTTATTTTTATTACATTTTGATTCACAAATCAACAAGAGGGTATTCAAACCCCGGTCACACTTCGGGAATCCAGGGATCCTGAGTAACAGCAGCTGCTCAGGGGGTTGATATAAGCAGTCCGAATACTTATATCTCCTATATCTATTTCATGAAGATAATAGCTTCATATAGGGTTTAAAAGCCGTTGCCCGACTCTACTTAAATTCAGTCCATAACATGAGCCTAGTTCACAAGTTCCCATAAACTTTGAACTAAATCATGGTATTTCCCCCTAAGTTTAAGCAAACGTTACACATATACTATTCCCCCCTATCGGCTACCCATTTAACCAAAAGAAATGCTATTGCATCATAGCGTACCATTGCATCATGGTAAAGTCATTGCATCATGACTTGGTTAAGCGCCTAGCTAACATGTCATTGCCTCATGACAGGTTTGCTGCTCCTCGGACCAGATTAAACAGCGTAATAGACATCCCATTCATTCAATTGTTAAGTCGAATCAATTTAGGTCAAATTAGAAATGTCTGGTCCTAGCAAACATCAGACAAATTATTGCGTACCTGAACCCGTTAGTATAGAACTAGGATCTCTCGGTGATGAACTAACCGAAGAATCCTTAACTGTAATAGAAATGTCACAATAATTAATAAATCAACATTTATAAATTTCATTCTCACAAATATATACATATTATATCCACATATCACAAATTATCAAATAAATTCAAATAATTGAATATACAATCACGAATAAGCATTTAAACGTCCTAATATATCCCAAATTGCTTACCAAATACTCAAATGCTCAAATAACAACTTTGGAAACTTTTTAGAAAAAGCTCTCAAAATTTAAAAACTCAGGGGATACGCCGGCACTCAACGCCGGCGGCGTTGAGCCGGTGTTAAATGTTCTGAAAATGTACACTGCCAACACTGGCAGCATTCAAAGCGTACGCCGTCAGCCTTTGTAACCTACGCCGGCGGCCTTTAGCCGGCGTAGAATCCAAAACCAAAGTTTTCGAAAATGTCCAGAGAAGTGTAAGCCGGCCGCTTACCTAAGTACGCGGGCAGCCTTCACATGTACGCCGGCGGCCTTGATTCCCAAAAGCCAGCGTACAAGTTAGAAGAAAGAACGCAGGCTGACTTCCCAGCGAAAGCCGGCGGCGTTCAGTCGGCTTTAAGAAATTTGGTTCTGTGAACATTCAACACTGCCTCTACGCCGGCGGCGTAGAAACTCAAATTGCCGGCGTACTTTCTGAAGAACAGACGCTGGCAAATCTTTGGCATATAAGCCGGCGGCGTTGCAAACGGCATTAGGAAATCAATTCTGTGGACTTTCCACACCGCCTCTACGCCGGCGGCGTAGAATCCCCAGATGCCGGCGTACGTTTTGAAAACAAAGTTAAACGAAAATTCAAATCCCCTGTTTTTTTTTCCACTTTGTGAATTATATCTTAAAACACTTCAAACTTCCCTCAACTACACTTCCACTTCAAATACTTACTCCTACATACACTACTCAATTCTAGCAACTCCAAGCATAAATTCAACACAATTAGACATTTCAAACTCCACTACAATCCATTCTAAATTTTCTATACAAATCCTCTTCACTTACTCCCCACACTTCATAACCATACAACAATGCATGCACACCCTCACACACACATATAACACTTTCTCAACTCATCCCAAGCATGAACAACCATTTGATCAACATTGAAATCAATTCATCCAATACCCTACAACTACTACAAGAAAGGAAAACAAAACAATGATCACAACTAAATCAATTCAAATACATATATATATATATATATATATACCTTGTCTTGAGAATAACTTTGATTTTCAAACTTGATATAACCCTAACTTGAGCTTGGAAATGGAGATGGAAATGGAAAAGAAAAGAAAAGAAAAGAAAGAAGAAAAGGAAATTCGGATAAAATTTGGCTGCCTTCAAAAAGTAAGTTAAATTATCTTAATTTTGACTTTTTCACATTCCAAATTTACCCCTTAATGCCTATATTAACTTAGGTTGCATTTAACTTTAATTTGAGTCTCATTTGGCTTATATTTGAGGCATAAATGCTAACTTAATTACAAGAAACTTAATCAACTAACTTAAGTGAAATTATGGTTGAGTTATTAATCTAACTTAACTTAACAACTTAATGTGCACAAGACAACATTAATAATTTCATTACTCACACATTAATGCATATAAAACAAAATATTAATATCAACATATACACATGCACAATCATGTATATTAAACTACTAACAACCTAACCATACTCCTTAAATTCAACATTTCAACATAATTAATTAAACACATGGAATTTGAATAAAATATAAATCTAGGTCATTTCAAAAAGTTGTGGCTGTAATTGGCCTGAATATCCAACCCTGAATGAAGGGCGTAATTCATTCAACATATGATTCCCGGAAAGTCATATGTCTTGTATGCTCACGTGGCTGTTGCATTTCATATGTTTGAATAATAAACTTGATTGATAAATTTCTTCGAGTATGAATATTGGGATTTACTCACTAAGCTCATTAGCTTATACTCCGATAGATATCTTTTGCAGTTCCCTTACTTATGGTTAAGGCCACGTGGACCATGCGGGCAGGTAATCCCTTTTGAACATTAGAAATTTGGATAAAGTGTAGCTCAGTATTAGCATGTAAATATGTATATGATAGATTAGTAATTCAGGGAGTTGTTCCTAAGTAGGTAAAGTCTTTGCCATGAACAAATAATTATTGTGAATCCTCTTTTCTTAATATGTTTTTATATCTCCTTAAGCTTCATAATTCCATATATGGTCCTCTAAAGTTGTGAAAGTATGCCTTACACTTAATATAAAAGCTTTTGGGAATGGCTAAGGTTGTCATACTTAAGCTTTAGTATTGAGTGTGGCGGACTGTCATGTTTAGGGTACCCATTGGGGCGTGACAAAGACTAGTCTTAAAACAATATGAAAGTAAATAAATTGCAATAGCAAATGAGCTTATATGCTCTAAAAGATATATATAACTACATAGATACATTTAGTTAGATATAGATATGAACAACATAAAGAAAAAAAAATAGATTTATGAATAAGAATAAAGTATGAACATATTATTGCTTTCCTAACCTCCATGGGTTTAGAAAACACACACTATGCTCATACTAAGTAAATGAACATAAGGAAAGTTTAAAGGAGTATTACCTATAAAGAAGAAAAAACTAGAGAAACTTTGAGAGAACTTTGGAGAGATTTTGGGATAGTAAAGGTAATGTAAGAAAGGTGTGAAAGAAATGGAAGAGATGGGATGGTATTTATAGGAAAAAGTGGAGGATAATTGTGTTAATTAAATAAGTGAAAATTAAAATAATACGAGTGAAAGAGGGGGCGGGGCGGCGCAATCTAGGAGAGGAGAGAGATTTTAATTTTTTTTTGTATTTTTGTTAATGAAAAGTGAGATGTGAAGTTGTATTGGAAATGTAAATTATAAGAAAATAGGTGAATAGGTTGTAAGGAAAAGTAGAGATAGATGAATAGTGTAATGTAAAGTAGATGTAGCTAATAAAGTACCGGTAGTAAGAAAATACGCGTATAAATATGATATCTGATATTTTTAGCTACCGAAAAATTATAAAACTGATATTTTTGAGAATCTTATATTTTTATGAATCTAACGGTATATTCGGAATATTTTTACTATTTTAAGCCCCGGGACATGCTTTTCAAAAACTGTATCCGATCAGGTTCAAAACGAATCGCAGTTTGACTAATATCATATTATTAAGCTCTCTTATGTTATTACGAACTATTCTATATGCTAATCTCTTACTTACTCACTTAAGGTTATGAACACGGGATTGTCGGACTTAAATGGTTGCGTCTGACTAGGGTTTTGTTGACTTTAAGGTTTTCGGTTGACCATCTAATTTGGGTTTAAGCTTAACTGATGATAAAACTTTAATGATTTACAATTTATGTCTTATTGTTCAATTCTCTCTCTTGTTGACTAAATATGTCTTCTTTTTGGGGTTTTTTTCCATCTATTGATGTCATTTTTTTTTTAATATCCTACATGATGGACATTTGAGACTTCCTTTCAATTATTTATGTAATGGGTTCATGGTTTCTTAGGATAGTTGACGCATGTGCACGTAGCAACATATTTAGATCATCAAACCTCATGATTGAATTGGAAAATTAGACTTTATATTTACTGAGATGCATGCATATTTAGTTCATTAAACCTCTAAATTGAATTGGAAAATTAGATTTTATATTTTCCAAGATATATATATCCTCTTATTGTGGCTGTATTGCATATGTTTGCATGGCTTTCACATGCAACATGAGTTGGATCATCATGAAAGCAAGGAGGCATATGCCAAAGCAGAAAAATTATATCTCAATTTGATCTATTATGCTTTCTTATGAAGAAAAAAGTTTAGAAGATTATTCTTTCCTGTTCCTCTTTTCAATAAAAAAAAGAAGAAAAATAGAAAAAATCTAATTGGGTCACCATAACAAGACAGGTTAGGATCAAAATCCTATAGGGGTGGGTTTAAGTAAGGTAAAAAAAACCCTATAGGATCGTGGGTAGGGTTTGGGTTATCCTATAGGGAACAGGTTGAGGTCTTATATGACTCATCCCAAATCCGTTCCAGTTGCATCCCTAGTTAAGCCAGTCTACTTTAGCCTGTGAGTTAAACAGGTCAAGCTGATTTGGCCTACTTTTAAACAAGCTAGAATTTCTTAGCCCGGCTTGGCCCAGCCCGTGAGCTAAATAGGCCACAAACATGCTAATTTTTATTTATTTTTATTTTTATTTTTTGTTAATTTTTGTGAAATTTAGAATATTTAACTATTTTAGGATTTTATATATATCAACAATTAATTTTATTGCTATTTTAATTATATATATAATTGAAATAATTTATTCAATATCATATGTACGAATTTTAGAAAATAACCAATTAAAACTGCTCCTGGGTTATGCAGTATTTTTCTGTGAACGTGAAAAAATTTATAGGAAAAATCTGAAAATGTTCCTCGTGATTATCGGCAAGGGATTCCTACGGTCATGTAAGTCTTCCAAAATTTATTATTATTTTAATTTATTCAATCTGACATTCATGATGTTTGAAGGGTACAAAATTATTGTAATTATTGTTTAATATCAAATTACCAATAGCCCCAAGTGTTTGCTTTACACATCCACATATGGCAATATATTTTCCGTAACCATGTAGCTTTCTACCAAATTCCCATGGCTTGATCTACGCCAAGCTTTAATTAAATTTTGATGATGTTTGTTATATTTTCTCAATTAGTGTACACAAGGTGTACATCTTACTCAGATTTAATGAAAATGTGTACCCAAGCAAATGCAAGTGATTTAAAGGAGGTCCAATTCGATGGGCCGTTTTGGAGGGGACTCTTTCAACAAAACAAGGCCTTAGAGATCACGTATAGTAGAGCAGCGATGAGATGATAAAACGATTTAAAGTGGAATATCCCATTTCCTTCCTTCCTTCTTCTTTCTTCTTTTATTTTATTTTTAATTTTGGTCAAGAGATAGCTTGGTTTAATCCACGAGTTAAGGCTTTTAAATAGATAAAAAAAAAAATTGACTATAGCACCTTTTTTTTAAGTAGGTAAATGGGTCAGCCCATGGGCTATGGCTCGTATGCCCAGCTCTACTTTTTAGTGCATGAGCATAGTTGATGAAGAATAAAAATTGGAATTGAACAAATAATTCCAATATATCCAATTTTAAACCCACTATGTCAAATTCTTCCTTAGTCATCCTAACCAATAAATAAGGTGACTCTTCAACTTGTCATCTTAGCCCAAAAAGTAGCTTAAAAGTCAATTCCAAATTGAAATTAAGCTTAAAGTCCATAATTTAAATTTAGCCTTCATAAATTCAATTCCTCTAAACTAGCTCACAACCTTTACTTAAGTGACATCTTCTTTCTTATATTCTCCTTTTGATTAAACATTCATGGATCCTGTTACCTGTTATCTTAATCCAAAAATAATCTAAAGAGGCAAGTCTAAATTGAGATTAAGCCTAAAGTCCATAATTCAAAATTTTCATTCATAAAATTCCAAACCTTGTACAAAAGAGCTCATAAACCTTGCTTAAATGACCTGTTCTTTCTTAAATTCTACTTTTGACTAAACTATCGTGGAGGACACATGCATGCTCTTTTGTCATTTCATATAGGCTACCTTCTCATATACAAAGGGTGATGTTAGTTTCTTCTTTATATGAATGGAAAATGAGAACCCTACATGCCTCCATGCAAAATTTTCATCCAAAAACAAATACCAATCTTCTTTCATTCAAATAAGTTATCAAAATGATGAATGAGTGGATGTTATATATGTAGAACTAATTATATTTTAAGTCACACCTCGAATTCACTTGTTATATTCTTTTGTTGTTCTTTTTTTTTCCCCTTTATTCACCTTTTTTATAGTGTTGGTCTTTATTAATTGTTAATGAAATGAGGCGAAGTTTAAGTACTAAAATCAATATTTTAAAATTATAAACACCTCTTTAACTTCTTTGATCGCAAAACTACTAGATGTAAGACTTTAGAAAAGTGTTGGTTTTAGTTTGAATTTTAAAATAAGGTAATAAAAGTTTATAGATAAAAATTAATCTCGTGAAATTCACTTTTAATACTTAAGTTTACGATAGATTTATTATATAGATCTAATACTGTCATGCCCAGAGGTACCCCAGTTGTACTGTATATAGTATTGTTCTTATACAATATAACTAGTTACTAAGAGATGTGACAAAAAACAGGATCTTTTAAGTTGCTTGATAAGAAAATGATGTACGTACACACAATATACAAAAAACAGATAAAATAAACTTCATATAAAGTTTGTAAAACTATTACAAACTGTTTATCAACTTACAACTAAGAACTATAGATCCAAAAGTTCCTTTAATTATTCCCATAATTTGCTAGCTTTGCTTCCTTGCCCATTCTAACCTTCGGGATGGTACTAGCCACGGTCTGAGGATAATCCTGAAAAGTCTGTTAGAGTATGAGCATTTCTACAGCTCAGTGAATAACCATCACATATTACACATCAAACAAAGCAAACAAGTAATTTATCAGGCAAATGTAATGCAACATCCAAACATATGTACAGTTACAAGTCTGGACAACCGGAATCCAAATAGGATGTAGATTTGCGCCCTCACATCGGGGTTGAGGGAACCTAGTCAAGGATCATATCCTTATGACCCACTTACTCAGGAGAAACAGAGAACCATAGGAATAACAACACTCACTTTATTCTTTACTTTATGATTATAGTTTCTTTACTTAATTTCCTTTTGGAACAAAGAGACTCCATTAAGTATTAGTCATTTCAAGCCGATACCACGGGCGGCGTTCCTTCTTTTGCCAAGTAGTTCCCGTGGAACCGAACAGAATAGGGATAATCTTGGAAGAACTAGGAAATTCACATCTAGAAAAACCAAGCATTAACTGAGATCCAAAATACTAACACGTAGCAAGCTGTCATACTTTTATGCAATATTTATGCAAGTTATGCAATGCATGATCCTTTAAGTTAGAAACCTGCCAGTTATAAGTTGATTATAACACCTTCAACATGCTTCAACAAATTTCCACAAAAATCTTGTCATCACTTTTAATAAGCATAATTTGGCATTCAATTCATCCACCACTTCAACAAGAACAATTCCCATCCCTACATGCATCATACAATCATTTTCATATATAACTTTAGATGCCACTAATATTAAAAACACAAACAATATAATATATCAAGAGTTACTCACCTGCTCATGGTGCTTTCAATCGTAGTAACTCTTCAGGAAGTCTAAATTACTTAGATTCACCTATTAGATGAATGAAGTTCCATAAATTAGATAATTGACTTTGTAAATGATTCTTAATGAGCGTCTAAGTGTCCTATATTAGTTTTACCCTAAGTAAAGTCATTTTTATCAATTCTAAGGGTAGTCTATATTTAATTGTTTAAAGACTTATGAAATATCTTACATTTTTATAAAATTCGTGTAAATATACTTTTTCTACCAAAAGTGATCTAATTAGTTCTAAATTCATGTTTTTAGTACAAAATCTTTAAGTATGCTTATATTACTTATTTTAGCTTACATTTTTATGTATAAATAAGTATTAAAAAGCTTATTTTACCTATAGTATGCTAGTTATTCAAATTGTTTGTTTGTAGTTAGTTTCCTATAGTTGGTGTAAGGCTTTCTTAGGTCTTATTTTTATTTCTTAGTCTTTTTATTAAGCTTTTACTAATGGCAAAGGATTTTATTGAACTTCGATCTATATTACCCATTAATGTGTTTTAGTGATAACAATATTTTCTGTTATCGTTTACTTTGTCTTTCAACCTTATGAGAGATAAATTTTTAACTAAAATTAGGGATTGTCATCTAGATTTCTAATGACCATTACAATGTTATTTTTAAGTTCATCTAAGTATTGTTTTTAATCTATTCAAATTCTTTATTTTTGTTTTAATAATTTTTTTTTACCACAAGTTTTATGTTCAAGATTTCTTATGGACAATGTAGGATTTATGTTGGCTAGTTTTATTTGTTTAGATGATTTTTACAATATGTCTACCAATTTATTTTGAACCATAAAGTCATGAGCTGGGTTTCAAGACAATAGTTTTATAGTGACATCAAAGTTTGAATCTAGGGTTTTCTAATGCCTAGATTAATTTTCTCCAAAGTTTCTCTTCATTCTAATTTATCCAAGATGATCATTCTACATTATCTCTACTTACACTACCATCAATATAACATTATGGAGGCTATGTCTATGGAAATTGTTGTCATCAAATTTCCTAATTTCTATAGTGACAATAATTCAAAGGTTGGTATAGACCTTACCTTGAGAGCTTAGAAGAGTAGATGAAAATTCCTCTTCTTATATTGATTAAGACGTACATATTTTGACAAATTGGTAAGTTTATCATATTCTATAATTAAAATAACCAACTATACAAATTCTTACCTTTGTTTTCTAAATGGTAGAATGGTTGGTTGTCTACTATAGTGATGGTTGGAGCCTTGATTGGTTGGTCTTTAATTGTTAGAAGGTCAAGAGGAGACTAAGGGTTGCAAGAGAGGGAAATTTAAATTGTTGAAGTGTGAGTGTGTGTGTGTATTTGAGTGTCACGGTGCTGGAGGGGAGTGGGCTAGTAGTTGTAGATAGGATTTCTTTAATTTTTTGTTGGTTAGTTACTTATTTATAGAGGTTAGTGACTTGTAAAGGAAGAATTAGATTAATTGAATTTATTTTTGCACAAATTCTGGTGGTGTTGTGTGTGTTGGTGAGCTGGGATGAAAAGAAGGCAGTTTTCCAAGTCAACATAGCTGATTTGTTTGCTTAATATTTGTTGTAATAATTAAAGCCTTGTTGGAGTAATTTAATTGGGTCATTTGTCCAAGTTTTAAGCCTCTTATCTCTCTAATTTACTTGCTGCAGGTGGTAATTTGTAAGAACATTTGGGCAGCAAAATGGAGCTCCTGCCAATCGTAAATTGTATCTACCATTAAGAGAAATAATAAAAAATTTAAATATCTAGCTAATTACGTCAAAAACTACCTCCTACGCGTATACTAATATTAGTTATGTAAGGGTTTTATTCTAAAAAATTTAATTTAGGTCTCAAAATATTTCTACAATATTGCTGACTTCAAATTTTAAGTTTAAAATTTATGCGATTTAGTATTTTTAAAGTTTTGTCTTACATGATTAGGTTTCAGGGTCTAAAAGGTCAAAATATAAAATTGGTGTCTATGGACTCTAAATTTTCTAACTAAAATTATGGTGTGGTCTAAATTTTTATTTGAAGTCTAGATTATTAATTATGGGTCCGTTTATAGCTTTTTAGTACGTATTTATGATCCTAACGGTTTATCTTTAATGGGTCATTCTTATCTTTATACATACTATAAGTTATTAGTTTACTAATGTTCTTGAAATAAAATTCTATTTATACTTACATCCTAGGTTTTTTTTTTTTTTATTCCGATTATGAATTCTAGTTATAGTGTCTTTTAATATCTAAAAAAAATTTATAACCTAGGGTTTTTAGATTATAAATAGGTTCAAAACACTCTAGAATTTCTAACTAAGACCTAACGGGTAAACAAACTCCAATATCCATCCTAATTTTTACTATCCTATTTCTTTAGAATTCTCGAGGTTTACAAATACTTTATTCATTGACACTAGAGGTGTACAAGTGTATTAAATGGGTCAGGCTAGCCTAACCCTACCCACTTTGGCATATAAATTAAACGGGCCAACAAATTTGATCTACCTGAAAAGTGGGCCAAAGTTTCTTGACCTTTAAACAACCTACTTTGACCTACGAGTTAAAAGGACTAACCTGTGTACCTAACCAATTCAACCCACTTGTATATCTTTGGGGGCTAAATGAACCAAATCAACCTGTTTATCGATTTATGCTAATTAAACAAGATGTATAGAATAATAATAATTGTTGGTCCCAAATAGTAACCAAAAGTTTAGGGTGGAGGGGTGTGAATTGGTTCCTTAAAAAATTTCAAGAACTTCGTTGTTTGTAAATCTTAAACACAACCCCAATTAGTTATTAATAAAGTATGGCTTTGAAATCTCTTAACAATCAAAATGGATAATTGAATGCACAAACAAAAATAAAAGAGAAGAGTAAGAGAAGTTTACGTAATGATTTATAGAAGTTTCACCTCCAGTGTCATTCCTCTCTTCCAGCTCTAAACTGGGGAGCCATTTTTTCATATCGGTATGTTTTACTATATCCAATCAAATAAGATTACATATAGTGTTTTCAATTCACTCTGTTAGACTTCATGCTAATACTAAGTGATCCCTGAACTTAAAGTTACTTGTAATCTATCTCACACAAAGTAATCTAAAGCAAATGAGGAGTAAAGAATTAAAAATTCTTTCAAATTTCATGCAAGCAGTAAGTAAAATCAAAGGTTGCAGTATTAGCACAAGTAAGCTGGAGTTTTTCAGTAAGTAGAGAGAGTTTCTTTCATGCAAAAGTGTGTATTATTTTTGTTGAACTTCTTACTGATATATATCTTCACATCTTCTATGGATAATTTAAATGTTCAGATAAGATTTGTTCTTGTTATTGTGCTCCTTGTTGTTGATAGAATCTGCTGGTATAATTTATCAGTTCTTTCAACGGATAAAAAGAAACAAAGTTGATTATTTAAACAAATATTTGTTCGTGATATCTATGCATCTACTAGAGATAATGATTTTTTTGTATATCTGATAGTAAAACTGATTGTTGATCCTTATCCTACTATAGATGAGTCTTGAACATGATATTTTAAATGTTGTTAACCATATCTTGATGAGAAACAACCTCTGATTTTCAAATTTAAATCAAATTTATATCATGTGGAAATAGGACCGTATCTTGTTGCTCATAATCTTCTATGAATTTGAATTCTTTCTATTGTTGAACAAGACCTTGGTACCTCATTAATATTTTTTCTTTATCAAATATCTAAATTAAATTTGGACATGTCTTGAAAAACGAATTCGGACGTAAAGTTCCTGTCAAAAGTAATTCTTCAAGAATAAATCAAATGTAAACTTGAGTCCCCTAGATATCTCAACCAACTTTGTGGAACATATTTGAATGTATTACCTAAATACATTCAATTTTGAAGCTGTGCCTTCAGTTTTATAAATAATTCTAAGAAAGCTTGATCTACAAAAGCTGTTCTTATATCTTCAATTTTTGTTCATGCAGCAGGTCTACCTTTTGAGCTACCTTCTAAGTATTACTGTCTTCTTGACAAGCTTTATAGATAGCCTTTGAATTACTCTATGAGTTAGATCTTTCTTTGAAAACATTTTCATAAAACTTCTAATCATATTGCATATTTTATTATTTGAAGACTGCACATTCAATAACTTTGTTAATTATCATTAATCTTTTTGTTACCAACAAAACTATTATTGAGAGAAACTAACTAACTAACTAACTAACAACAACAACAATAATTAAGTGTCATAGGATTTTTTCACATATTAATGATTAATTTTAAAACTATTTTAATTCCTTAAATATAAGAATAAGTTTTCAAAATAATTTATTAGACATAATATTTCGTTTAATATAATAAATATATACTAAAAAAATGTTATGATGCATACGTATTAATTTGTCATTCGTTGTTATCATTAACACATAAGTTTAAGTTCACACATGAAAGTCCTAGAAATAATAAACATTAATAGCCATTTTCCTTGCAATTTTCAATTTTTTTTTATACAAATGGACTAACAGGCAAACTGATGTAGATCGTATCAACTCTTAAATTTATAATTCCAATTAACTCTTACGACCTAGTTAGGCAGTGTACCTATCTATAGTTGTATAGGCTCAACGGATATCGTCCACAAGGATCTTTGAGACAATTACTAGAATTAACCGGTTTTCCACTTTAGCAATCCTAATTAAATGCCATTATTACTAACAACTATGACTCACTGTTTAACTAATTAATTCGCAATCAATGCATATTCACGACTTTAATAATTCAACAATCACAAAACAATACCCTAGACCTTGATACACCACTAACCCTATCAATCTTATTAATAACATTCGTCAATGCAGCACGTGTTCTTGAATTGCAGGAACCCTAATTCCATTAATCTCTTTCTCAAGATAATTAATCCTAACCCTATATGTCTAATGGAAATCTCTCTTCTCACTAGATATAAAGGTTGCATTAATGATCATAATTCCTCATAAAGATAAATTCTTGATGCAAAAGATTCATGTAATCTATCTCTAGATTTACATTCAAACCCTTCTACTCACGCCAGATCTTTCCTATTAATTAATCCGTCGATTCAATTAACAAGAATCATACAATAATCTAATATTGCGCATATACTAGATTAAAACAATCAAGCAACATGAATAGATCCAAGAACAAGAACTTCATTCAACAAATCAATTCAATCCACATTAGGGTTAGGGTTTCTCAAAATCTAAGGCATATAGATCTAAGCTTCCATTGTAAAATAATTACAATTATAAACCATGGAAGAATAAACATAAAACATGATGATTACACCCTTTAACCAACAAGTCTTGTGATGGAAAATTATTAGGAGTTCTTCTTCTTCTCACACGTCTTCTCTCCTAGGGTTTCTTCTCCTCTATTGGTCTGTCCTCAACAAAGAGTGGTTGGATCTATTTATAAGAAAATGGAATTGTCTTCTACACGGGCATTCTACACGGGTCGTGTTCGGGGCCGTGTTGCTTTCTGATGTCAGCTATTTCCTCGGATTTCTCACAATTTGGAGTCCTACACAAGCCCGATCACAGCCTGTGTTGCGAAGTCGTGCATGTTCCATAAAGCATTCTGACCATTTCTTATCTCTAATATAAGCATCCAACATAGCTCGTGTTGCTTCCTTATGTTCTTTACAATAGCTTGCTGTACATTTTTCAAGGCCAACACCAGCATTCAACACAGCTTGTGTTGAAATCTCATGTATGCTGAAATTCTTCACTTTGCACTTTCTTCATCAAAACTTGTTGTAATTCATCAAAACATCTCCATGATGCTTATTATCTCCTCTTAATCCTGAAATTAATATATTACTCAATTCAGTATCCTTTTCTACAATTATTCACATAAAAATCACTATAATATCATACTAAAACCATGTGAATAATTAGGGTATTTTGTACTTATCACAAACCAACTTAAACCATGGGTTAGTTCACTTTAGGTCATGAGTTAAATAGATTGGTAAAAATAAGTTGCTTTTAAATGAGCTAAAAAAAAGTTGTTCATAACCTGTTTTTAAAATAGGTTAAATGGCTCATGGGCCAAAATTCATTTGCTTAGCATTAATTGACACACCATAATTTAGATTCAAAGATATAATAAGATGTTATAGATATATCAACTAATGGCCTAGGTGGTCAATAGTTGTGAGTAAAAACACACCTAAAGAGTATAGAAACTCATATCATACTCATTTACCAACATATGTACCCATATATTATTATAATTATGAAATATAGGTAAGATATACCTAGAATGCCGCTTTTATCAATTAAAATCAAAACCAAACCTATCATTACTTGCCTAATCATGAGTATTTGGGGAGGATGAGATCAAGACTAAAAGAACTTAAATTGGAAATGAAACACCAAACAAACTAAGAGACATATTGGATATGTGTGATTTTTGACAATGAATTAGCTTATTGTTATTGACTAATAAGTACAACAATAATCTAAGGAAGGATCATAAATTAGTAAGAATCAAATCGAGAGAAGTTTCTCCTCACAAATTTTCTATTTTTTCATTGACAACATAGGAAAAATAACACAAGTATAAAACCATTTCCTAAATTTACCAACTCCTCCTTATGAAAGGGTAAACCACCAGATAGAGCCCCTTAACAACCCTTTATGGCCAAAATTACCAGTAGAAGGGTGCCAGCCACTACATGCAAATACCAAGGTTAATTTTTATGAATTTTCAAGAAAATGCATCCAAAATTAATATCTCACACATGCCTTATCTTAGAATTGTGACATTTTGACAAGAGACACTACGCTAGTTCTTTTTTATTGGCAACCTCTCTCAGGGAAACATTGGCATCATTGTTACCCTTCGCCATCGTGGTACGATGCCTTTAGATGCTATGAAAATAGATAATTGACCAAACCTTTCAAAATAATCTTAAAAACTCAAGCTAAAATTTATTAACGTCTAGTTTGATGTGGGAATTTTTGTATTATTTTAGTCAACATATGTAGAAGTTTCTTCAATAAACTCTTGTTGAATCAATAAATTTAATACCTATATTTTCCATATTTAAAGTTAGATTTTAAATAGTCTAGTTTTATCAAATAAAAGAGAATGGATATTTTTATTTAAAATTTTAATCGGAACCTAAAGTATGTTGCTTTTGTAAAATTAAACTAAGGACTTTCTTGGACTTGTAGTATTTTTCTTTAAGTTATTTTGTGTTAGTGTGCTATTTTTCACATGAATAACTAATATTTAAGTGTGCAAAGGCTAAACTTCAAAGTTTAATTATTTTTTTTTTTGTGAGTAATAGATGCTGGTTAGGTTTAGATGTGGCCATTAATTACAAAGTGCACATTTAAGAGATGAGCCAAAAGTTGAATACCACGTATAAGCTAACAAATTAATCAAGAAAAACTGTGTAATTATTGATCAAGAAATGCCATCTAACTAGCTATGGGAACCTACCCTGATAATGCTTGAATCAAGTTATATAATGCCTCTAGTGAAGATCTATTCAATTGTTGAAAGAGCCCCATCTAACCAACTACTCTTGGAGCCTAGAGGTCATAAAATGCAAAGCGTTTCATTTAATTTCCTTTGTTCGAGTTTGTTTAAGTTACTCTTTGTTAAATTCTCTTGATTAGTTCTGATGATAACAAAAAGGATAAAGTGTTTTCTAACAATTTTACTAAATGTGTAGCATGAGCATGAAATAAAAACCATAAGCAAATCAGAAGAAAGAACATAACAAGTGAACATCAAAAGAACGATAGAAGCTTCCTTTTGTGAAGTGTTATAAGCATTGTTAGAAGATCGAATGAGCATAATGAGTTTCATGAATGATCATCATCATCATCACAAATTGTACTTAAACTTTGCTAAAATATGCAACTAGATACTTAAACTTTGAAATTGATTAATTTAGTATCTAAAAGAACTTGACCGAGCTACTATTGGTGTGTATGGAAAGTTCTTTTAGGTACTATTGATGGTCTATTCTGAAACATAGGGCCACTCGAGTTGAGCCCAATATACCAATGGGCTAGACCAGTTTTCAAGGCCTAAATTCCATCTACATATCCCGCAATAGACGACCCATCTCTATAATAAGTCTAGGGAATCACTTAGTTGCCTCTACTCGACTGATTGCTTAGCATGAATAGTTTTGTTAGCTTGGTCTCCAAGTAGTGGAGTTGTGGACTCTCTTAACATTGTCCATTACCACCACCAACTGTTCACTCGTCTACTAGCCTACGATGCCCATAACTACCAGGTTGGCCATCTATAAATACTTATCTACCTCTCTGGAGATGGGAATATCGTAAACAACCACTCTCTTCAATTTATATTATGGGCCTATTATGACTGTCTCTAACTTAAGCATCAAAGTGGCCATGACAGATTTATGCTTGGCATGCCACTAATCGGTTTCTTGGTTTTGTAGGCTTTACATCCAATATTGATCCAAGCCCAAATTTCCAAAGTCCAACGTCTACCTAATTTGAGCAAGCAATATTTAGTGCCATCTATGGGAAACACTTATCCTTTGATGGAAGCTTTCCTACATTTTCCTCTTAAAGCAAAGACCACAATCTCTCGAGAATATTGGGGCCGCTACTCCAACTATGTTGTCCCATCCAAAAACAAAAAGCCATTATAAGGGGATTGCCCCAAAGGCGACCGGAATTCAACCTTAAGATCGCCTGGCTCATAGGGGTTAAAAGGTTCCCAAGGGGGCCTCTGTAAATCCTTGAAATTTTGATTAATTTTATGTTTAATCTTAGAATTGAAAGTCAACCGAAAACTCTAAAAGTCAATAAAAGACTAGAATAAACTCTAGAGCTTAGATCCGGTAATCCTGTGTTCTTAAACTCTAAATAACAGAATTGAAATAATTATAGATAATGGATCATAATAATATCAGATTCGCTAATTTTTAGTGTCTTTAGGAACCGAATGGATCAGCTCTCGAAAAGCGTGTCCCAGGGTCGAAATAGTAAAAATATTTCGGTAACACCGTTAGGTCTAAAATAATATAAGGATTCCAAAAATATCATTTTCGTAATTTTTCGGTAGTAAAAAATAACATATATCGCATTTATACACGTATTTTCTTTACTACCGGTATTATTAGTCTTGTTTACTATTCATTATCCTATACTACTATTCATTACTATTCATCTATCTCTACTTTACCTAACAACCTATTATTACTAACTATATACTTATTTTTCTACTTTTTACATTTCCAATACATCTTCACATCAACCATACTTCACATCTTAATTACTTTTTATTTCAAAACAACAAATAAAATAAATTTTCTCTCCCTTTCTCTCTATGGCCGATGCCATTCTCTCTCTCTCTTTCCTAATTTTTTCTTTTTCAACATATTTTATTACATCTAATTTCCCTCCATCTTCAATTATAAATATCCTATCTCACTCTACTTCTTTCACACCTTCATTTCACTTGACAAAACTCTCTCAAATTTACTTCACAAAATTCTTCACTATCAAAGCTCTCTTTCACAAATTCCACAAAAAAATCCTCTTCTATACAGAAACTATCTACCAAATATCACTAACCACATAAACCTAGATTCATTATATTCTTCCTACTACAAAAATACTTTAGGTAAACTTCTATCACTACCTATTTACCCATGTCATGTAACTTAGCATGACCATGATGTTGCTTCTTGAAACTCATGTGAGTTGTAGAAGCAACAACATGTTCATGTTTTGTTTTTGCACATGCCAAGAAATTCCAATTTTATTATTTTGTTATTATGATCATATATGTTATTATTATTGTTCTTATACTTCTAATCTAACTCTACATATATTGTTAAGTATATGCATAACTATATATTTTTAGAGCCTAATGCTCACTAACATTCTCTAACTTGCTCTTATTATTGCTTTTTCTTTTCTTTCTTTTTCTTTTTCTTTTTGGGATTAATCTATTCTTAGTCCAGGTTGCCTTGATGAAGCTAAAGCTCCCAATATTGACCAATTCACCTTGATGAAGCTAAGGTGCCCAGTACTTGATATTAATATTATGCTCTTATTGTTTCTTATATATATACCTCTTTATTTCTCATGACTACATATTCATGATTCGTGCATGAGCATATTGTCTCAACTAAAATAAAAGAGGGTTTTCTTAAATAAAGAAAGATGAGGATTCTTTTCAAAAGTAAACTTTGCCACTTTAGAAATGAATATTTTATTTTTATAAAACTTAGGATTCTATCTTAATAAATCTTTTCCAAAATACTAGATAAGCTCATTATAAGTTTTTAGCAACAATACAACATAAGAATTTCAACAAATGATATATAAAATAGATATAACACTTATACTCTTTTCAAAGCAATAAAATGGAAAAATTTTATTTAAAAACTTAAGATTTCAAATTCTTGATTAGCAAAGGTTTCATTAAACTTCATTGTGAATTCCACCAACATTCTAAAAATATGAGGACTAGATAAATTTTGAAAAAATTATCAAGAAAGTTCTTTTCTTGAAATTTTCTTAGGAATAAAATTTGTAAACAACTTAGGAGATCATTGCAATTTACGAAAGTAAGATGAACTTTAGGAAAAGCTAAGAATATATAAACTTTAATAAACCTTAACCACTATCAAGTAGTACTTAGAAACTACCTTTTTAACCTCTAAGAAATTAAGTTATAAGAATCTTAAAAAGACAAATTTATTTTTGGAGAAATTAAATTGTTTATAAAGGTAAGAAATGGAATTTAAAGGAGGAGATGCTCATTATAATGATTTACATAATTTTTTTCCATAAAGCTAAAGTAGAAACTTCAAAGTTTTGTTTTTCCAACTTCTAAAATGCATTGTTTTACAAAAATCATAGTTGAAACAACTTCACCAAATTCATGCATATGATATGAGTCAATATATATATTCAAAGGATTTTTTTCAACTATACAAATGTCTACATTTTGATACAAAGTATTTTTAGACAATGGAAAGTTTGCAAATTTATGTTTTGAAAACCGGAATTTTCGTGATGAATTTGTACCCTACCGTTTTGAAACCTAAACAACTTTATATAACAAAAATAACCTTAAAAATGGATAGGTCTTTTTGAATAGGTAGAAAACAATATATAATATGCAAAATTCCGTTAAAATGAGCAAGTTATGGCTATTTTAAGTTGGAATTTCCACTTATATAAATTTTACCGCAACTAGAGAATAGACTTAGAAATTTTGACTAGAAATTCCATGAAATACTCATTTTTGGTATTTCCTTTGTTTAGGAAATGAGGAGGAAGACGTATACTATCCTGAGGGCTATTTCGATTAAGGGAGTATCATCAAACCATGGCCGAGTGAGTCTAGTTCCTTTATTTTCATACTTATGTTTGTGCTTGTAACATAGTTGCACTAAACTTAAAAAAAGATAAAATTGAAGATACAATTGCTTATAATTTTGATGAAAGAAATTTAAGTATATCGAGCCATGAATTGCTTATAATGAGTTGTATGATATATTAGCATGTTGAAATGTTTGAAATTGGGTGATCATTTACAAGAAATGGTAATTTAAATGGCTAGACCTTAAATAAAAATTGAGACATGCACTTCATTCGTTGAGTCACATTACATTTACTATTATACAATTGGTGAGACAAGAGTATGATAGTAGTGGTTGACATAACCGGTAGTATCTATATGTGGCGAGTAGGAGCCGGTAAAATCTACAAATTGATGGCTAGTAGGAACCGGTAGGAACTACATATTTTTTATGTCGAATAGTAGCCAATAAGATCTATAAAAAATGGTTTTTAAAGAAATGTAGGCTGTAATTGGCCGGAATACCTAACCCTGAATGAAGGGCGTAAATTCATTCAACATATGATTCCCGGAAAATCTTAAGTCTTGTGTTAATCACGTGCTTATTTTGGGCATTGCATTTGCTTGTTTAACAAACTTGGTTGTATTTTTGTCCTAAGTATGATTATTAGGTATATTTTCACTAAGCTTGTAAGCTCATATCCTATTAGATTTTGTATTAATAGGAACACCTGTTCTTATATCCAAGGTTCTCCTCATATCCGCGTAAGTCTTCTTTGGGAACTTTTGAAGTAAATCTACTTAAAGGATTAGATTAGAATTCCTTTAAAATTTTTGATGAAGTATTTAAGTTTATGTTTAAAGACTAGTAAATTTTATGAGATCTTTGGAGATTTAGCAGGGGAATGCCTATATGAATTATGTAATAGACTCTTAATTACTTTTATGAGATGACTTTATTTCTAGATTCTTGCATGTTCAAATTTACTTGCTTAAACCATACTTCCCAAAAGCATATCTTATTATCGTGTTGTATGCCTTATATGTAATACTGAGACTTTCGTGTGACTGAGGTAGTCATTTCCAAGTCTTTATATTATATGTGAAGGACTGCTACGTTTAGGGTACCCTTCGGGGCATGACAACCCCAATATTCTCCTAGCCTCTGGTAGCTCCTCAGATTAGAACTATTGAGCAACCTAAAGGACATGATTCATTAGGTGGTAGAGCAAAATATATAGATTATTAAGGGCAATATAAAACATCAACAGATGCCTCAAGGGCTAGTGTCACGTCCGAATGGTACTTTAAACATGGCAGTCCGTTGTACACAATATTAAAGGTTAGGAATGATCGTCTCAATCACACGAAGGCTTCTATACTATATACAAGGCGTCTAACACATGTAAAAGACACATCAGAGTGATACATTTTATATTGATATAACTTGAGTTATCAATTGTAAAGGAAATACAATAATTATACTTCAATTACAATTCATCAAAAGATTTCACACATAAAATATTACAAGCAATTCATAAACCTAACTAATTCTTCAAGTATTCTTACATCCTGCCGGAATCCCAAAGTCATATTCGACTCTAACCATCATGGTCCCTAGTACTTTCTCCCGTCAACCTGTTTATTCAAAATCTATTGGGGTATAAGCTACACTAGCTTAGTGAGAGTTCCCTTAATTCCGTACCATAACAAGCAGTTATAAAATCATTCATATGCTATGCATGAACAACACATGAGCAAAAATTATGTATGGTATCCGGAATTATAAGCCTTGGAAAATTTCAGCAAATAATTCTAAAATAAATATTTAAATAAACCTTGAAAATGACTCCCAATCAAAACCAAACTTCAAACTAACCTATCTAAAACTAAACAAATCCAGAAATTTCTTAATCTGAACAAAGAGAAAACCCTTAAAAGTAACATAAGAACTTAATATTTGTCAAATCCAAAGCCACTACGTGTAATGACTCTATGCCTAACCCTGACTGTAAAATCGGGTAGTATAGAACCTAAAAACAATTTATTAACAGTAAGTAACAATAAACCTTCAGTTATAAACCTGATTTAAGAATTCTGAAATGTTAAGAGATATAAAATTCCTACGAAATAAAATAATAATAAAATACTCTCATACTAAAATACTTTGTATAAATATAAAACATCAGCTTCCAAGTTGGCAACGATCTAAATCGGAAAGTCACAGAAAACTGAAGCCAACAATTCCGAGAAAACCTAGTAGATTCAACCCGGTAATCCGTGATCCTACACCAAGGAGTCGGATATGAGCAAAGAGTGTATTTTAGGACGCAATAATACTAGAACGCTTTAAAATGTAAGGGTAGCGGGTTTTCTATCTATTTCAAACTCGTCGGGTACAAACTTCGAGAAGCGTGCCCCAAGATTCGAAACATTAGATATATATTATTAGTACCTTAAGGTACCCTTTGGGGCGTGAAAGTTGCCTTATTTGAGTTTAAACATCGAGTGTGCTGGACTGTCATGTTTATGGTACCCTTTGGGGCGTGACAGTTTAAGTTAGTATCAGAGCATGTTAAGAAATCTACAAATAACTTTACCGGTAGATTAAGAAGACTAGATAGGATGAGAATAAAATAATAAAGCCTATATAAGAATAGCATGGGTAAAATGGGTTTACAAATCTGATTCTTTCTTTTTTGTGGATAGCTTACTCTTGGTGAAGCCCGCCGAGCGGTAAGCAATGCGTAAGCAACTTGATGTGACCTTGTTGAATAGTTTGAGAATTAGGGTCTTGTGTGAAGACTTTGCTTTAGCTGGTCATCCCAAGTCAATCCGAGAGATGTTTAATATGTGGAAAAGAGGGTTGATGAACACTGATGGCATAAAGTACTGACAACCTCGAGTATTGCCCTATAAGGAAGAAATGCTGGTCGGAGCTCGAAGTGATCTATGCAATGAAGGATTGCTGTTCATATTAAGGGAACCCATGTTACAAGAAGCTTTTGTGTTGAGAAACGAAGGGAACCGACCTTTCCCGATTTTCAAACCTGGAACCAATTGGATATTTGTTTATTTATGCCCATGACCAGTTGGGGAAATCATATCGACTGGCTTCGGGCGAATGCTCAAAGTCACTTCTTTTGGTGGGGAGTGTATGGGGAAGTGATACCTCACCTACCGACATGGCTTAGCATCCACTAAGTGAAATCGGTTACCAACCCCATGAGAGAAGTAGTTGAGATAGAATGTGGAAGTTACCATTTGAAGAAATTGAGGATGTAAAAGGAGAGGGAGTAGCATACAAAAGTGGAACTGATCATTAGGGAAGGAGCGAGACCTATGTTTGACCTTCAAGTCCAAGCTGAATTTTGTAGTTGCGACTTGAATGATAGGTCATAGTAGTGTGTGTTTCGGATATTATCTATGTTTGTTGCTTGTTGTGATGTTTGCATTAGTATGACTTGATTTCAATTCCCATGTAGAGGTCTTTGTACTTCCAGTTTAAGTTTAATGAAAAGCTATATTATGTTTAATGAAGTTGAGATTCTTTATTTAAGTTCCTTAAATTTATTTTTTTAATTTCTCGTTTGTACTAGATATTTCCGGCAATTCCCAAATTCGATAAAAATGTTAATAATGTTACTTGAAGATTACTTAACTAAGTTAATTAAAGGTAACACAACCGCGGTAGAGAAAGAAGAATGCCAAGAACAGAACACGAAAAATGAACCCAATATGGGGGGAAAGAAGTACAAGAAGCACCATTGCCAACCCCACCCGTGACCGATGCTTGAGCCGCTTACAAGCGACTTTAAGGCAATTGGCATAAGTGTTTAAGTCCATTGACAATCTATGCCTTCCCTTGACCAGTACAAGTACAGTAGGGAACTGATGAGGCAGTCCTTCTGAATGGCTTAGATAAGATTATCTGTAGATTTCCGGATCTAAATGGAGTCACAATCAAGAATAGGTATCCTCTCTCTAAGATGATGATCTGCTGGATTTAGCTATAAGGATAAATGTATTTTCAAGGACTGATCTTCGATCAGGATACCTCATTAAAGTACTAAGCCGGAAGTGTACCTAAAAAACATTCAAATTATATAAGGACATTATAAATTCTTGATGATGTCATTGGAAAACAATTGTTCTGTTGCATTCATGGATTGAATAACCGGGCATGTAAGCCTTTATTAGAATCTGTGTGAAAGTTTTATGGATGATAACCTTATCTACTCATGGACCGCGAGTAGCATGAAGGGCGCCTATGCATAGCATTACAAACCTTAAGGAAACACAAGTTATATACCAAGTCCTCCAAGTGTGACTTTTGGCTAGATAAGATTTCATTTTGGGACCGCATAGCATCAAGAGAGTATATATCCGTGGACCCTAAAGGATAAAAGTGCGGCGGATTGAAAACTACCCAAAACAATGATGGAAGTAAGAAACTTTTCAGGTTTGGTAGGGTATCATAGAAAGTTGTTAAGGATTTCTCCCAGGTAGCTAAATCCTGGACCCAATTAACCCAAAAAGAATGAAAGGTTTACATGGGCAGAAAAGAGGGACCAAGGCCTTCGAGAATTTAAGCAGGGACTTGTTTTCGCCCCGATATTGGTACTACCCAATCCCTGGGAAGCCCTACATAGTTCATGGTGATGCATAAAGAAATGGTCTTGGATGTGTACTCATACAAAGGAAAAGTGATTGCCTACGCTTCAAGATAGTTAAAGCTACACGAGCAGGACTACCCTATACCTAAATTGGGTCTAGCCACAGTGGCGTTCGCTTTAAAGATGTGGGCGCTACCTCTATGGCAAAGGTATGAGATCTATGCCGATCACGAGGGCCTCAAGTATTGTTCACGTAAAAAGAGTTAGGCATGAGACAACGTGATGGTTCAGCTAATCAAGGATTACGATTCACGAATTAATCTTGTCTAAGGAAAGCAAATGCGTTGTTGATGCTTTAAGTTGTACAGACCACAGAGAAAGTAGCAGTCTTGCATATTAATCAAAAAATTAGTGAAAAAGTTTGAAGGGTTAAGTACCGAATTCACAAGAAGAGCTGAGATGGAAATGACAAATTGGTTGATGGAACCCACTTAGCAAAAGGAAGTTAAGGAAGCTTAGCGTTACAATAAGAAAATACAGAGAAAAAGAAAGGAATTCAAAAAGAAAATATACCGAATACATGATAGATGATGAGATGTAATAAAAATGATGGATGCTGTAGGTACCAAATGATGAAGAGATAGTTGGGGGGGGGGGGGGGGGGGGGGGGGGGGGGGGGGGGGGGGGGGGGGGGGGGGGGGGGGGGGGGGGGGGGGGGGGTACTAGTAGTATGAGCCAACGATGGGAACTGTAACAAAATTTGATCAATTGGACAAACAAGACCCCTCATATTATTCCTTGTACAGAAGAATTTTGAAAGATCGAAAATCTATGAAGACTGTGACGTAAAACTTAAACGCAACAAACAAATCTCAATTACCAAAACTCCATAAAATCTTCATAAGTAATTTTTCAATAAAGAAATGAGATCTTTTGATTTCACACCCATCAAGATGATCACGATAATAAAGAGTTTAAAACAATGGTGACCTTAATTAATTAGAGAAATGTGAATCTCAAAGTACAATATTGTATATACAGCTACATAAGAATGGAAAAGTGAATCCACAACCTTTGTTGGTTAAAGTAATCGCGTCACATAAGGTTGTGTTGTCGTGAGTCGTTCAAGTCGTCCGAGTTGAGTCGTCTGTGGTCATGAGTCAAGTCTACGTCGCTTCCCAAAAGAGTCATGTGAGTGAAGATTGGAATCGCTAAGCCAAATCTTATTAATTTGTATATGCTATATTGCATAAAATATCTACCATAAAAAATTAGGCATGATGCAAACCAAAGCGCAAACGGTGCTAGAAATATCATTTGAATTCATAACCTTTCTCAATAAATAATACATACGCGACAAATTTTGCAGACAAAACTTTCATTAAGGTGGGGAGGATGTAAGCCTTGGAAATTTCAGTAAATAATTCCAAAATAAACATTTAAAACCTTGAAAATGACTCCAATCAAAACCGAACTTCAACTAACCTGAAAATCTAAAACAAATCCAGAAATTTCTTAATCTTGAACAAAGAGAAAACCCTTAAAAATAACATAAGAACTTAATAGTTTCGAAATCCAAAGCCATTACATGTAACGACTCTATGCCTAACCCTGACTGGTAAAATCGGGTAGTATAGAACCTAAAAACAATTTACCAAGCAGAAGTAACGATAAACCTTCAGTTATAAAACCTGATTTAAGAATTCCGAAAATGTTAAGAGATATAAAATTCCTACTAAAATAAAATAATGAATAAACACTCTCAAACTAAAGACTTTGTATAAATATAAACATCAGCTTCAAGTTGGTAACGATCTAAACCGGAAAGTCACCCGGAAAATCGAAGCCAACAATTCCCGGAAACCTTAGTAGATTCAACCCGGTAATCCCGTGATCCTACACCAAGGAGTTGGAATATGAGCAAAGAGTGTAGTTTAGGACGCAATAATACTAGAACGCTTTAAAATGTAAGGGTAGCGAGTTTTCTATCTATTTCAAACCGGTTATGGTACAAACTTCGAGAAGCGTGCCCCGGGATTTGAAAACATTAGATATGATATTAGTACCTTTAGGCTCGAAACTTTATAAGGAATCCAAGTGCTCAGTTGTAATAATTTTGGGATACTTGTAAACCCGGTTTTTCTTGTAACCGAGTAAACTTCATAAATCGGAAACCAAAACCCTAAATAGGATTAGTACAAGCAACCTAGGAACCTTGAGTCCGGCTTTTCTCCGATTTCTATATATAAGAACCTTTATAGAATAATTTAATGTGAATTATTGTTTTAAAGCATATTTCAAATCATAGAAAGTTTTAATTTCAGAAAAATTTCTATTTCGGGCCTTCCCGAGCTCCAGTACGGAAAAGTGAGTCCCGGACTAGAAACTCAGAAACATATTCTGGATATTCATTAGAACCGAAATTTTATAAGGATTTCAAAAATATAAATTTTATAATTTTTCGGGTTATAAAAATTATAGTTTAGCTTTTTTCCATATTTTCCTTACTACCGGTAAAGTAGATGTCTTGTCTACTATTTATCACTATTAAAAGTACAACCTACACACACACTATCCATCCCTAGTCTTATATCCTTACAACTACTCATTATATTTTCTTTTCCAAGAAATTTTTGTTTCTTACTAAATTATTACATTTATTACATTTTATTGCATAAATTACAAATTCAAATAAAATCCATTCCCTCTCTCTCTTCCTCACATGATGGCCGGCGCATGAAGCCCCTTTTTGCCCTCTATTTTTTTTATTTTTCTCTTTATTTCTACAAACAAACCCTAATCTCACTTAATATAAATAATCTTTAACTTTCTCTCCTTCATTT